>KZ506079.1:2411-16821 GCA_002844005.1 Limosa lapponica baueri | reverse complement strand
AAAAAATACGTGTCTCCCTGCTTTTAGGCTGGCTCATCACCAGCCAGAGCCGGAGTTACAGTTCCCAGCGGCAGAATGCAGCCTATTCAAAACAGCATGATTAATTTAACTAAAAAGAAAACCACAAGCAGAGAGAAATGGATTAAAAACCAACAAAACCCTACATACATATGGTCTATCTGAGACTTGCCTTGTTAACATTCCACTTTTTTCAGCCATAGGGTGAAGCACTTGCTGCTACTGCCCTAGTGCAACCCCGCCTCTGACACTATAACCTGAATCCTTCCCCCTCTCCAGCACAACCCAGGGCTGAATTCAGGTATTGTTTCTCCCATTACAAAGCAACTGAAAGAAAGCCACTGCCAGGTTCCCAGAAAAGCTGGGGAAAGGCTTAACTGCATTTAACCCTTAGGGCTCCCTGGAACCAGCCACACCACGTCCTCTGGTGCCAAGGACGCACACAGCACCGGTAATTCCCACGTTCTTCCTAACTTGTTCTAACTTTGATCCCCAGGTTCTCTGTAAGAAGAGAATCCAAAAATGTAATGGACTGACAGAAAGGCAGCTGTGCCCAAAAATACGCTTTTTACCATTTCAATTTTACGACCATTATTCAGAATAAATATACACCGCTACGTTTCTTGTCCTCAGAACGGGAAGTACAGATAGCAATATGTATGTTATGTTTGTGGATGTCCAGTTTATCACAGCTGCAACTTGGTATTTACATCTGACAAAGAAGAAGCTGAGACAAAGAAAAAGAAGTAGCTCAAGCACTGATGAAAGTGACTGTCAAATCTTATTTAACCAGGAGGTTAGACTTATATTTAGAAGAAAAACACTGATGATTTACATTGGGCCATCCAAATACCTGACATAGGCAAAGATTCCAGTGACACAATACTACCACTAATCTCCAGTCAGCTACTCAATAAAGATGCAGTCCAGACATTCAAATTTATCACAGCAGATTTTTAGTCAAAGCATTAACTTCACCTTAACTTCTATATGGAATTAAATAACTTTAGAAAAAGATGGCCTACTTTAACACACATTTAATGGCTTTCCAAATGGATAATCAAATGTTTCCTTGCCTCCTACAGTTTAAGACTAAGTTGTATTTTTTTAATTTATTTAAGTATTCTCACTTAATAACACATCCTCTTTCCTTGAACCTTAATCACTATAGGAAAGTACAGTTAAAGTGTCCTGACCTATCAGTCATCTATGAAGTTGATCAGGTTGATGCCTGCGTGTCATTTTATATAAGGTGCTCAACTATGATTATGTAGTAAACAATCTAAAAATACAATTTAAAAAAGACAAACAAATAACTGCACGTGTTTTCAGAAGCGAGAAAATATAATTTTCCAAATGTCTCCACTTCCGAGCAGTGGGCAATCTGAAGATGCCTACACTGTTATCAGACAGTGACTTCAACTACAGAGTACCCCTATATTAAGGGAGAGTCTGGCATTTGTGCATGGGAACATGTCTGGAGCATAGGGCTAGTTCCACTATTACTCCAAAACAGTGCTTGTTTGTTCTAACATTACTACAAAACAAATAAACATTTAAAAAAAAAAAAAGCAACACAAAAAAACCAAGAAGATGAAGAATACATGGGCAAACTTTTATACCCCTTGTTTCCAATTCCTGCCTCTTCCTATTTAAAACATGTTATGATTTAACATCAAAAAGAGCAGCTTTTCTCTTACTACCTAAGTAAACCCAGTTAAAAGTATTATGAAGATGACAGTGATTGACAGCTACATGATGACACACTTGACACACATCACATCTGCCAATACTTACTTTTTTCCTCATCCATGCAGGTTTATTTTTTTTTCCAGAAGAGTAGAGTATTTATTAGTACAACATTTGCTGCATGTTGAATTAGGAAAAGTTGTTTAACTAGCTTTTTAAAATTTGGTTCTAAAATAAGAGTATGTTAATTTTAAACAAATTAAATCCTTGAGTTTCACTATTTTTATTCATATGATTATGACCTTAAGCGAGCCTATCATCTGATGCAATAGATACTTTATACGGATAGCACTTTTAAAGGTAATACAGATAAGAGTATTGTTCTGCTCATGAGGCAGAGGGAGTTAACTCATGAAATATTCAGTTTTAATTAAGATTACTGTATCAAAGGCAAGGCTTAATGCAGAATTGAAGCAAGGATCAAGGTTAATGCCTATTCTAAAGCAAATTAACATAAATTATGTTTCACTAGTGTACCATAAGTCTTATTTTGTCAATTTATACCATGTGAGATCACAGAAATTAGAGATGGAAAACATCTATTAAGTCATATTCTCTCTCCTCCCTCCAATGCAGAATTCTTTCCTCCAGCTTACTTCTGAATGCTGTGTCCACTGTCATTTTCAATACCTCAAGCAGCAGGGCTTTCCACTAAAACTTCAGGGGAGACTATTACACACTTTACCGTCTCCAACAGAAAGGGTTTTTATGGTATTCAAAGCTAAGATTCCCCTCATCTTATTTCATTACTCTTTCTTAGACCTCTTTGGACTTTTCTAAATGAATCCTTTCTTGGCACTTGAAGGCTATAAATACTTTCAGACATTTTCATCATCCCTTGGTAGCTATTTAGCCAAATTAGTGCAGGGATCATCTCTCTTCATCTGAACATCACCTAGCACACAGATAGCTATAAGTAATAATTACACATGTTCATTTCCTTTAATCTTTCTTCACAAGTCATTTCTTTCTAGCCTTTAATTTTTGCCACTCTTCATGCCTACATCTTCTTTTAAGTGTTACTACTTTGCAATTATTTTCTTTTCTCCAAACAGCTTTATTTTAGGTCATTTCCACTTAAGCATGCTAACTTGAATTTAACAATTAATTCATCCTGACTTTTGACTGATGTACGTAGGTTTTTGTTGTTTGGGATTTTCTTTATTTTGTTTGTTTGGCTTTTTAATAAAATATCAGTCTCAAATCTCTTTCCTGTTCATGTCAAACCACCACAGAAAAAAATAAAATTGCCTGCACTACAGACTAGCATTTTAGCTTATTAAAAATATGATAAGCATAAGTGCCTAATAAATTTAAATTGTTTATATTATTAATTTTTACATTTGGATCTGTTTTTCCAGGTTTTACGCACCATCGACTTTGGGCAATCAGTCTGAAACACCTTTAGCTTATGGAGTACAGATAATTAACCTTATTCCTTTGCATTTGTCTTTGTTTTATCTGCATAAACACTTTCACTAAGAAGAAAATTCCATCAAGACTTCTAGCATTATTTTTTATCTCCTATTATACTGATGATTCCTATCATGTTTGCTACCTTTCTTCCTGACCACTCCCATGCACCAAGCTATCCCCCGTTCCTGAGCACCATCTAAAGATACAAAAGCCCCACCTGAGCCAGACTGAGACAGCTTCGCTCTCGTCGGATGGCTGTCTGGCCCAGTGAAGTGAATTCCAGACACCAAGTAGAATTAAAATTTGGGCTATATTTGGTATGGGAGATGAGAATAGGATATTGGTTTTGAGTAGGTATTAATCTAATCATAAAAGTGATGAGATATTGCCATGCTAACTCTCCACCAGTACCTCTTTATTTCTCCCAGTCATCAAGAAGTGGGCTGGTTCTGGTCACAGCTGCACAGAAAACATGCTAAATTAAGTGGTCAAATAGCACTCCACAGCCTAGTCTCTTAAAACGCCTACCACAAGGTTAGAAACAGCGAGGTCTCAATGCTTTTTGCTTTGTCTAGGAAGGACGGAAAAAGGCAGGCCAGGCAGGTGTTGACGGGCAGACCAGCCTACCATGCAACAGCTCCGGTCAGTCAGTCACCACATGCTCCCAGTTAGCCCCGCTTCCCCCTTCGCTACTTCTACTGGTAGCCCATCGCAATTTATGATGGAAGCTGATAATTTAAACAAAATGCTTAGCTATGTCAAAAGCTCATTTGTAAGAGCTAAGTATCCAGGATGAAGTTACATGGCAAGCCTCTGTCACTATTAACTAACGGGTAGTCAGCTAAAAACAAAAGACAGATTTTTCAGGATACAATTAAAAAGTAATACAGAGAGATTATGCCACTGATGCCCCTGCTATACCTGTTCAGTGAATCAGAACAGATTACTTCAGTCTCCCAGTCTTCTAGGCTATGAGTCTAGCATTTTTCACAAGCAATACAGTCACACAAATTATTAAAAAGCTTTCCTCTACACCATCAGTGTTATACATCCATTAGAGGCCACTCCAGGCTAGAAAATATCTGTTGCAAAAAGTCTTCCTAGGCCATATGCTAGTAATAAATAAAAAAGGCTGGAAAAGATCATTTTGTAACAACAATCTTCAGTTTTCTTCTCATGTCTGTGTGGTAATCTCTTAAGTCAATCTGTTTACTCTCTGTATCAACTATAGCAAATTTTTATTATGTACATGAATTGTTAGTTCATCTTTTTACTTTCTCTTTCAATTTTTTTTTTTCCTAGAACATGGAACGTCCTCTTGTTCATTTTATGTAGGTCACAGATGGTCTATAACATATCCAACGCTCTTCAATTATTAAACTAGATCCACTTGGGTCTTCATCTTCTCTATCTATGCCTTTTAATAAACACTCTAGCTACCGCCACTCCTAATTTTTTTAAACTCACTACTAACCTGAGTCTGAATTGAGAACCTTTCAGAAGACATAGATGTTCTGTCTGTCTAGCCTACTCCTCATACTGGAATGTTACAGTATGTTCATAAAAGGATGATGAATGTCCCACTCTTCATTTGTATTATATTTCAAGAAATGTTTATGGGAGGTGAGCAGGCAGGGGAAACAAAAAAAAGTATGTAAAAACTTGCACACTAGTGAAAGTTACCTTTCAATGTTCTACATGAATTGCTATGGAGACCTAGCATCATGTCCAGTTAGAAATGGCAACACATATATACATTTATAATTTTATTCAGAAATTAATATTAGTTAGAAAACAGGATGATAATTTGAAATTTAAGAGTCAGAAAAACAGAATTTTTTGTAGATATACATACCGCATATATATATGTTTGGTTGGGTTGTTTTTGGAAGACCTTTCTCTACATGGATAACAGCAGGGTAACGGATGTTCATCTGAATGAAGTGAAAGTTGCCCCATCACACGTTAATGAAACACACTTGCAGATCAGCATCTGCTCATCTGAACTAGATCTGTCTTAAAATATTTCAATTTTAATTTCAGTTGTTAAGCTGTGCCCAGAAATCCACCCTGAATAAGCTAAGTCATATTTTTAAATTTTACCTCTAAAACACTACCTGATTTCTAAATCAGTGAGTGGCCTTTTTTGTTGTTGTTGTTGTAATTCCACTCACAGAGTTTATACCTTGCTGCTTCATATTTCAAAACAACAAAGGTAGAAGATCCTACCTTTCTTGATGCATTTGGCTTTCTCATGTGGAAAAAGATGACTCCCTGAGTGTTTTCCACACGACACTGAGCTGTTCTGTAGTTGCTGTTATTGAAATACTGTTCCAAGACGTATGGTTCACGTTGCCATTTCAAGGATGTAAAATGACAGATTATCACAGAATTCTCTGAAGTAAGTTTCTACCAGGAAAACCTTGTCATTGAAAAGACTGGGTTTCAGCACTTGTTCTCAGGAATAAGTCAAAAGCAGTCCAGCAAAAAGGGCTGGGAAGGCTCACACCAGCTTGCTGGCCACGCAGCACAGCCCTGGGCATCCTCTTCCCAGGTACACAACACAGCAAAACTGGCCAGCTAAATCCGCAGCAGGAATAAGTGGGAAGGAACACAAATCCATTACATGCCCTATTCTGCAAACATTTTGACAAGAAATATGACATCCACCAAGGGATATTTGATGGTGGTTTTTTCTGTTTGTTTTACATGCAATTCAGAATAATTACTGAGAAAACACTTTTTAGTCCTTCAGCGTAGAATAGCTTTAGATAGCTACAATGTAAATATTTCATCTGAGGTTGTCTTGACCCCATTCCTAGTTGATGGAGCAAAATCAATACATCAGGACACCGTTTATTATAACATAATATAGATTTTAAAATTTTTCATAAACAGAGTGGTTTTAGATGCTCACATCTACATCAGGGTGCATGGGATGATGTTCTCTGCATGCCTCTTTCTCTCCAGTAACTGGAAAAGCACACTGAGTGACCAGCTCAGATACACTTTTACTGTGCAGACACATCTAGGTAGAATCAATCTCATCCAAAGTAATCACATTACTTCTTCTGTTGTCCACCCTCATTCACCTCGTGAAAAATTAAAGAAGGTAGTAAGGACAGAGACCCCGTGCAGCACCTAATGCACATTCAGATATTCAGCACCATTTTCAGCCTTTAAAATAAAAATAACAATAATAATAATAATAATTTCATGGCAGATTCACCTGTTGATTAGCCAAATCACAGGGATCTTTTTCTAAATGCATACTTTTCTGAATCAAGGTTTTCCAAGTCTGAGTTACTGTAGGATTTGTTTCAGCTTATTCTATTGCTCTTTGTATTTTAAATAAGCAGTATTTGCAGTGTTTACTAAGAATAAAAACTTCTAATAAGTGAGATTTACTCATACCCTGCTATCAGTCTTCCACACTGCGCTCCCCCCCAAATATTTTCCAGTTTTCATTTCCATAGATGGAGAAGAAGAGATTATGTCAATTCTCAACTATTCTTCATCTATCAAGAGCCATTCTTTTGTCAACAAGCTTCATATTTTGAAATCCTCTTTTTCAAATTAACTGTAATGCAGCTGCTTGTTTTGTCCAAGATACCGTGACAAGCCCTGCTATCCCCTATCAAACGAACACAGAAAGCAGCAGAGGGGCTTTGGGGGAGGAGGGACGTCAAGTAGAAAGTCAGTAGCTGGAAGTGACTGCAGCTGGCAGGGCAGAAACAGTACAAGCGTTCACCGGAGTGATCCAACATGTTCTTTAATGTACCATTTTGCTACCTTGTGCTCTAACATTGTACCTGTATGCAGCCTCAGTACTTTCCAACCTCACCAAAAACTGGAAGGGATCCCTTGTACATATACAATGCTACAAATTTATTTTACCTGTGGTAAAGTAAAATCATCTGTATTGAAGTGACAGGTGGGGTCTAAATACCTAAAGAGAACATCATGTAGATGTTCTGTAGATGTAGATAGGGAGATGTAAAAGCATGTCAGGCAGGGAGAGGAACACAAGGGACCGTATCAGAACTAGTCCAAGGAGCACATCAGTAGGAAGAACATAAAATGATAGCCAACTCTTCAACCAGTGACACTGAACCATCTTTCGTGCACCTGAAGTTGCGATTATATTCATTACTGTATGTGCAGGGAAGTAAAAGACATATTAAATAAGCGAAGGCTTGAAAAATCAAGATCTTGACAGGATATCTGTGTCCTTACAACTCCGCTGAGGTCAACACCAAGGAGTAAACGAAGCTGTTTAGGCTAAAAGACGATGGCAGCAAAAAGTAAAGTAGGTAAAACTGGCCTTGAGTAGTCTTAAATCTGGAATTAGGCATTAGTTCCAGTCACCAGGGCAGCGAACAAACGGGGACACTCAATGTAACTATTTGACCCCAAGGGTTAGTTCTAGTTTTGAAACTGTGTTTCACGGAACCAGGTTCTATACAAATGCTCAATAAAGATAGTTATTCCCCCAAAGAGGTTGTGATCCAAACTGTCAGAGAATCCAGCCAGGTTATTTTTAAGAAAGAGGCAGATAAAATTTATGAAGAGTGTTAATGACATCACCTGAGGGCTCAACAGCTTCTTTTTAGTCTTGTATCGTATCTTCCTAGTCATATAATCTTAAATCAAGAGATCTGCAGGAGAACTATCAAACTCTACCATAATTCTTCAATTCACCTTATCTTAGTATTGTGTCCTAACTTATTTCTATGAACAGCTGATGATTCTGGAATAGATTATGTGCATACACGAAACAGTTAAAGCAAAATGATTAAAAAACTTATCATATACAGGCTGTTTTTAGATATATATGTTATCAAGAGAGGTTGTGCAGTACTTGCTTAATTAATCTTTGCTGTCTTAACAGATGAACCAGATGTACTATTATGTTCTTTGTTCTTCCCTAAATAGGGGATGAGCCGATTATTTATCTCCAAACAATAGGAGTTCATGTACCACAGTGAAGAATTTTTTTTTTTAATCTGTGAGGCAATCACTAACAAGCTTCAGCTGCAACTGCTTGATGTAAACACAGTGTGAATATCTTCCTGGAGTATTAAATGACGTTCCTTCCATTAAGTACATGAAACCAATTTCTAAATAAGCATGTAAAGAAAAGGATGGAAAGGACAGAGTTTGGAAGGAAGGAAACTGTTTCGTCTTTCATGTTTTCATGTTTACTTCTTTTATACAGTAACACATTTTCATAGATAAGTTAAAATTTGAAGCTTCAAATACTGTTTACAAATAATGCACCAAGAGAACAGAAGTTAAAGAAACTGCTGGTTGATGGAACACATTCCCTATGTTACACAGCATGCAATCCAAGGCATTTGAAGGGCACAAAGGCATATATAATGTTAAGTTTACAGGGCCACAAGAATTGTTTGTGGAAGTTATTAACAGATTCACAGAGGATACAAAACTCTTCATCACCACTGTGCCTCAAAATCACACTTTTATTTGATTATATTTGCAAAGTACAAATTTATTATAAATCAATTTTAGGAAGCCTTAAAATGTAGCTACTTACTGGTTTACGCGGGTCTGCAAATTCTTAGGGAGATGCTACTGAAAAAAAACCCTAAGATTTAAAAAATTTCTTGCTATTTAATGAGTCAATTTTTCCAGATAGAAGACAGAACAAATTTAGGAATTCACTTTATCTTCCTGATAAGCTCAGTCTCATCTGAAATCCTCCCTCCCGCCCTCTCAATAGCTTTTCCTTTGTCATAACCAAAATTTCTTCTATATAACTGGTTTTCAATAATTCACAATGATTTGTCTTCTTAAATACATTAAGTGTTTTTAAGACATAGATTAAGTGCCAGGCTGGGCACTATTAACAGAAGCTCTTCACAGAAATAAGGTAACTTTTCTACCTTAAATTACTGAAAAAGAATTCAAATAGAATAGAATTTGATTAAGAAAGCCTCCCAAAAGATTGCAATTACTGTAGTAACAGTATACCCCCAAAAATGAAAACAAGATCAAACTAGGTCAAACAACATAACATAGCTCAAACATAATTAGTTTTCCTGAAAGATCTTTTCTGTATCAACTAAAACTAGAAGGAATCAAGCATATTCGTTTCTTCACAATTTTAATTTGTAAGTACTACTTGAACTAAGAATATTTTTATTTTTATTCACAGCCATGCTGAGACTTGAAAAAACCAAACCAACCTACAGTCAGCTATTTGGATAAAAGTAAGTAATGTTTTCTCCTTTCCTTTTGCTTAACAGCAGGCTCTCTCAAGCTGCCATAGTCAGTGCTGAAGTGCTAACCTATGTCACCATGCTGTGCATCACATTAACTTCCCATTTCAGCTCATGAATTTCTGCCAGATTAGTCCAGTGACCAATAACAGAAATGAGAAAATAAGAGTTACTTATTACCTCGTATCACCATCTTCCCAAACCTACTGAAAATCAACAAGAGTACTGATCAATAGATTAGTGTGCTTTCTAATCAATAGACAGATCCAGCAAAATAAAGCATGTCTGATGCTTAATAAACGTATAAAAGAATACAGGCATCAGGATCAAATGCAGCATTAACAGTATAAACTTATCAAAAAAATTCAGCTGCAAATTTGCTAACTGCTAAGAAAGCTGTTGTAACAATTTAAAAAAAAAAATAATCTTTTCGGTATGGGTAACTATGGAGTCATAAGATCAAAAAGGTGCATTACAAACCTGCTTGGGCAATAAACCTACAAAAGATCTACAAATTATATATGAAAGTTGTATATGACATTGTATAAGGCTAACAAATATTCTGTGCTTGCAAGATGTGTCTATCTTCAGAAAGAGGAGGGGAAGTTTATTTGGACCAGTAATGAGAATGAGATAACCCCACAGACTACGGTTTACATTCCATCATTTCTGTCACTGGGAGGCTATGAAGCAAAGGTCTTATGACAGACTAGATAGAGAGGTATCAATCTTAATAGTTCCCATGAAGAAAAAAGAAAAGAGTAGAAGAAAAAAAGAAGCTTTTAAACTTTTTCCATCTAGTTTCTTTTTTTTTTGTAAAAGCAAATACTCTCCCTGCAAGAAACTACGCCAGGACCATTCCGGGGATGACAACTCCCGTGGCCAGACTGGCTTAAGCTGTGTAATGTGCTTTCCTCTGACGCAAGAGAAGGACAGGGAAATGCAGTCATTTGCAGCTAAAATCAATAGGGCAGAAGCAGAGGCTGATGATATCCTCTCCTAATTTAAGGTTAGAACTCAAGAAGTTATAAAAATAGGGAAATACATAAGAGTATGTTTGTTTATATCTCAGAAACAAAATTTAAGAAAATCTACATTTTAAATCACAATCTACAACTCCAAGAGACGCTTTTATAGTCATCTCACTTCTGAATGTTCACTACTTAATACTCAGTAATTTAACATTTTAACAACATATAAAATAATTATTCAAATAAATCAACATTTTTGTATACAACTATTCAAATCTCTACCTAATTTTGAGATACTGCTGCTCAGTGCTGCCTAATGGGTGTATAAAGCAAAGCAAGACACTCTCCAAATTCAGATGCATGATATATTGTAATTATGTCTTGAATCAGCTTGCAATATTACCTATGAGATTAAACACCATAGGTTTTTTTTTAAACATTCAACAAGAAAACAAGAAATCTCACCACAATATAAACTTAAAGCATGAAGTTTTGAATGCGAAGCTCATCTGAGAACAGGACAGAACTCTCTCTAGATACATACTCTACCAAGAAGTCGTCCTACACACTTACGCAGCTAAGTTGTTTTGTTCACTAAGTTTGTTTGCTACCAACTTCTCAATTATTTCAGGTAAAATTTTAGCCGTGACTCTACCTGGTTATTCAGAAAAAAGACAAGCACCACATTTTTGAAGTTTTACAGTGAAGGGGAAGCAAAGAAAAGTGGAGAAAAAAGAGAATCAGTAGGACCTTTCATTTTTCCAGCATTTTGTTTGTTTTCAAGAAGACTAATGACAAAAAATGCAATCTACTTATGCCCATATAACCAGTACAAGAGCACATTCTATGTTTTTCACATACTCTAAAATAAAAATTACTCCCATTCATCTTCTTTTTGCTTCATAACAAGGCCTCTTAGGGAATACTGTAACACAATACACATTTTTAACTAGACCTTTTTTTCTGGAAGCTCACCTACCTGCTCACTTTTCAATGGAGAGCACTCTATATTAGTGTTAAACACTCTAGCTGGGCCAGATGTAGAATGTTCCTATGAGCAGTTCCCACAACAGCAAGGAAAGTTGGAACACAACACAGGAACAGCTATCTAGCAAAAACGAGTAATTCTCATTCTGCCAAGAGTTGTCAAGTGTAGAATGGAAAACTTAGTATTTTCAAATATTAACACAATCTGGGCTTGTAGAAGCAATTACAGTGATTTCCACTTGAAAAAACTGTGAAGTTGACAGTATTCCTCTTTATCAAAGTTGCTACATCAGGGGGATCTAACAGAATGCACTAACAGAGTCAGTCCTACAATCGTGATGTGGGGATCTGGTGTCCAGAAAGGTTGTGCCATAACAAAGCAAACCCTTCATCAAATAACTGGGTAACAAAACCAGGCATCTTTCCAATCTTGCAATCAAAATTTTACCATAGTTGGCAATATACAAAAAAAGGGCAGTTTAAATACCAAAATCTCATCTGAAAAAAGCAAGATATTAAGTATGCTTCTAGCACAACAGGGACCAAGAAATCTTGCAGGTAAATTGCCACATCCTGTTCCTGTTTACATATATAATACTAGCTATTCCTTAATCTACCATGTAAGGAGGACAAGAAAGTAACACAAAAAGAAAACAAACCTCTTAGATTTTTACGCTTCAGGAAAAAGCACTTCCCCCCCTCTCCTTTAATTAAAGGAAATTACACTCCTCTGGCTCCCTCCAGCTGGAAGCATGCTATGTACATCAGTGTTTTTGTGTACTTCTAATAGACCCATATCATATTGGCACTTCATACACTATTCTAAATCTCGTATTTGCAGACTTATTCTAACTTCAGATAAAAAGCTCTTTCTCTGTAGCCAACAATTTGCAATGCTGTTTATCATTTTGCCAGATTGGAAAATGTTAAGTTTTCCAGATTCTTACACATTTATCACTACATTAGTTTTAGGAATTTGTGATACTCTTAGGGAAATTTAGATGCCTGTCTTAGATCCAGTATCAGAGATAATAATGCCTAATAAATGAAATGTAGACTATGATATGTAAGATACCTGATGTGTCACAATATATCCACAGAGATAAATAGCCTTTGTAGAAATGTTTCCCAATGCAATATAATCAGAAATTAATTCTAACTATACAACTACCTGAAAATATTTGTTGAATATAATAAGTAACAGTAAAACCAAACCTGATTCTGAATGTACATAGACACCAAACCTAAAATATGACCCAACAGTCTAACTTTAATGCATTAAGACTGAAAATGAGAACAGAACTGAAGTTACTGATCAGTTACGTATTCAGTAATTTTTAGCTATTAGTATATTCTAAGAAATTATCACACCTCTCTGCATAGATGTCCTTCCAAACACTCAGGGATGAATTAACAAGAATAAAATATGCAAAACTATGCAAGACAAAGGGGTTAATTCAATTTTACCTAATATAGATAACATCATAGCTCAAAACTGCAAGTAGGTCTAGTCAATCCTCTTTATGAAAAGCATGTTTCACAAGAAAGCAGAAGCAAAAGAAAACATCTAGAAAATGAAAAATGGTTAGGCACTCTGAACTGATTTGAAGAAGCTATTGAAAAATCATTTTGGTAGAGCTAAAAGCAAAATTTGACTTGTAAACCATAACAACAAAAATATCTACTTGCTTACTGGTTGTGATATGAAATTAACAGCCCTTGTCCCTTTCAATGTAAAATGAGCTGATTTAATTTAAATCAGCGTTGATAATTCTTGCACTACATTTCATGCATAAATTCTCTCATGTGTCCTATATTAAGGCACATTTTTATAGAGAGTAATGTTGCATTTCTGTCTAAATATGGGAAACCTAAAATGAAATACTACTCTTCTCTACAAACCAGAACTGAGTATACTCTCAGAACCTTTGCAAAATGCCCCAGGCACAGAAAGTTAACTGCCCAGTGGTGGTGGCAACATCATCTTCAGTCTGTTGAATTATTACACAAAAGTGCATCTGTTGAAATTTATAGATCTCCTCCTCTGAAATAGTTGCAAAAAAAATGAACAGTGTTTTAATCTGTTTTCTCTTAGTTTAAAAAACAAGCAAATAAATTCAAACAAACAAATTCAGTGACATGTTACAGTAACACACAATGTGTTAAAAAACAGTATCATGACAAATTAGAACTACTAAAAAAGCAGTGAATATTCTGGAGGAAAAGGAGCACTCAAAACCTCTCAAGTGAATATAGACCTGTATCTCATGTATGTAGTGACATCAACAGTCTAAAATAATAAAAAAATAATAATCTTACTTTACCTTCCTCTGAAACAATCCTCACTAGGCGTGTGAAAATTTTATTTAAAAATAGCACAAAACTAAGAGAAATTTCAACTTTTAAGGGGGTAACTGAAACAATTTTCATTTGCAGAAGTAGAAATTTGCATGTTTGGTTTTATTCCCTGGTGCTACTCCCCTGTACTAGTTAGTGAAGAAAACCAAAACTCTTTCTCATGTAACCCAATTTGAGCAAGAAGTTACAGCAGGAAAAACTTAGTCTCATATCAATTACAAAGACTACGCTTCTGAAAGGAACACATTAACTTTTTTTTGAAAAAAGTTTGAGACCATTTTCAGGACTAATTAACATTAAAAGGCAAAAGTTAGAATAACATTCAAATTTTAACTTGAAATTGCATTTAGTAAAAATGAAACGTTGTCAATAAACCCTAGCATTAAACAGAAAATTGAAATTTTGCTGCTTATTAGCACAGAAGTTTCATTTTTGAAAAGCTAATAACCAGAATTTTCATGTGAATGGAAATTATGCACAGAAACAAGAAGCAATAAGAAATATCACAAAATCAGCAACATGACAGATCTTAAAGCAGCTGCTCGTCCTTCTTGAATCTTGACTGAGATTGTTGATCAACTTTAAAGCCAAGGCATGCTATTTTCTGACAGTACATGGGAAGAATTAATAAGTATTTGGTTCATGTATAGCCCTTCAGTTTACAAATTA
>KZ506078.1:389551-400171 GCA_002844005.1 Limosa lapponica baueri | reverse complement strand
AAACCATTCTATGATTCTGTGATCTTTTTTTATTTCAATTGTAGGCTAATGCTAATGTCACTTTACAATGTGAGTATCAACTTGAAAGGCTTGAAGTACATCAGTGAAAATCCAGGGTTTTTTCCTTTGCTTTGGTGGCTACTGAATGGTAAGTTGCTCTAAGAACCTTGTACATTGTGACTTTGGGGATTGTAGATTGGCAATAGGTGTTGCAAATAATGCAAATATGTATCTGTAACCTGAATATGTACAGCTTTTGTCAGATTGAAAGTACACAAAAAGGACAAATAGCTAGAGGGAGAAGATGTGCATTTCCCACAACATTTTTGGCACTGACGTAATATTCCATTAATATAAAATTTATGGATGGTAGAATTAAAAATAGGGAATGGAGAAATTTGATGAAGTGGATTAAAAGGACCCACCTATATTTTCACATACCGACTTTAAAATAAACCCTGTGGGGAAACTACCATTTAACAAAAGAAGATGGAACACTGTTCTGACACATTTTGGGGAAAGAAGCCAACCTCTGTAACTACACTGACCCATGATCAAAGTGACCCCTTTACAGCTGTAGAGAAACCTTGAGCCCTAATAGGATTTGGGCTTGCAGGGCTTGAGTACTATTCCCAGCTTTGCCTTTGGGCCAGTGCAGGATTTCAAGGACATCAAGGACTTTCATTGCCACTGTCAGGTACGTGAGTGACATCAAGGCACTGCTCTTTCGGAGACTTCAAATCCCTGCATAGGAGCCAGCAGAGATTGACGTTGCCAGTGTGTGTTGGACTTGGCTGGCAGCTGTGTGCACAGCTTGTAGGGGACAGTGAGGACAACAGTAAGGACAGAGCTGTGACACTGTCCTGCCTGTGAACTGCTCCTAGAGTTGCTCTCTCTTGGCTTTCTCAAGTTTTTGTGGCTTGTCCATGAGAAGATTTTGGCATGCGGTTCATAGGACTGGGGAGGTTAGTCATCCCAGCACTCTGTGCTGCTTTGCGAAACCCTGCTAAAATACAACTAGTAAATGCTAACAGCAGCTGAAGTGAGGGAGGTTGCATCTGCTTTTTTCAAGGAATTAATTCAATGCTGAAGTTTTAGAAAAGCTTTGATTTGGGCTGGGAAACTGGAAGCTACATGTATTGCTCATAGTTCCCTCAACTATTTTACAGAAAACGGAGGTACTCATGCTTCCTGCTTTGCAGTGCCATAGGCTCTCTCTTCTGAAATCCCAGAAAATTAAGTAATCCTAGTAAGACTGTTGGAAAACACCAGTTTTGTAGTTCTAATATAGTTTGAGAAAAATTGTATTCTCAGACAACTCTGAATACATGATCCTTTGTTCTGCCATGCTTAGAAATTTAACATTAGTCCAGATTTTCCTTTTACTTTATACTTGACTCGTATATACATAAGCTGTTGTTCTAGCCAAAAAAAAAAAAAAAATACCAAAACACCCTTAAAGCCCTAACTATGAGTTCCCGAATATGCCCTTCTAAATGTTGTGATAAAACAAAGAGGCTAATTGTTTGATGCAGTCTGTTGTTTGAAGACAGCTCCTAGGTCATATAAGAGGATGAAATGGGGCACAGTTATAATTGATTTGCAGGTGCTAATGGAAATAAGAAACGGAAAGGCTACTCTGCATTTTGAAAGTGTTAATTTTGTATGGCTGGGTTGTAGAAGGAAGGACAGGCATGGCTAATTCCTTCACTTTTTGTTAAGTTCTCCAGTTACAGCAGAGGAGGAAGATTCTGAGATAAACCATATCTGCTGGTTCAGTTTTCTGACTTCGGAGGAATTCTTACTGTCAAGGGAGAGGGCTGACTAGTTTGTATATCAGATGAGAGATCAGATCCAAGACCTGTTCTTGTTCCCAACATTTTGTATGAGATCTCTGTAGTTTTCTCTACATTTAGTCTATTTCTAAATGTTTCGACTTGCAAAACTCGGTAGCTGCCTCCCACTCTTGCTCCTCTCCTGTTTCCGTGACCAGCATCTTCAGCTTCTGCTAGCCATGATTCAGCTTATAAACACCTGGAGCTGCTACAGCATAAGGTCTTGACGGTTTTTTCCATGCAAGAGAATAGAGCACTACACTCTACTGGCAGGGTATCCTGTATATGCTGCCTTCCTGCAGGAAGCTTCTTCAAAGAGTGTTTTGATTAAGGCTTATGAGATGATTCAGCTTTCCACAGTTCTGTAAGCTTTTATCAGCATTCCCACTAAGAGAGGCCCCAGAAACCATCCTGACTTTTTTTATTTATTTTCAGAGAATAATCCTGTTTGCTTTTCCACCATCAATCTACAAGTGTCTGTGATCTCAGCCTGTACATCAAGGCCATTTTTCTCCCACTGGCTTGTACGCAACTGATGAATCCCTCAAATTCCTTCTCTGAATGTTCAGTCTCTGCCCAGTCTTGTCCCCTGAAGAAGAGTGTCTTTCCCATTAAGTGAAGAGAGCAAATACTTAACCTGATTTTCTCTATTCCACTTTGTTGTATATGAAGCAAAGAGGGATTTGATTCAGGTTGTCTAGCAGGCTTTTTGAAAAGAGAGAAATATGCCTTGACATTGAATGCACGGATTGGAAGAGAAAGGAGGGAAAATTTAATAAACGTTTCTAGTGGAGTAAGAATGTTAACAGCAAACTGGGTTCATCATGTCTTTTGAAAATTTGGAACTTCACACTCCCTAACAAGAATTCTTAATAGCTCATTCTGCTGGAGGCTATGCTGATAATAGGAGGAAAACAAATGTTTGGCATGCTTTTTGAAGGTAATACAGATCTCTGTAGTTTTAGAACTTTATGACCTGAGTTCTTCTTTTCTTTTTTTTTTCTTTTTTTTTTTTTCCTGCCTTTTGGAACACTGTCCAAAAGGTGGGCACCCTTTAATAAGCAACACTGATCACTGAAGAAGATACCCTGATAGTTTACCTAGCTGCTGTATTTTGTTGTGTCAGCTATGCCTACCTCTACCTTCCCAGCTTGGTGCCAGCATAAAACACATGGATGATGACTCAGGTTTCTGGCTGTGGAGCAGCTTGTGGGATCAGTAGAGTTCTCTTCTTGTGGAGCACCATTTGTTTGCAGGGCAGCTGTTCCCATCTTGGAGAAGATAGGCAGCTTTAGTTTTCTCCATCAGCTGCTGACCCTGTGTTGATGTCTTGGCTAAGGGTTTTGCATAACTTTCAGATTTAAAGAAGCCTCATCCTCAGCAATAGAAAAAGAAGTTATGTAATTTTGGGTAGAAATCCACCTGAGCTTTGTCAGTATTTTTTCTGGTGCTTTGCATCTATAGATGCAATAAGACTTTCATTCTGTAATTCCCAAAGAGAGAGACGGGGACTTTTCTCTGCCAAGGATCTTTTGAAGAACAAGAAGATGCAGTCAGCTTAGGTATTAATAATAAAGACTAGATTTATGTTTTTAATTTTTGATCGTATAAAATATCTACCAGCAAATGGGTGCTGGGGAAAATGGGTCTAGGCTCTTCTCAGGGTTTTTGGTTGTGTTTTTTTTTTTTTTCTATGCTGTATCTTTATTTTGGTTTCCCCCACTATTCTTTCCTTTGAATGCAATTTAAAAGGTTGCTCTCCCTTGGATACATGAGAAAGTGTGGAATTCAGAGGGACTATGTTACTGACATTTCTTATCTATAGCTGGGAAATTGCTCCAGGTACTTCATTAAACAAAAGACAACACGAGAAGTATGACTAATTTTAGATCTTGCCCTTCAGTTTCCTCCACCACAATTCCACACGGAAATCTAACCTTGTTTATCCAAATTCTTTGCAAATGACGGTCTCTATTATAAATGCCTGTATGAAGCACATTCTCATTTTGCTAATGCCGCCTGCAACCTTCAATATTTGCTTTTCATGACTAACCCTTAAGGTTTCTAATGCCTTGCTTTTCTGTTTGAATTGGTTGTGGCTGTGAGAGTTTTTGAAAATTCAGGCTATTTGCATGGCAGTACGTTATTTAAAAGACATCTGGACAAACATACCCCCCCCTATTTATAAACTGATGCCTGTATTAAAACGAATTTTGGTTTGTAAATCAAAACCTCAGTTACCACTCTTTCAAGTGCTCAGCAGTTGCATTCTCTTCAGACTGTGAAACTAATCTTCAAAGGAGTATTGCCCTTGCCCTTTAAGACCGTATCCATGTTCTTAACTGCAAAGATGTCAGCTCTGATGCAGAAAGTCCCTGAACCACAGTTAGCTGAGAGGCTGGAAGAGTGGCCGGGGAAGTCCACTGAACGCTTGCCCTTTTCCACTCTTCCCTAAGCAGCTGCTGCAAATGACACTTGCCCAGATGGAGCACTGGCTGTCCTTGGCAGTGTGGCTGACCTTGCCATCTGAGCAGGAGTTTCTTGACTAGGTCCTTGCCTTGCCTTGCCCAACAGCAGGCTCAGGCAAACTGATGTTCTCCTGAGGAGCGCAGCGTTTCTCCTTTTGTAAATACATGTGAGAAACCTTACTTCTGGTAAACGCATCTGTCACTGTAAAGTGTTGGTTTGTTCTTAGATTGTTACTCTCCTTCAAGTAGCTATGGTGGGAATCCTCAGAAACCCAACCTAGGATTGATGGGAGCTGGAGAACGTATCTAACAGCTCACCCACAAATCTGCCAGCTGCAGAGCGATGGTCTGGGCAAGCTCCTTTTCACTCGCAGCCCCTAAGTAACAGTCAGGCAAATTGAGACCAAATTGCTGCTTCGATCTGGACCCTGGGAGTCTCTCTCAAGGATTTCCCTGATAAAAGCGTGACAAGCGTGTGCCTGTAGGAGAGTGGGCAATTCTGGTTAGCTGAACTCCATGTCTGACAGTGAGAGCAATCACCTGGCCAGGGAGGAGACTGAAGCAAAGCGAGCTGTTTGTTATACAGGAGCTGGGGCAAATAGGTTGCAGAGAGAAAGTGCATTTGCATCCATAGGAATTGCAGCAGCAAATCTTCAGCCTTTTTTCTGCCACGGTGTTCTTCCCTGCTCCTTCCCCACATGGTGTCTTTATTGCAACGCTTCTTGTCTCCTCAGACCTATCAGCATTATGAAAATGTCCGGAAAACTCTTTGCTGCTGCAGGTACTGGAAAACTGAAAAAAACTGGATACTGAAAAAAGGAAAAGGGGGAGTGGCAGGTCACCCCTTTGTGCTAGAATCGGACAGTAACTGGATTGAATGACATTTACAACAGCGGTGGGAAGCTTTTGAAATACTGCTTTTGTACATAGACATAGCTGTAAACAGCTTGCTGGTAATAAATCTTGAGTTCAGGTGCCCAGGGAATGGTATGGGCACGTGTAAATTGAGTTCACACAACTCGGAGACAATTGTAGATAAGCTGTTTAGCATTGATGTAATGCAATTACTTGAACCCTGCTGTAGGGAACAGTTCATCTGAGAGCATGGTGCTAATGACAGATGTGACTAAAATCTGTCCACGTTATCGGTTGCTTTTGTCAGTGACTGAAAGCCAGTGACATCAAACGGTAGTGCTGGCAGCTAGCAGAACGTCAGCAAACGCCAGCAGTTTCAATATCTTGTTAAAATTGCATCAGCATTTTATGATGGTGGCAGGCTTACGCTACGCTTGTGGTCCCCGACTGAGGCAAGCAGCTTGATAGTTCCCTGTTCCCCAGAAATAATGATTGCAGTTTCGAAGCTTTAGTTGAAGAGATGTGTGTGCTAGTTGTTGGGAGGATACGATGCAGTGATTTGATTACAGCTAAAGGATTTTTTTGATCTTGTACAAACACAATGTTACTCAGCTAGTGTAGAAATTACTAGATCTGGAAGTTATTGAAATAAATATAATGCTGAATAATGAGGATTCTTTATGTTTCTTCTGAGTATTCTGTAGACAGGGTTTTTAGAAAAAAATCCCTAATGATATTGGAGAGACAAGAGAGAGACTCCTTGGGTATTTTCTTTTAAAATCCTCTTAGAAAACATGATTATCTGTAATAAGTAGTATTCTCAAAACCACATGTAATCCTAAGGGAGTATATTTTAAGGCATATGTATTTATTTAACTCGAAGAGTCTCAAAATACATGCAAAACAATGGCAATCAGAGGTTAAATGCGTATTAAGTTGTCTTCTGGTGTAGGATCATTTCCTTCCTTTGCTGTACGCTTGAGTGCCTAATCTGTTCTTCATTTGAGTGACTCAAGCCGTTGAGCTTCCCTGGCTGCTGTTGGAGATTCTTCCAAGAACCTTTTCGCTCTTACTGGAAAATGTTCTTGCTCGTCAAGCTGGAAATCATTTCCTGATTTACAGATCCTAATTTTGTTAGCTCCCCTGCTAACGTTCCTTCCCTGATCAATTCTTTACTTTCTACAGCCTGTAAACTTGCAGATAATAGTAATGTAGATGCCTGTAACAGTATTAATAACGAAGCACTTTTCATCCAGGGATTTAAAACATCTTACATATATGAAGCTTCCCAGCAGTACTACAAGCCATTAAAAGCATTAATGGCTTTATTTCATGGAGAAATATCTTCCTATTCACGGAGGAAGATTGTAATGAATTACATAGATTTCACTCCCAGAAGCTTTCTTGGTATGTATTTGTGCTATGGCTCGTAGCTGCTATTTCTGCTGAATAAACGTAGAATAATTCTAAGTACAGAGAAAGGAGGCAGGTGATATGTGCAGAGTTTGAACACTATATCTGGGGAAAAAAAAAAAAAGGAATTAAAAAAAATCTCTGGCAGGCATGAAGACAAAAATTGAAGGAATGGGAGGACAAATTCAAGGCTTTTAGTCATAGTTTGATTAGGTCAGAATTAATCTGAAAACCAAAATTTGCACCCAAGTTTTTTTCAGAAGGATTCACTGAAGTGTTGCTGCCCAAGAAATTGGACATAAAATCTTGCTGTCTGTGAGGCTGAGTTGCAGCATTTCTCCATGAGTTACAACTGCTCATCACTCAGAAAATTGCACCTGCAGGTACTGCTGGAGAAAGAGACTCCTGAGAGCCTCCAGCCTAGGTTGGCAGCAATATAAGTGGCTGTGCTCTGGGTATGGCCACTTCTGTGGGGTGTACAGCACTAATCACTGGGGTTTTTTTAAATGCTGATTTGAATGTCTAAAGTTGTCCAGTATACCCAATAGCTAAGATTCTCATTGCATGGAAAATCGGAAAATGCATGTTATTGTTTGGTTTTGGACAATTCCTGTGTCTTCAGATTATACCCCACTCTGCTAGTTTCCCAGGAAAAAGTAGAACTCCTTTCTTAAGAGATTTACACTTTAAATAGGGAAGAAGGCATGGTAGAAAAGATCTACATATCTCATTTACAATGGAAAATTGAGGAACAGGGAGATAGTGCCTGGATTGTGGTTGTAGGTCGGATGTCACAGTGTTTAATTTTGTACTTCAGCCATGTGCTAGTGGGAATTATTTAAAAATTCCCGTCTTGACAGTCAGTTTCATGCTTAAAGCCATAGTCTTCTTCACTGTTGATCACATTCTGTTTTCTTCCCTCGATGCTTTCAACATTTCCCCTTATGCTTTAATGAATAATTTTCTTAGTCCTTTTTCACGTCACCAGTGTTAGGTATTAAGTAAGCCAGGAAAGGAAAGAACTTAGTTCAGCCCACCAAATGCTTCCTTCAGACTCAGTACAGTGTGGTTTATCGCTGCACTGCATTTATACTCCTTCAGTGAGATTTTGGTCTCTGGTGATTTTGTGTGCAAAGTGATGTGAATTAATTTTTCTCAACATTTCTGCACAACGCTTTACCAAAAGCTTGCTGAAGACTAGGTATGCTAATGACAAACACATAAAAAATGCATGGCACGTGGAACAAATAACTACTTCAGCCATAAAAACATATTATACATTTTCATTTGGAATATGCAGAATAGAGAAGTGCAAAACCGGGACTTTCTACCAGATGCTTTTGATAAAGCTATAAACAACTAAATGCAAATGGACTGTTGTGAATGATTAAAATGTAATGCTCCTAATGTTTCAGTAATTAAAAATGCATCCTGTGTTCTTAACAGTAGAGTTATTATATGTCTTCCTAGCTTAAGTCAGTCAAAGGTCTTTGCTACATTTCTCTGATGCATTCCTAAGCAGCAGTGCTTAGCTTCAGTATCCATTTCAATTTTGTGTAAACTGAATTAAACACTTGGAAGGTTGATATGTGGTTACCAGAAACTTTTTATAAAGATTAATATTTCATCGAGCTTTGAAGAAATCTGAAGGCATGCATAAAAAGAACTTAAAGAAAAGCCTAGTGATTTACTGCAGATTTGATTAGTTGGTCTGTTTGTTTGTTAAGACTGAATAGTCATGGGATATAGCTTGTTCTGCTTTTGAATTGGTTTCCATCCAACAGTACATCTTGGCTACTGACTGGATAAATTCAAGCTGATAAATTCCCTCATTTATAGCACTTTCAACATTTCTACAATGAGAGAAGGGTGCCTGGTTGTCTCTCCCTCCCAAACACTGCTGAGCACACGCTGCTGAGAAGGGCAAAGGTGGTGTTTTCAGGTTCCTTTTAGAGCCAGCCAGCCAGCCAGCACCAAATGGCAGCTGTGAATTATGAAACTTCAGTTATTCCCTGAATGCCTGGTGGCTCATGAGGAATGGCACTGTAGAGCTTTAACGCTACTTTTTTGGACTCGCTTCTAATAAGCACTGGGTTTTTTTCCTCCCCCACTTTTAGACCCGGATACAGAAGTTTGTCTTCATGCTCTGCGGCTCCTCCAGTCTGTGATTCTGGAGCCAGAAGTATTAGCCAAGTCAGCCTCTGAGATGCGTGATACTTTGCCATTTCAGCGTATCATTGCACTGTCAAAGAGCCGCAATGCAGATCTGCAAGCACTTGCAAAAGAACTACTTGAAGATCTTAAAATACTTGAGTATGAAGCGTAGACAGAGCTCTATGACACCAACTGCTTATGTCTTGCCTGTATTTTTATGCTGCAAGAGTTGTTGGAGATGGGCTTGTCTGAAAAAACCTCTGCTTAAGTTCCTCTGACAAAATCCTTTCCAGAAATTAGGTAACCCAACTAAAATAATTCTTGGGAAAACGTGTTGGGTTTTAGCTGCCTAAATATAATCTTAGGTGAACTGGTAGAGATGAGGCAGACTTAATTTCTTTGAGTAGGATTTTGTTGATAATGGCTTTCCACAATGATCCAGGTTATGTTGTCTATTTACCATATATAGGGAATAAAGTTGTCATCTCATTATTCATTGATAATACATAGTTTATTGCAGTGGTAAATAATCTTGTTGGTCCATCCTTAAGAATTATTGTACTGTGAGAAAAGCTTTGTTGCTTTTCATAACTCTTCTGTGTCAGAATGCACCCCAAGTTCCAGTTTTATTGCTGTTACTTCTCACCTCTCTTTTTCTATTGTAATAAAAGAAAACTTGAATTCTGCAGTGTGTAATGGATTCTGCTTTCAAAATTCGCATTCAGATTCACCTGAACTGCAAGTTGGCCTGGTCTGTGGCTGCCAGGCGTACTAGAACTGAGCCATTGTTCTTTGAAAAGCCCTGAAAAAAGGAAATTAATTATCGTTGTCCTACCTAGTTATGTGCTGAAGAGAGTAAAACGAACTGCTTCTGTGTCGTGAGCATCATTGTATTCCCTCACAACTCTGGTGTTTGTTAGAGGTTCTGTGTACAGCTTGCTTACCTCAGTGGTAAATACAAACCTGTGTGTGCTTTGTATTGGTAGAATTTACACATTTTTTAGAAGAAAATAGCATCCATTTCTGTTACTACAGAAAAACAGCCAATTAGGTGATGCTATTCAAGGGGATAGAAATGAGAAATGCAATGCTGTAGTAGCAACTTTTTCCATACGAAAGTTATGGTACCTCAGTTGTGAACCCAACAAAATACAATGTGGACTTCTAATCTAAATGTATAGAAAACAAGAAGTAAACTTCATAGGATTGAAATACTGTGATTGGCAGACAGTTTTAGAGGAAGACCATTGTAAAATGTGTAAGTCAAGCTATAGGTCATCTCCCATTAGGCTGTTTGCAGAATGATGAATGTTCAGAGTTAAAAATGTAATAAATCAGCCTAAAATTACTTAAAATAATTGCCTCAAATGCTGCAAAGGGTAGCAGTCTGATTTGGGACTCTCTAAAATGAAGATTAAGATAAGAATCTCACATACATGAAAAGGTTGCATGGGGTTCTGCTGTATCAGATTCAACACTACATTGAACTTACCAAGTGTAGATTTTTGGAAGGCTTTAAATCTTCTTTAAAGCATGCTTTCTTTGGATTTGTTTTCTTATCTTGCTATCCTAGTTAAACCTCCTAGGGTTTAATCCTAAAGGGATCAAAATGATAATCGGTAATTTCCTGGAATTTCAACTTATGAAAGTGTTCAATTTTAAGAAACACTAAAGGGCATCCACTTTCCATTTAACGGGTAGCTGCTCATGAAGGTCTTTCATCAAACTTGTGGAAGCCAGTAAATAACAGAAAAAGAAAAAAAGGAGTTCTGTGAGCGGAAGAGCTGGTTAAGCCTCATGTGCTGTGGATTTGAAAATGTCTTCTTGAAAATGTCTGTGTCCTTCCCAGCCCTTCCCCTTGAAACCAGGTCCACCCACAGAGCAGTATGGAGCGC
>KZ506078.1:350266-388854 GCA_002844005.1 Limosa lapponica baueri | reverse complement strand
TTTGCAATTAATGCTATAGTTTTAATTTTTCATTTGGATTTATGGAAAGGAAAAAAATATTTGAGGGGAACTTGTTATCACAAGGAAGCAAACACATAATGCTTTCTGGTTTGGAAAAAAAAAGAGGTCACCGGAGTCCAATTGTGCTGAAGTAAGGCAAGTGGATACAAGCCAGGGATAAGCCTGACCCCTTAATATTTCAGAGTGTTTGAAATGTCATTAAGGTTTCTCATACTTAAGTATTTTAGTAAGAAAGTTGGACATTACTAGTTGCACATTGTGTTACGAGCTGTTACATCTTTTTGCTGTTTTTCAGATTCCTTTATTCCCCGGTCCTCCATTTGGTGGAGCCAGGGACCAGCCCCCTCTTCCTGCTCCTCTGCAGGCCTAGGGCTGTGTTGCAATTAGTGGAACCTTTCTGCTGTGGGAGTAAAGCCGGCAGCTTTCCATACAGGTGTCTGCTATACCCCATGCATACTGTTGGACGTGTCATGGCAGGATTCTCCCAGACCTTGGCATCTACCATAAACTAATGATCTGGACTCTGCAATCAGCAGCTTCAATGCTACCCTCACTGTTCCTTTCTCCATGCTAAAATTGGTGGGAGTCTCATGCCATTGGCTGTAGAGGAAGCTCCAGTGACTCGCTGAGATGTGAGATGGATCCTACTCTTTGCTGTCCTTTTTGCAATGATAGATACAGAGCAAGTTGTCAGGTTACCCTACTGTTTGTAGACAGCAGCATTTTAGAATCTCGTTTGTTGGTAAGTTTGCGAAATCCCTGTTTGGAGGAGAAGAGCATTTAAAGTCTTAATTTGTCTTCATGTCAAAACACCTGTTGCTTTTTCTGGATCTTATTGAAAAGTTCAGGATTCTTCTGTGAAGTAGTTGATTGATTGCATTACTAGCTTGCAGAAGAAAAGGTGGTTCACACAGTCAAAGCACTAGTTTCACTAGCCACGTTCAAAGTCTGGAGTTACTCGATTGTTGACATTTCCTCTGTTGCACAATCCCAGAATTTCAGCGAAAAAGAAAAAGTTAGTTTGGTGTTGCTTTGAGATTATCAGAGTTTCTCCAGATTTGTACCCATATAACTGAAAGCAAAATTTGATTCTCATGCTAAGCTGTCCCAAAAGATGAAAAATCTGTTTTAAAAATCCTTAGAAGAAAGCTTTTGTTTACTTCACAGTATCAACTGCACAATTAAAATTGAACTTTACTCCTTTCAGTTTCATATACTGCGTACAGAGCCACTGAAATGACGTCGGTTTGCTGATACTCCTGGGAAATACTGGCTTTTCATATTTTATGCTGATAATCAATTAGATGCAAAAGAAAAATAAATGAGGATCCCCTGAGGGTATTTCCTGTAACTTAAGAAGTTTAGCTATGTAATGTACTGCCCCACCAGTTCTTCTTGTAATGTCTTAGGTTGATGTTTGGCCTGGGCTATGAGCTGGCTGAAAAGAAACTGGAAAACCTCAGCAGAAGAAAGTAAGGCTCAGACCTTCCCCAGTGGCTCTGTGCCCCGTGGTGAGTGGCAGGCATGGCAGCATGACTGGCCTGGCATCTCTGAAGGGGACTGTGAGATCTTGGATGAGAACGGCAACCAGCTGCCCAGCTCCTGAGGGAAGCTGGTGTTTGGTTGCATACCAACCCTGGCCTGCTCCCAGGAGCTCATGACAAAGGTGGTGAACTACAGTTCAAGACACATCATCCTGTTATGGTGGTTTAAGAGAGGGAAGTAAGTTGGAGGAAGAAGGGGAGAGTGTGAAGATTTGGTCACATGGCCACGAGTGAACTTTGAGATGATTCAGTTTCAGCTGGTTGCACCAGTCATTTAGCTATTCCTTCGAGTTAACGTTTGCACTTGTGATATGGGCTGATTAGCACAAATTGGTCTTCAGAATTGATAAGATTTTACAAGTCTTGCAAATGTTGTATGATTCATCTCCTCTATTGCTTCCAGTCCTGCATGGATGCTGGAGGTGAGGAGAAAAGAGTTTTACTGGGGAATAAAGAACCTCTGTTATCCCTGCCCACTGCATGCGCTATAAGTTAAGGGATATGCAAAGCATGGCTGCCCCTTCCCTTCCCTTCATAGCATCTAATTTGGAACTGATTCTGGCCATGTCTGTTTTGTTCTGTAGGTAATTTTCCTGATTTGTATGCAGGAACTTTGGCAACTGCTAGTTGCTTCTCATACGTGTGCGTTACAAGTTACAGCTGATAAAAAGTAATCAGAAAACTCACGAGGTCATACAGATTTTAACTTCTCCAATGCTTTATGATGACCTTTACAACCTATAACTTGCTCGGTCGGAAACCTTAAAAAGACTTTGACCAAATTATAGTTCCGGATGTAATATATAGGACTATAATTTTTACTGTGGGCGTGACTGCAGTTAGAGCACTTCTGATGCCAGGTGCCCAGTCCTTTTGAATGCGTGTGTTTTTCATTTTCTGTGCTGTTGGGCTGCAGTCATGAGAGGCAGCAATTGCTGAGAGCAAGGCTGACGTGGGGCTGGGGAAGGGCAAGACGGTGTGCGACCTGGGTGGTTCTGCCAGCTGGATGGGGAAGGTCAGGTCCGACTGAGCCGCATAAGTGGCTTTCATGCCACCTGGGTCTGAGACAGAGGAATGTATTGGGTGGTAGGAAGTCAAGTGAGCTGTTCGAAGCTCTCTGCAGAGAGATAGATGCCTCCTTTCTTCTATAGCTGTATCGCCACCAGTGTCAAATAAAGTGCAGGAGTCACCTTGTATTAGTACAAAAAAGAAAATGGAGAATGTAGGAAAAAAACCACCCCAGTTCTTGTGTCTGCACCCCTTCCTCCTGAGCAGGATCTGCAGTGTCCAGAACCAATTTCAAGGGCACTTTGGCTTAGTCATGGCATGTGCAAGAGCTGGTCAGTGCAGCCAGCCCCTCGCTGCTTGCCAGCATACTGCAGCGTCACTGGAGGACTTCCTACTATGGTTCCTCGTGTTTCTGCAGCTCTCCTAGGGCTTGTTGGGGCTTTCGGTGCAGCACATGGATAGGTCTTCAGGAGGGCTTCTGCCATTTGCTCAAACCTCAGTGGGTTTCTGGGACCTGCTGGCACGAGGAAGGGGGTGACGGGCGTTCAAAGGCCAAGGAGAGTCAGGGCCTCCTGCTAGGGGCTAAAGAACTCCTCCAAGTCACTGTGATGGGAGTCTGGATCGGTGTCAGTACTCCTAGGCGCGTGCCAGAACACTGAATTAGAGGTGGAAAAGCTAGGAGGTAATGCCCTGGAGATGGTTAGGAAAGAGCAACGTGGGGGACGGGTCTTCCGGCTGGTGTAAGGGGGGGAGAGCAAAGCACCGAGGTGCTGAGGGCAGGACGGGCCGGGGCCTCACCAGGCGGTGCCATTCCTGCCAACGGGGCCGCCGTGCTCCCAGTGGGGCTTCACTGGCCTGGCACGAGGGGAGCAGTAGATGGGGAAGGGACCGATTTTGGGTGGGTGGAAGTCAGCTTCTGCTGAAAGGGAGGTTTTCACAGAGCCAACCTGCTGGTGGGGGGCAGAGCTGAGCTACTGCCTCAGCCTCACAGCAGGCCGGGAGGGAGCTGTAGCATGGCGACCAGGAGGTAGCACATCTGGCTCTGGGGACCCACTGGGCCTCTGTCTCCATCTGCCTCCTCAGCTGCTTTTAAACATGGCAGATGGCACCCCGGGGCCAGGCTGAGCGGGTGTCAGCTGGCTTTGGTGCACCAAGGGCAGCTTCTCCATGCTTCTCCACGCTGCTGTTGACGGCACTGAGAGGAAACATCAGGGAGGTTTTCTGGTGAAAGGACCACTTTGTGCGTGGGCGAGCTGTCTGAAGCTTTTCAGGCCAAGCATCTCTTGCCTCCACAGCGTGAATGGCTGTGAAAGAGGGTTAAGACGAGCCTTAAAGCCCTGGGAAGCCTCCAGTCAGCAGCCAGGCACCTCTGCCACCATGCCAGCCGGTGGCTGGACCCCACTGCTTGAAAGCAGGCTGGGCTTCAGTGATAAGAGGGAGCAAAGTCTCTGAGGAGGCAACCAGTGGGGCAGGGCAGAGCAGCCGAGCCGGGTGGGGGCAGATATGCCCGGGATTTGAGCAATGCTCCAGGCTCTTCTTCGAGCAGCAAGTTTCTGCCCAGACAGGGAGCACTGGCACATGTGATCCTGAATGAGTTTTGAGTTTCCTGAGCTGCCTTACTTTGAGGGGGTGACTGAAAGCACCAGGCCTTTGGCTGTGCCAGAAAGTGGCGCTAGCATTATGCAGGATGCCTTTTCCCAGTCAGGAACCTGGGGTGAAGGACAAGGTAGCCAACCTGAAGGACAGACAGACACTGTAAAACCCAGGCGCTGGTGAGCAATGGCTCTCCTGCTGGCCTCCCTGCAGTTCCCCCACCCGCCCTGCCAGACCTTGCTGGCATTGGAGGTGTGAGGGCAGAGCTGCTCACAGGGAAATCAGGGGACTTCTGGGGGCAATCTGTAACGCATAGTGGGCCCATAGTCACACCACCGGTGAGGCAGATGGGCAGGTGGTTACCTCTGCTTTGCATGTGTAATGCAAAATTTGGAATTTTGCATTCCAAAATGCAGCTGCATTTTGGAAAATGCAGTGGATGCTTCATCCTGTGCCTGACACAAAGAAGTGCAGAGCTCTCCATTCACTCTGAAATTGTTCAGCAGCAAGAAGCTACTGACAGCGATTGCTGTTCTTCCCAGACGTATCCTTTCTCTTCTTATTATTCCAGTAAGTGTTTATTCCTTCAGAGTGATTTTCATGAACATCATTACTACCCTGTTGCAGCAGAAGCTTAATCTCTCTGAAACAAGAGCAGCTGAGTAGGAGTGAGTCACCCTCATTCCAGTAAGGAAGCCCCTTCAGGAAGCCTCTCTAGCAATGATGTCCTGTGCAGCCCTGATCCGTCGCCGAGCTATTCAGCTTTAACAATGCTGACAGTGTGTAATACTGCCCCGGAAACCTTCAGAGATTGCTTGTCAGGCATAGCCAGTGTCTCCAGTGCCCAGGCAGCTAATCTAGCAGCAGACAGACCTCGGGCAAGGAAGCCAAGGGAAAGGAGGCACCTTCTTGGCTGTAAATGGCAAAGGACCAAAAGGTGCAGGAGTCGTTTCATGAGCACCGGTAGCAACCTGGAACACAGTCAGAAAAAAAGAGACTGCCTCTGGGGATCTTAAAGTCAGCTGAAAAGCTGAGCTTCTAAAAACAATAGTGCTGCTCTAAGTGGCCGAGGGAAGAGGGGAGGCTTCAAGGGCAGATTACAAGCATGAGAGCGCAGTGAAACTGATGTGGAAGCTCCCACAGAGGAGGCGGCTTTTGAGTGATGTACTGAGCCTGTAACGGAAAGGGCTTGGTATCCCACAAGCCTTTGGCCCTGGAATGATACACATTTTTCAGGATGGCGGAAGGGAGAAAGTGCATTTGCCATTAATTTTTAATTATAATGGAGTGCTCTGTAGTGAGAGGTAGTTCGTACTGTGTAGGCTGTCTGCAGCAGAGGGTGGCCCACTGGCAACCTTCTCACTGATAAGAGTGTCACAAGAGGAGCACAGAGGAAAGGACTGGAAAATATTTCTAAGGCACTGCTATAATGCCACAAAACCTCCCCAAACATTATTACACAAACTGAGCATTTCCATTGAAGTGCTCTGCTGCTACTAAATTACAGTTTCTTAGACCTGCGTTTTAGTTTCTTTGGGCACAAGAAGATTGTACAGTTTGTGCTCCACTGGTGGCCAGGAGATAACTGTCTCTGTGGTTCCTGCTGGGGCCTGAGATGCAGCCCTACAGGATGAGGTAGGGTGTAGCTTCTGGCGTGCTCATCTGGGATTCAGGGGATGGGGACTCAGTTCTCTATGCAGTCACAGGCCTCCTGTGTGCCCAGATAAGCCAGATGAACTGAATTTGCTGAGGGGCTGAGCTTCTTTTGAAATGTTCCTGATTTCAGAGGGAGTATGCTGGAGGGTTCAGTCCTCCAAATTAGATTTCTGCTTTGGTTCTCTTTTCATGTAACTCCCTTCCTTTCTGCCTTAGTCTTACCACTTTTATTTGGGTTGCACAAGTCTTTGGGATAAGTGTCTGGCAGGCACAAAGGGGCTGTCATCTCGCTTGTCTAGTGTTGCAGTCCAAGTAATAGGTGGCGGGGGGAAGGAGAAGAGGGAACCTGGGGTCTTGAGGATACCCAGACTACTGCTCCTTGCCTCCAGCTGGCTCCTGGCAAAGTTGGGTGCATAGCTCTGATATGGCCTCTTTGCTAGCCTGGTAGTCCACCCGCAGCCTGGATTTGGGCAGCATGAGCTCTCTTGGGCTTATGCTGTGAAATCAGGATGCAGGTACCAAGAGAAGCAGCTCCTATATTGCAGGGAGGGCAAAAGCCAGTGCTCCTGCTGTCACCACCATAGGTTATGGGAGGGAGAAGTACTCGAGCCCAGTGCTCCTCTGCCCTTCCAGGTGGAAGACTGCTAAGATCCTAGATGAGGATCCTAAGATCCTAAATGATAAAGAAGGAATGCTTTCTGGATACTTTGAGGGAAGACAAAAGGACAAAGGGTACTGAGGGGAAAAGAAAAAAGAAACTTGCTTCCAAGGATTCAACCCTTAAGCACAGTGACTAGAAAGAAGGATGTTTTGTTTACAGAGGAAGTGAGAAAGGAAATTAGAGTGGGGAAGGAAGAAGCAGGTTGCCAATGAAAGCTTCTCCTTTGGGGCAGGGCAGAGAGGTAGGTCTGTTCCCTGAGGGTCGCATCTTCCAGAAGCAGAAACCACTGTCCATGGCTGCATTGCCCGCGGCACCACTGCGCTGCTGTTCGTGAGCCAGGCTTTGAGGAGGCCTGTGTGTGCACTTGCTGATGCCGCAGCACAGCCAGGTCTGGCTCCCTTCCCTCCCCTGGGGGGATCAGGGCAGGATGTTTTTTGAGTATTGAATCTGTTCATTCTTGAAGAGCTCATCTTCCCTGGAAAGTCAAAGATACAGTTGGGGAGTGGGCAACCTAAGACTTGGAGTGTGTCTTGGAAACTGGAAAATGTCCCATGTGTTTGGTTCCTGCTGCTAGTGGGAGCCTGGACAAGCTGGTTGGATCTCTGGTATTGTTCTGGCCGTGGTTGAGCACATCTCCCAGACCTTCGGACAAGCACAGCATGTGTTAGTGCTGCCCCTGCAACCCTCATCTCCCTGTCAGGTCTCAAAAAATTCCTTCCTCCATTTCACAAGGTCTTAGAGCAACCTCCCCATACCACTAAGCCTGCCGGTAGCTTTGGACGGTGTACCTGATAAGCTGACAGCAGGGTAGCTGCAGTGATGCTGTCCCCAAGGGGCTGCAAATCCTGTCTTAACCAAGCAGGCTGATACTTCAGCTTCTCTGCATCAGCAATGAGCCTGGGATTGCTGCAGGGGATAGAGCAGAATTGAGAAGGGAAAACAGCAGCAGCAGTGACCAGAGTGCTGCATAAAGTTACTTGGCCTGTCTTAAGGAACCGAGCCAGGGCACCAGGAGGTGCTCAGCTTCGGCGGGGTGCCTTCTTCTGTCTGCTCCATGGCCACAACCTGTAGAGAGAGGAAGGGAGGCAGACAGGTAGGTGCCGTGACTTTCTGTTTATTCTGACCCTCTCCCAAGGGCTCGCTGTGGTTCCCTTCCTTCCTCTGCCCTGCAGGGGATGCTTTGTTTTTTCATTTTGAACATCTCACTGTCCTTGAATTTAGAATAGCAGCCAAGGCCAAGGATGTAACAACGAGGACAGGACAGAAGGTCTCCTAGGTGTCTGTGACTGACGATGGGAATCTTTTTCCATTTCTTGCCCTTTTCACTCCTTTCCACAAAGATAGGCACCTTCCTCTGTTCTGCCCTCTTTCCTCTCCTGGCCATTAAGCACTACAAAATGCGCATGGGCCTTTGTATTGAAAAAGGCTGAAAACTGCTGTAGCAGCTGGGATATAGCTGTCTCTTGACAGCAGTACTAGACATGATGCTTGCCTGATTTGGACTTGAGTGAATGGGAATGCAGAAAGCACCTTCAGTATCATGCAGATAATGCTATCAACTGCAGGGCTTCAGGTGCCAGCGCTGTGGTGGGAGGGGACAAGGACAACATCAGCAACAATAAAGTGTTGCAGAAGTAGCACCTATTGTTTAACAGATTTTCTGCACAAGGCCAGAACTAATTTGCAGTTGAGCCAGCAGAGGAGCTGGCTGCAGGCAGCTGGCTGGATTCAGGGGTGACTCAGCCTGCTAAGCATGTGTTCCCTCAGATCTAGTCATTTCCCGCCTCCTGCTTGACTTTCCTATCTTACAAAAATATTTGAAGAACTAACCGAAAGTATGTGCTCAACAGTATGATACAGGGTATGGGCTTCCCTGAACGTCCCGGGTTTTCTCTTGAGAAAAGCAATATGGAAGGTTTAAAAAAAAGTTGGCTTAGTTTTGATTCTTTCTCTCTTTGTTTTCTTTTGTGGGGTAAGACTTTATGATAGAGAGCAAAAGCAACACTACAAAAGGACAGAAATGGGAGTCTGCCAATAGAGAACTGAAGCAAAATGTAACCTCAGCATTGATGATGTCATTTTTCAGATGAGAAGCACTGAAAGGCATTCCTAAACCATTACAAATGCTCTGCCCCTTACCTGACATGTATGCAGAGTCAATGTGTGAGCACTGCTAAGCAAACTCCACCTGTGTTCCTGCAGTACCAATGTTTCTGCATTTACCTGTGTATGCCTGGAGTGTATCTTGTGGCTCATTGGGCGGAGATGCTCTAGCGCTCTTTCCCAGGCAGTTAAAAGGAAACTCGTCTGTCCTTCCAGGAAAAGATCAGGGAAAGTGAGGAGAAATTCTCAGTGGGAGATTTTGAACACTGATTGATTTCTTTTCACACCTTCTCTGTGCAGACAGGCAGCTCAGGACATAATCTTTGCCCTTGGCCACACCAGCTAGCAAAAGTTCCCCAGGCCAGGGAACTTCCCCTGTGTAGAAAGGTAGTGGAGTAAGAATGAAAACTGTGTGACTGCAGAGAAGACAGTTACTGTTCATGAAACCATCCAGATGGCTGCTGTGATTTTTCACAAAGCTGGCTCCTTAGAGTTTTTCATAGTAGGTAAAAATATGTCCTTGTCCGATGAGTGCAAATGGGCTTCTTGTGCTTGTAAGATGCTTACTTCCTGCAGGTTAGCAAGAATTTGAAGGCTTCTGTAGGACATACCAACATCTCAGTGGGGATGTTCCACTGATCTTTGCTCCAGCAGAATTAATATTTACTTTATCTATTTTGAGATGAATAGGAAATTCCAGCAGCTGCCATCTCAGAGGAGTACTGCAGAAGGGTATGGTTAAAATCCAGCATTATGTTGAACTCCTGGGATTGCCGGGCAAGGCATCTCTCTGCTAATGATGACATTTTTAAAAACACTCTGAAGGTTTGATCTTGGTCCCACTGGGCATTTTGCCATAGATCTTAATGGCTCTGTGGCTGATCTCTTAATCTCTAATGCACCTGTGCAAACTTGACAGTTTATTGCAATTTCATGCTTTTTGGAAATCATCTCACACTAATGCCATCAGAGAGAGCAATTTTTAAGGTCATTAGCTCAGGACATAACAAATAAATAGTGAGAGAAAACAATCTGTAAATGTCATATTTGTTTAACACACAAAGTAGCTCCTGAAGAGCAGTTATCCTTATGTCTAGAGACAGCATGAAAATTACATTCTGTGGCTTGAAAATGTGGATCTGTTGGAAGTGAGAAGAGTATTAACATGGTTGTTTGCCTTCTCTACTCTGTTCCCTATATCCTCATTGTTCCCCACGCATCTGTTGTTTGACTTATTCACCAATATCCTTAAATTCTTGGACTACAGACCAGAACTCAAGGCATAACTAAAGACCTTCAGATTCTGCTGCTGAGATTTGATAACAGTGGGTTCTGCTTTGAGGGTAAATAATACTTTTTAGCAGCTACTCCCAATAAAAGAAATTGGAGTGAGTGGAATATGTTCTCCCTTCTCCGCATCAATAGAAAAGACACAGGCCCACTAATGTAGCCTGATGTAAATGCCCTCTGAACAAAAGAAGGCAGAAACAGGTGAAACCTTTGCCTGTTCCATCAATAACTGCACTTTAAACTGACTTCCAAGTTTTCCAGTGTTTTGCTTGTGGAAGCAAACCTGAACACGTGGCCACAAATGGGCATTAGGATGTGAAAATCAGTAAAAAACCCATATAAATACTCACTTTTCTAGGGATAAGATTGGGGGAACAAGAGGAATGTGGACGAGGGGGCTGAAAGTCCCCCTGCCCTCCTGAGTCCCCACAGCAGCTCTGCCTTATGGTGTGTGTGTTGCCATGTGGTATGATGGGAAGAGGCCACCCAGCCCAACTGCTGCTGGAACATCAGCATCTGCCTGGCTGCTGACGGCAAGTATTTTGTGGTCACTGACACATTTTAATTTGGTCTAGAAAAAGACTTCCCTTTAGGTGGTCTTCCAGCTGGCCTGAAGAGAATCTCTGAAGGTCAGAATAGTGGTGTCACCACAGTTTCAGTGCTCAGCATGATTCTGCCAGTAAAACCTTATCCTGTGGCCCATATTGGTCCATTCCAACAAGCCAGGGTTTCCCTACCGTGACAGAATGCTGGGGGCACTGGCACACTCTTAATGGTCCATAAAGGTGGTCTTAAGACAACACCTTTTCTGCTTTTCCCTGGGTGCATGAAAGCAGGGCATGGTATTGTGTTATGATTCCCCCAGTAATCGGCTTTGTCCTCTCTGTCACCATCTACCCTTCCTCTCCCCTATTCTCAGCACAGGATACACTCTCCTGCAGTAGTGGAGCATCTGCTTGTGGGTCTGCACAGATTCACATATTTAAAAGAAACCCTGACTTCTTTCTGGGTAATTTTTGAAAGATTTGTGGGAAGTCATTTACAGTGGCTTTCCCGTTGGTGAAACTGTAAATGGGAGACCAAAACCTCAGCTCCTGAGATGGATATTTAGTAAATACTCACCCTGCCCTACTTTAGGCATCTGAGCTGATAGATTTGTCAGCTCTCCAAAGACTGACTGTAGCCCCAAGTGAGTCATTCAAAGCACCCAAGTGTTTCTTTGTTTACGCTGACTATACAGGCAGTTGGGCCTCCTAAGGCGACGGGTGGATTAAATACGCTTGCTGTCCAAGATAAATGGGGTGAAATGCACATTTCTTTATGTGCTACAGGAACACCAGGCTATCAGCATGCCCAGATAAGCTTCAGTAATGGATAATTATTACAAGGCATTGTGTCACACTTAGGTTAAGCATGACAAGAATTTCCCCAGTGTAAGAAGATGTCAGCGTTTGCTGAAAGTACGTGCATTTTTTTTTTGCTTGCTTAAAGTATTTGTTTGTTCATTCTGGAGAAAGTTAACACTGTAAATTTACATTTTACAATGTAAACGTTAGTTTTTGGCCAGGTTTCTTTAAATATTAGCAACATATTTAATGGTTGCTTCATTCATTACAGTTTTATATGTTCCTTTAATTAATCTTGTAACTCAGCAGGGCGGTAGAGGCTTGAAGTGGGGCTTCAATCCCGTTATGATGACGTCTGTTTGCTTTTGTCAAGCCCAGTGACTCAGTTTCAATTGATTTGTACATCCAGAGTTTCAGCCATGCTAGGGTGCAGATGCAATTTCAAATAAAGAGAAACAAACTAAAGTGAGTATAGAAATGCTGTCAGTTTTGTCATGCTAGAGGATTTGGTGTCTTTGAAAATTCAGCTTCTGTAAAGGGCTTAAAGTTTTGTCCGGTGGAAATATGAAATGCCAGGATTTGCTGTCCAAGTGGCAGGTGCAAGATGTCAAAACCTTCTGGATGCTTAACGACCCGAAACTCTGCCATAACCCACATCAGCTGTAATCCAGACATTCCCGCCCAAAATGTGTGGTCGATCAGCACTAAAGAAACAGCAAGAACTTCGTCTTCCACAGGTTGTTACCACTGTGGTGGGGACTGTGCGAAGGCAGTGCCAGCTGTATTGGGCAAAATAACAACCTATAAGCCAGAATCCTGTCTCCAGAAGGGAACACCACCAGATGCTCTCGAGGAAAATGCTGAAAATCTGGGGAATAGATACATTTCTTAGGAGGAGGAGGAGGATGGGAGACTTTTTTGCTCTGATCTGTACTCTGAAGCATGAGCTGGCCCCTTGGCCTTCACCATGCGTTCCTTGGCACTACCTTGTGCTCTGGCAGGAGAAGGCGCTGTGGCATCTGTCCTGCCACGTAACAGCCCCTACCATCTTGTCTGATGCAAGGGGTCAGCCTGACCCATGGTCTGTGCCACACTGCCCTCAGCAGGGCCTTGTTGAGTCCTGCCAGGAGGCACATGGTTCATGCCTGGGCCCTCCTTCATCTCACTGCGGGGTCATCCCATCCCATGACCTGGTGGTGGAGCAGCACTCTCCCTTATGGGGGTACTGTAGATCCTAAGAAAGCTTGTGTGGATACAGGAGGAGGTTAGACAGGTTTGTGGAGGAAAATCCACTGAGCATCACCACAAGGGTTATAGACACGGCAGCTGGCTCAGGAAATCCCTGAAACACAGGCACTTGTAGGCTGGAAGGGCATTCAGGAGAGGCGTCATATACAGTTTACCTGTTCGTGGAGAGCCAGGGGAGCTCAGCCAGGTTGTGCTTGCGCACTGCCATGTCTTCGGCAGCACTGCTGGCTTCAGCAGTGGATGCCCTTGGCTCTTCCCCTTTGTGTCGCACTGGGGCTTGCCTGTCCTCTGTTGTGCTGCCCACTTGCTTTTGGCCAGTGCTGTCAAGCAGGTGGCACACCTGAGCTGGGTCAAAACCCAAGGATTCTTTGTTGTGTTTTTTTTTTAATTAGTTTTCTGCTGGATCCGTTCCCTAAACCAGTTCAAAACTTGGCCTCACAGAGAACTAGGTAGTGTGAAGGGATGACATCAGGGACAAGAAGGGAGGGAAATGTTAATTGCCTGAGCAGGTGTTGCTACTGATGGCTTTGTATTGTGAAACCATAGCCTGTTAGTCCTGGAGTTACTATGTCCACAGGAACCTTTTCAGCTAAAGCCTCAGCTGATGGCAACAGCTCTCTTTTAAAGTTAGGAGAAGTGTGCTCATTTGCAGCAGCAACAAGCAATTTTAGAGAACATCCTGTGGTTCCAAATACTGCACATCAATCCTACCCAGCCCGTGAACATGTTGCTGTCCTGTAGCAATGAGTTCTGCAGGCTGCCGGAGCTGCGCTATAGTCTTTGTAGTCATACAGGTACAGATCTGATAAAATATTTTCTCTTTCTCACAGTTCACCTTAATAAAGCTAACAAAACTCTCTCCAACATATTCACTACTGGCATTTTTCCAGGTTTGAATCCAAGCTTTTTTTAAATCCCTCTGGTGGTTTTTTGTATTTCTCTGTTAGGAAAAAAAAGAAATTATATACCTATATATATATGCTAATGTATGTATGTATATATATGTAATTGCGGAGAAGAATAAGTCCTGCTATCGTAACAATTTTAAGCAAGAAAAGGTTCTATGAAAAGCGAAGAACGCATCAGTCAAAGAAACGGTGGTATAAAATAATTGCGTCAGATTCCTCTGTGTGCTGTGATTGCTGTGCAGCTTTCCGGGAATTCAATATAGCCATAAACTCAGCTTATGGATGGCAGCTTATGGCTCAGAGCAGTGGCTCCAAGCGTGTAGTTGGATCAGTAAATTTGTCCCTATATAAAGCAGAGAGATTTTTCAAATGCGGAGTGCAGCCCCCTGCTGCTTGTGAAGCCTTCCTGTGTGTCCTGTGAAGGCTGCAGCAATCAATACATGACACATGACAGCAATCATATATTGATTGTGTATCTTGTCTGTTTATATTGCATATATCGTCGATTGTATATCTTCCCTTCTGCAGCCTGACATCAAATGATTCATTGACATTTTGGGGCAAAATTTCCCTGTGGAAGTGGAGCAGCCTTCTGTGTCTCCAAAATCACCAGTCGCTCCAGAAACCTGAGAAATAGCTCACTGAAGAAGACACAAATGTAGGTCTGACGTATTCTTTTTACACCTGAAAACCCCAAACCAAGCAGCTGCTTGCTGTAACAGCGATGGGCCCAGTGTAGGGGGACAGGGTGGGACTTACTTCCTGGCGGTACATTCCTTGCTGAATTATGGGCCTAAGGCAGAGACCTCATTTTCTCCAGATGACTCTCAGGAAATACCCTCCCCATCAGCTATTATTGCCTAAATAATAGGGAGGGAAGTGCAACAGACTTGAGCAATATCTGAGGTACTCCGTAGGGCACATCTCAAATCTGGTGTAGGGCAAGGCTGCTAAGGCAACTGATTATAATGTAACTCGGTGGGTGTATACAGTTCTCTTTTTGCCCCAGAGTTATGAGGTCATGTGGAAAAATACAGATACTTGTTTAGAAATAGGTAACTTGCTGAAAAGAACATTACAAAATCTCTTCCTATGCACAGGCCCGTCCTGTCGACATTCGTGCATAGATTTAACTTCAATAATGGGGCCTCTAGGTAGGAAAACATTTGTACAAATGTTTGCAGGATTAGAATCTTAAATGTTAAGTTTCCAGAAAGTCCAGTCCAGGAAGGGAAAAGCCTGTCGAGGGAGAGGTCTGCTGGGATTTGATTTATGAACAGGACATCCTGCTTAGTTCCGAGATCTTGCAGATACGATTCTAGTGAGACTGCGGGGTTATTGTGATGGCAAAGAAAAGGAGCTCACCCTCTCCCTTGTCTGCCAAAGGCGCTCAAACCTGTCTGGCCATCGTATCAGTGCTAAACATTTGGCATTCTTTATCACGTTTCATCACCACTGTTTACTAAGCAATGTTAAAAATGCACGGCATGTGTGCAGCTCCATGCAAGCAGACTGACATGTCTGTCGTTAATTAGCGAGTTGCATGCTGTCATTTGTGCAATTAAGCTCAGGGTTGATTCCATGACCTAGCCACAGAAGAAGACTATCCAGAAAGTTGGGGCAAAAGGCAGAGGAGAGGTAGAGCTCTTAGGCGGGTATGAGGAGAGGTAGGCCTCTTAAAATCACATTTCCCAGTTCCTCTTCTGGATCACTGCAGCTGCATCTACATTTTCTACAATCTGTGGCGTGGGCCTAGCTCAGCTTGTGCACTCAAGTTTCCTTTGTGTGGGAACTGGGGTGCAATGGGGATGAGGGAAAGGATATTTCACTCCCACATCATTCTCTAGTAGGAGACGAGAGGCATCCAAGATGTGCTCTGGGGCAGTGATGTTGACACATCTTCTGTTACTCGAGTGAGTCAATCACAACAAAGAGGCTTTAGAAAGCTGCTTTGTTCTTGTTTCTTCAGATGCTGGTGCTCAGCTCAAACCACTGAAGGGTGGCTGCCTGAAACTATTCCCTGGTTTTAGCTGGAGTTACAGTACTTCAGTACCTCAGGCTACTTCTCTGCTGCTTAATTAAATGGTCCCAGGGCACATTTCCAGACATTAAGACTGAGACATCTATACTGTTAAATTGTTAGGATGTCCAAAGTATGCACGTCTGTGGTCCTTCAGATGTTTCCCAGGCATGACTTGGAAGCCAGCAGGGAGAGACCAGCAGGGCCTGGAGACCATTCTCAGTAGACATTTAGAGATGAAACTGCCTTGTTTTTGCAGATAAGAAAGTTCAATAGTCTGGAAGTGGAGTAACTCATGCTGGCTGGCCTTAGTGCCAGAGGACAGACCTGGGCACGCCTGATACACTGTTAGGGACATAGCCTAGGTGTCTCCAGCTGCCTGTCCTTAGGATAGAAGGCTCTTTTATTTACAGGGGGGTTACAAAGGATTGTACAGTGCTTTAAAGGTCAGTGCTGGAGCTGGCTGTTCAACTAAATATAATACAGTGTGGCTTGGTGGGAGCTGGTAAGCAAGGAGGTGGGTAAACTCAAGTTGCCTGGCTGCTTCCTCATGTTTTAGGAAGGAAGTGTCTGAATTAGAAATGGGTAAGCTGTGTTTACCTATGTTTCCTTCTGGCTACACCACCGACAAAGCGAACTTCTTACCCTATTCCTGGTATGTCTCATATTCACCTCATTCCTTTACCTGGCCCCACGTCCCTGCAAACGAGTACTGAATCTCGTACTTTGTTGGACATTGCAGAAAATGTCAAGCCCACCCTATTGTCAGCGGACAATGTGCGCAAGTTATCAGGAGGAGTATTTCATCCAGCTGCGGATTAACAGAAGAGTCCTCCCGGCAGACTTTCCTCCCTACCTCATTCATTACTTTGTCACTGGCTGAATCCCTGCAGTTCATCTGTGTGCTTTGTCATTTTACTGGGAGTCATGGCGCTTCACTTTTACCTCCAAACAAAGGAAAAACAAATCAGAAATCCCAGGCAGATGACTCACAGCCACCTTGTGGAGCTGCCTGTGTCTTCCAGTTGCTGATGTCCAGTTAGCTGCGTCATCTCCAGAATGAAGCAGCTCTGGGTGGGTCTGCCTACCCACAGCTTGCACTTGGAAACCCCCCTTTTCTAACCTTGTAAGTAGCCCCGAAGGTATGTGGGGCTGCTAAAATTAAAGTAGTCTGACCCCAGGAATGGGATGGATGATATGACAGCTGCGTGGCCTTTGAATCAGTTGTTAATCTAATGAAGGGTGACTTAGCTCTGCCAGTCACACAAACACATTGCAGCTGCAGCAGTGTCTATTGGAGATGTGATCAGAGAGCTACCCTGCTGCACGGGGATCCCAGCTCCCCCTTCCCCAGGGCTGTCTCCAGCATGGCCACAGCCCCAGCTGCGGGGCCATGCGTCCAGGAGGTGGCAAATCTGTGTTTAGAGCGCTTTGTCCTGGGCGAAAGAACACCGCAGCCATGTGACACAAAGTGCTCAAGAGGAATAACATACCCTGGCTAAATCAGAGAGGTGTGAAAAATTCAAGCTGGTGTGTTACAGTGCTCTGTGCCTACATGGCTCTTGACTCTCCCCCAGGATTTTGCTCAGTTGTCCTATCTCCTTTCCCTTCTCAGTACTCCAGAGCCACGGCCCCAAGTGTGGCCCCCCTCTTTTAAGTAAGTTTGTACTCATACACACCTTCTTTCGCTCAGATGCTCCCCTCACTCGGATGATTCCTTGCTGCCAGCCGTCTTGTGCCAACCTCGTCTGCAGCCAGCAACTTGGCTTGCTGACACTGAGCAGAGTCCCAGCGCCCAGCCTGCTCTCCTGCCACTTGGCCTCATTATACCCAAACTCTGGAAAAGTTTCTGCTCTGAGAAAGCGAATGCAGGCCCAGGTGTGCAACCCACCTTTGCTTTTTAAGCTCTGAACAGAGTTTCATGCAGTGAAGTGGGTGGGATGGGGCAGGTTCTACTGGAAAGGGGGCACAAAAAAACCCACTGTGTCCCCAAAAGCTGATGCACAGGACAGAGGGTGGATGAGAGGACGAGCCGTGCCAGAGACGGGCAACTGAGACACAGGCTCAACTGTCTTCCCTAATCTCATGCAGGGAGTCCCCAGCAAATTGAAACACCAACTCAGACTTCCTGTGTCTGGGCCCCAGCCACATAAGAGCAGCTTTTGGTATGGTAAATGAGGAGAAACCCCATCACGAGTGCCTTATCAGCAAGCTCTATCTGGGACCGGGTGGTGAGGCTGGATCTGGTCCTGCGCGGGGCATCCTGGAGGAGTGTGGGTGAGAGCTGATGTGGGCTGGGTAGGAGGCAGCGGGCACTGGGAGGAAGGCATGTGACTGGTGACAAACAGAGGAGCTGCCCCTTTTTTGCTCATAAGCGATTTCAAGGTGACTTTGAAGCAGCCTGCAAAATTTTGAGCAGTTTTGGCCAGCTTCTGAGGGGGAACTTAATGTCTGCCAGTGGAGACTCCAGAAGTGAAATAACATGCCTGATAGCAAACCTCCTGAGACAGATCCTCGGTGGGTGTAAATCAGCACCGTTCCCTTGATCCCATTTAGAACTATGCTGGCTTACAGCCCGTGCTCCCAGCCGTCCTCCCAGGCGGTAAGAAGCACTGGAACAAATTCAGGTGTAATTGCTTCTCACAGAAAAAAACTGTAAGGAAAAGCAGCTCTCTTAGTGCGGATAAATCTAGGTCTCATTGTTTTCTTTTCCTTGAAGGAAAGTAGAGTTATGATGCAAAGGCAGAAAGACAGGAATGCCATAAAACAAGCAAACAAGGGTGAAAAGGTTTGCCATCTCATGGCCTTTTTTTCCTACATCCTCCTGCCACAGAGCAGCTAGCAAAATGGACTTGAAGAAAACCTGAGAGAATGGCTGCATGAACAGCCTTTTAAAGAGCCTGGGCTAGTTCTCCTCCTCATTACATTGTTTTTTTTCACCAGAGCCACTCCATTGATTTTCACTGCAGTGACATAGCTGTAAAACAGGTTTAATGTAGTGGAGAATCAGACCCTGTGTATCTAAATTTGTTTTTCAGAACTGGGCTTTTCTTACAGGGAAAAAGAAGTGCCTCGAGTTTAAAGGTAAGCTCTGAATCTTCACCGCACCATGAAGATTTGCAGATATAAATCCCATTTAGATAACTTTATAAAACACCGATGTATTTCACAGCATCAGGATTTAACCTTGGGATGTTCACTTGCTGTAATGTGATTAATGAGCCTTTTCCCATCCATAGCAGATATCTAAGCAATTTTTTGTGTATGAAAGTAGAGCAATTGTCCGGCTTTACGCAAATGAGGAGCTACTTCAGTGTTTGCCCTGTGAAGAGACTTCAGTTTCAATGGGCTTCAAGATTGCACTTTTGTGTTAAGTGGAACTGTGATCTTTTTCCAATGAGTGTTGCTATGCAGGGCCAATTTGTGACGTCCATTATTCTAAAATAAGTAACTTCTGCACAGCAGAAATATGCTCCACTTGCACTGCTAATCTGTCTCTCACACAAAAGCGTGTTTGGAAGAAAAGATATTTATTGCAAGTAATAAATGCAGGTTCTCAAAAGCATTTATAACTTAGTTTCCAGAGTCACAGCACTCTAGTTTGAAATAATTTCCTTTCAATTTTCTGTATTTTCAATCTCTTTCCTGGCTGTTTTAGACCATATATTGCTTATTTAATTATTCTCCGAAGGAGAATCTCAGCCACTGAAAATGGAATATACTTAGCAAAATTCTTCATGCAAGAATCTGTTCTTCAGGTATCAACTTTTGTCTGTTTTAAGAGGGGAAACATGGTGCTCTTCAAGTAAGCGTGTTATGTTGAAGTCTCCTGCGTCACCGGCGCAAATGGTTATAGATCTCATCTGTGTAGTTTATGAGCTCTTCTCAGTCATTGGTATAACAGTCCTTTGAATGTCCTCTGGTGGAAAATGGAAACTGTAGTTAACGCTTATCCAGTTTGTCTGAAATCTCAGAGGAGAGCTGGGGTGCAGTGGGATTTGAAACCAGCTTGTCTGTGTTTTTATATGGTATCTTTTCCTCAAGATAAGCTGCATCACTGTAAGAGCAGAGCAGTTTAAATTCTTCCCAAAAGGACCCAGAAACCTTAATTTCATTAGAAACCGCATGAGTTACTAGCTATTGAGGACTCCACTTACTTGATGAGTTTGTGTGGTTTTTGAGACTGTTCTCAGGAAGGTAAAATGAAAATCTGTCAATATTTGGAAGGGCTCATAAGGTTAGTTTGGCATTTCTTAATGGCTTTGGCCATTAGGTACCATGGGACTGGGAAGTGCAACTGAATAACTCCATGGCAGCAGAAAAATTAGTGGTTTGCACTCCTGTTTTATTCCTGGGTGAAGCTGGCTAAGAGATCCCATCCCTTTTCCCTCCCCTGGCAGCTGCTGGGACAAGGGCTAACTCCATCCTTGTTGTGCAGAGTTTGCATACAGGATGAAGTACAGCTGCATCCCTCTCTCGTTTAATAATCGTGAACAAATTTATAGCTGTCTGAGTAGGTATGTGAATAATGAGGAAAGTGGAAAAGAATGTTTGTAGCAAATAATTAATTTGCTTAAAATCCCTACCTGTTTGGTGTGTTACACTTACTGATGCCCCTCATAGAGTGGGAGGAACCGCAGGCGCTCCTGTCATCTCTCTGCCTTTGGAGGAAGGGAGAAGTTACGGTTCAATGGGGAGTTAAACCACTGTCCCAAGGTCACACACAATTTCTGTGGCAGTACTGGAAGTATCCACATTTCCTTCTCATTTTCAAAATCCTTCCAGGATTTCATCTTTTCTGGCAGACTGTGTTAGTCAATAGAGGTTCCTCCTGTTTTCTGAAAGACCTTCTGCTTGACAGCTCTGTCCTCTGAGGAAACATTTCTTCATAACAAATTTGCCTTGAATCAGCTTGACTCGATTTTAATTTTTCTTATAGCCCACAGCAAAACTTGTACCCCAGTGTAACTCGGTATGTAACTAGGGATGTAACAAACATCCCTACAAAATACAGGGCAAGCTGTGTTGGCTGCTTCCCACAGAAGTGGAAAATAAAAGACACAGTTGCATCAGCCAGTCCCTTAGCAAAGTGTGAAGTCGGTGTGGGACCCTCGTTCACCAGCTGAGTTCACTGAGCGTAAGGAACCCACACACAGATCAGGCATCGGGCTCATATGCAAGCAGCTATACATATAGTAGATCATAGAATGTGAATTTGTATGTGCAGCCATTTCTGAGGCATTGGTGCATTGCTGCTTTTAACTGTGTGACATGTTGCATGGCTGGCATTTGTTATTGCCAAGTTATACTTACATTGCTTATGGAGGCTGCTAAGTTTCTCTGGAAGACAGAGCTTTCTGGGGATCTTTCTTTCCTCAGCAGTCAGGCTGCTCTAATCACTGTTTAAAGGGAGACAGCAAAAAGCTGTGAGCTCATCTGTAAAGTGAAGGCTCGCTTCTCTTTCACTTCCCTCCTCAGGACATGTCTCCAATATGAAGCTGATATTTATGTATATGTAATGTCTGAGCCCTGGGGGAGGCACTCCTAAGTGAGTCGGGAATTTGTTGTGTGCCCAATTAGCACACTGCGGTAGTGCCTGCTCAGTCCTGCCACCCTCAGTTTCCATCTATGTCACTGGGAAGACAGAAAAAAGCTTTTCCCCTGGTGCTGTCACAATGAATATGCTGGCCAGACTGGTTGTGTCCAGGAAGACAGGGGATGCCACCCCTCCCCAAGGCTTGTGCATCTCCTGGGGTGCCGATTAGAACCTGAGCTGACGTGGACACCTGGGAATGACACATAAGACAAACCCCACTGGGATAACTGAAAAAAAATTACCCACTTTAGGCATCATACTGTAGTCACTGATTGTCCCAGGAGTGGTTTGAACCCAGCGATGGGAGGCTCCACACTCCCCCGTGAATATCTGCAGAGCTGTTGAATTCTCTCATGCTTACGAAGTTTGTAGATAACTCACCAGAACTTTTTTGGGCTTGTTCTGGAGGCTGGCAGTCCAGCTACGCTTCCAGAAAGCTTGAGCTCTTACTTTGGGATTGAGCTAGCAAGTATCAGTGAGGGTTCAAGTTAGTTTACTGATCCGTAAAAGAGGTGCTTTATTTTTTACAGCTATAAATGCGCGTGTGTGTGTGCGCACGCACACAGGCACTTATCTATAAAGAAGAAATATGGGCTGTTCCCTTGGCCTCATCCCACTTTCCATGAAAAGAAGTGTTCCCCTAGAAGCCATAGCCATTCATGTCTCACAATCTGCCACCTGTCAAAGCAATTTGAGATTTACTAGTGACAACTGAGTGCTAATGTCTGCCATCCTTGCCCTGCAAATAGCCGATGCATTCCAAGTCCCACGGCTCTTACGTCAGCTCTCCTCCCCAAGATTAGTTCAAACTCAGCCAGTCACCCAGTGGCCATTTGGAGTGATTCACTCGTAGAAGTACATATCTTCGACACTCACTAAAACTTCAGGGGGAAAATGAGTCATTTCACATTATAGAAAGTCATATCTTGCCCTTGGTATTTCTATGTATACATGAGTGATAATCATTTATTTTTAGATAAGTTTCTCCATTATAAATGCTGCTTCCTTTGCTAAAGGTCGTCTTGAGAGCTACATGTTAATATTCTTCTTATTGCACAAAGGCTATGAGAGATTATTTATTTATTCATGCATTTGCAGCAGTGCAGTCGAATGACAGGGAGCTGTAGCAGGAGCTGATTGTTGGGAGTCAGCCTGCAGACAGGGTCCCTGTTGCTAGGCTTATCTGTCAAATGTGCGTTCAGTAATGCAGTGAAATCATCCCTTTCTGGCATTTGCTCGCTGCTTGAATCACTTGGGCCTGCCTCCTAGACCGTCCAGTGATGACTGTTTTCAGGAGGCAGATAATCCTGGCTTTGCAGGGGAAGCCATTAGACAAGGGATTTGTCACAGTACCCTGGAGGAGATCTCGGCACTGGCAAACCAAGACCAAGCAAATGGATAAAGCAAAGCCTCGGGCCTTAAGTCTCTTCACCATCCCGACAAACCTAACCATTCAACCTGTGGGTGGATGTGGTTTTGGTCCAAGTGTACCATTGTGCCTGTGCCACCCACAGCAGATCTGTGTTGGGACCTGTGGAGGTTTTGAGACATGCCAACCCTGATATTGCACCAAAGTACTTCAGCTGCAGTACCCTCTGCATAACAGCCTCACTTCTTTTGTACAAAACACAGCAGCACTGCTGCCTTGGGGTCAACCTGGCCTCACCTCAACCAGTTTCACCCATGGCAGGTCCATCCCCTGCTGAGCCTGCATGAGATGGGCAGCACGAGTCCCTCAGAACTTCCTAAGGGGCTCTGGCTCTCGAGCAAGCACAAAACCTCTACTGCCTTCTTGAGACATCTGCAGAGAAAGGCAGGGAATATCATCTGGCATTTCAGGGCCCTACCTGGAGGGAAGCAGGACAACTTGCTACCTCACTTAAATGTCTTTTTAAAAAGTCTCCTGAGATTTCTATACGCTTGTGTGTAAAGGTATGTTTGTATTACAGATAATGTGCAAATTGATATTTAAAAATCCAAATGTGTAGCTATGTGCGCCAGAGGGGAAATTTGCAAATTGTTGAGATTTTGTTCACTGTCCCCTTGCCCTGAAGATGATATGGGTATAATTCCTTACTGGAGCAGCCTTCAGCCCAGTCATTAGCGAATCCAAAATAACAGCAACCTTTACATCAGGGGCTGTGTGTGGCATAGTAGCTAGACACGGATTGCCTGGGGGTGTTCAGTGCCCCCCATGCCCAGCCCGCCCCTCAGCAGCCTTTCTGGAAGCAGGGGTCAGTCCCACCAGCTGTGGTGGCAGGACCCCATTTCACAGCCTGCAGCAGGGGACATGTTCCCACATTTTCGAAGCTTAGCTCCCAGGTTTTGGGCTGTATCTCTTGCTGAGGAGATGCGTGGTGTCCTTTGGCATGGAGGGAGGGAGCAGGAGAGGAAGCTGAGCGGTGGAGGCCTATGGAGCCATTCCCGTCTCTTCTCAGGGCAGGGCGGTTGGTCAAACTGCCTCACGTGCCAAGATTGGCCCGAGCCTTTCTCGTTTGAGCCTCCTGCCCTGTAGCATACATTTTGGGGGAAATCCCAAGTGCCTTTGCCCTTCTGTATGGACATATTTTTCCCTCCCTGCTCCTCTCCTTCCTCTCCTCTGGCCTCCAAGGCCAGAGTTTGTCCCCACTCTCTGGATCTTTTTCCCCAGGATGGGCATCCAAGAGGCAGTTTCCAATGCACCAAATAAAACCTGGTCTGAACTGTAACTCTCCCTCCTCCCCATCCTCCAACAGTTAAATGTAATTTTGGATATAAACTATCCAGATTAAAGAGATATCTGAGATATTTTACTATCATGCTGGCTCCTAAGTTAAATAAACACTATAAATCATGGAGCCAGATTCAGCTCTGACTGAACTTTCACATCAAGCTTTATTTTGATGTTGAAATAAGGTGACATACCGATTTCAAGAGCACTGACTTATCCCCTATTGGTGTTTATGTAAAGAGAGTTCAACTCATGGACTTCTCCCTGCATCGTGGAGATACTGCCAAATGTTACTCAAAGTGGTGCTTTTCTGCTCTGTCTTTCACCAAATGTTCATAAGGAAAACAGGTCTCAGACAGCATCTGTGTAGAAACTGTTTGAGCACAGATGTTATATCACTTTGGCTGAGGGTGACAGAACATAATTATCAGAAAACATTTCTCAGTAACAGGCTTATTGTCTGCTCTATTTAAAATCATTTCTGGCAAATGGTCATATCACAGGCAAAAGACCAGCCATCTTCTTGTAGCAGAGTAGATCTGTGTAATGAGTATGCACGGTGACGATATAAGACCTGAGTAAAAGTCAAGTCTGCAACACGTCTGCCTACTTACAGTGAAGCTTTCTTGCTACCCTACAGAGAACAGAAGGAAACCCAAGGGAAAAGGCAGACTGTATATGATGGAAGATGTATTCCCCAAATGTGACGTTCAGCAGATTGACCATTTTTACTGCAACAACAAAACATTCTCAGCTGGCTTAACAGGCGAAGTAAGGCAAGTACTTTGCATGCCTCCATTAGGACATATTTATGTTTTATGTGACTGGGTGACATGAAACAGTGGTTCTGATCTCTTTCTGTAGCTGTGAAAGCTGGCCGTGTTCATGCTTCATTAGGCCTGCTGGAGACAACACATCAGTGAGGACCTCTGTTGTTTGGCAACCACGGCCATAGAAATTACCCAAACAGACAGATCAATGTAGTGCTTCTTGGTGTTTTCCCTGCCTGCAGTCCAGCTGCAGAGCACACTCTCCCATTCTGCTTCTCCTACATTTTGACAGAGACAAAAGCTTTTCAAATCTTTTAAATTGATATCTTCAATGTTTGAAAATCCTTTGTGATCACCTTGCTTGACTTTTGTATGGTGGAGGACTTTGAATTTTATCCTTCAGTCCTTAAAATCAAGCATGACAGCTTTTGGTTGAACAGGGTCTGTTATGAAAGTTTTGCCAGTCTAGATGTAAAGGCATCAAGTCATGGGGATTGCACGGTGTCCCTTGGTGATGACTGTCTTGATTGATTACTCTCAGTATTAGACATCTGCTAGCATAATTCTTTCCTGAATTCAGTTTCCAGCTGCTCGTCTTACCACTCCCTTGCCTGCTTTGTTAAAGAACCATCTCCTCTCTATAGTGCTTCCTTGGCAAGGCACCTGGACACTTCTCTTTGGTGACCTGAATTGAGATCCTGACTGAGCTCTTAATCCATGACAGCCTTCAACAAGGATGTATTCTCATTGCACCTTGACAGATCAGGGGGTGCATCTGCAAGCTGGAATTATGCATAAGGCCCCATGGGCATGCATACGCTTGTGCTCTTATGGCTGGCCCCTGTGAGGTGTTTACCATGTCTGTGTGATGCTGAACAATTACTTCCCATCAAAATATTTGCTGGTGGAGGACATGCAGCATCTCTCGGGCAATCTGGGCACCTTGGATGATCAACTTGTGTAGATGGGTACTAACACCTGGACATTCCTGTCCCTGCCAAGCAAAGGGCTGTTGCATTGAAAGAGACACACTAGGGGTTGCCTCTTGGCCAGCCAGAAGCCTGTTTGAGGGAATCCTGGGCATATTGCAGGTGATTTGTTGGGGCTGTTGTAATGGAGTTATATGAGGGAAATGGAAGGAGGGAAAGAGGACAGTATGTACTTAGAAATTATTTGTGTTATTTATTTATTTCTGGTTTGTTTGTTGGTTTGTTGTTTTGATGTGTTGTGGTTGTTTTTTTTTTCTTAAAGCAACCCCTGACAGGCTTTTATTTGCAAAGAAACATGATGTACTTATCAACAGTAGGAACACAGAACTGTTTGTTGAGCTGTGGCATTTTTAGCTTCTGCTCCCTTGAGCTGCTGATGAGACATTGAGAAATACTTGTTTAGCGGCCTTAGAGTTGTGTAAATCATTTTAGTCAACAAACTTGGCTGCTCTTTCAAGTTAATGTGCTCTTAAAATGTAACAACATTAGACTATTTGTTTTCGCAATGTTAATGTAAGTACTTTTGCTTATAAACAAGAAGCATCTATAAAAAGGACTCTGCAAAGCGACAGTCAGTCCAGGGTGTGCAATAGTGCTCCTTCCACAGTTCCAGCCACTTCCAGAGAGTGAGCTACATCACCCTTCTGCTGGAGCCTCTCAAAGTGTTTCCAGTCACTTCAACATAACCAAGATTTGGTGCAGTAAGAAAACAAGCTCTGGGTGTCAACGTATTCTACCTCTCCCAGATGCACAGACATGCATTTTGACCCTCTGACAGTGTATGTTTTACAGTTAGGCACCGGTTTATTAATGTAAATCTCAAACAATTCCTTAAGTCTTTAAACAGAAAATGAAGATGCAAATCCTAAAGCTCTTCCATTAGGTCAGAATCTCCCTTTTTCCATCAATGGCAGTTGCCTATGCCATGGAAATATGTAGGCAGCTTTCCTGCTGTACAGATTATGTCCTGTATTTTGCAGCTTAAACTTCAGTCTTTTTCCCTATTAAAGCCCTGCTGGGAGTATTCAGTCGTGCAAAGTCGTTAAAGTCAGTGGCAAGGATCCTTACTGACTTCAGTGGAGTTTGGATCAGGGCCATATAATTAAGCCACAAAAAAGGCTGTTTTGCCGTAACATCTTTTCCTGGTTGAATGGTGCTACCTCGATAGGATCATATAAACTCTGTCCTATATGGCTAATAGAAATGGCACCAAGAGCTACTGAACAGCCAGTAAAGCTGCTGAAAGGTTGTTGCTGCTACGGGTTGAATTATTTGTTGCCACTTTAACTTGTTCTTTCATTTTGTTTTGTTTTAGTTTGGTTTGTTTTTTAGTTGGCAAAACATCCTATATCTTTTCCTTTTACTTAGGTGATTGAGTTTTGCCGGCTGATGTCCGGGCGACACAGACTGTATTCATATACTTCTGAAGGAAGGGTTTTGGGATGAGCTGTAAGAGAAGCATGTTATGTTCCCAATCCATCTTCTAACTCCATTTTGCACATTGGGCTTTGATGACGACAGCCACAAAGAGGCTGGTATGGGCACGCTTGGTGGTGTGACAGCCTGTTTGGGTGTGCTCATGCACAGGGAGTCTCTCCCGCTCTGGAGGATTTAACTGTGCTGGAGAGCAGAGCTGCTGCTTGGATGAGACAGCATCTGATCTTGAAGGCGGTCTCTGCCCTTCCCTGAGGACATAGGTTGAAAGCTCCTGACCCTGATGTAAAAAAGCATGTAGCCTCCTGCACTGTAGCTGTTGGCTATCAGTTACTGTCTCTGGTGCAGCCCACTCCTCTGGAGTGTGTTTCATCTGCAGTAGTAACAACCAGCTTCCGATTTGGGGACTCAAATGCTTCAAAGGAGCCCCAGCTTCTCTCTGAATGATGCTCGGTATGATTCCCTCCTCCTGTGATGCTCATCCCAGGTGTTTCTGAGCCCCCACCCCCACGAACAGAGGCAGTCTGAGTAAGAAATACACAGGGTCCCCAGCCTTATGGCTGGGCTCACCAGCAACAGGGCTGCAGGAAGAGGAGGTGAGGGGGAACGAACCCAGAAGACTGAAGGACTGTGATGTCCTCTCCTTTCTTGGAGAGGTGGGAAAAAACAAGGGTTTTGGTTAAGTACAAGAAACCTGCCCATAGAGTTGTTTCAATGTGCTAAATAGCATGTGTAATGTTGCAAATAACAATTCTTTGATTACACAGTGGTGTGAGAGGTGGTGGGTTTTGGAGAGGCTTTGACTTTGTATCTCCAGCCTTCAAAGCGGCCAGGTCTCCTTCCTTCCTTTGGAGCTGCCTCTGAGGGAGGAGGAGGAGAACAAGGAGGAGGAGGAGGTCTCAGGACTTCAGTAGCCAAAACAGAGAAACAAAAGCAAAAACAAAACAGGGGAATCTATTTCCCATGGAAAATTATCAAAACGAAAGGTTGCCAAGCCCGTCCCTACTGAATCCGCAGTGACTGTAAAGACGAGGATAAGGTAGCTACTTTCATAGCAGGGCGGGGGAAGGAAGGCCAGAACCTTGGGAGGACATCTGAGGAAGACATTCAAACAAAGAGCAGGTAGGGGAAGGGGATGGGCACCATCTTCAATAATGCAGACTCCAGAGAAAGGAGAGAGAAAATTTGGAGAGGAGGTAACAGGAGTCTCTGAAGGTGGAAATGCCCAAACCACGGACTACTGGGGATGGATGTGGGGAAGAAGACTGAACAGCCCTTGAGAAAGAAACAGCAAGAAGTGGATTAGCAGCGAGCTGGACGCAAAGGGATGATGCCTCCATTACAAGAGCAGCTGAGGGGTAGCCTTGAAATGTGCAGGGAGGAAGAGGCCAGGCATAGGTGCAAGAAAGGAGGAGGAGAGCATAAATGCAATAAAACCTTCTGATGAAAAAAAGAATAATCTCCCTGCCTAAAGCTGTAAGCAAATGAATTCAGAGCTGTTTGTGGCACTGACATAAATTCTTTGTAATGGGAATAAGCGGAGAAAGTGGGAGGAAAAGGAGGAAATGAAGGAAATTAATTTTTGGCAGTAAAATTTATCAGGAGCACTTAGGTACTTCTGGAAATGTTATTCCAAACTTCCCAAGTAGCAGAGGCCGTGGCTCAATGAGATAGTAAATCAACTTTCAGGGCACTTAGCGCTGACCCAAATCCATTGGAACTGCATAACACAAAACAGCGAGCTGCTATTTTGAATCCTCCTGCTGCTTCTTATTCACCAGACAGCGTGCTTTTGGATGGGTTAACGTTATTACAGCAGCTTTCATGCTAGATCAGGTGCTACACGTCCTCCTGAAGCTGGCATGAGGCCAGGGTGATGGAGTAAAGCTGCACAGACGTGGGGCCATGTGTTGTCGCTAATTGAACGGAGAGGCAACCGTGTGAGCATGACTGCTGGGGCTCAGCTTTGTCCTGCCAAGTGACCTGCTTAGCACGGAGAGCTGATGTGGGCAACGGTGGAGCCGCAGCCTTCAGGGCCGAAATCCTGCTGGTGGGTGATGCCAGAGGCTCTCAAAGGCCAGGTGTGCAATGAGCTCTGGGAGGCAGGGGGAGCAATGGTGTTCGGGAAGTCCCTTGGTCGCCAACTTCCACTGAAATAAATGCATTGGGAGATCGGGATCTTTTGAAAACCCTGCTGGGTGCCTTTACTAATGTGTCTTTGGGTGCCTAATTCTCACCAGAAACTAATCAAATTGCGAAGTTTCTCCATCACTTCTGCAGACTTGAACATCACCTTACCCTCTGGCCATGCTTCCCTGGGCTGGGCTGACCTTCTGGTCCTCACCTCCCGGGGATGTCTTTGGCTGGCATTTTGGAAGACACCATCAAGAAAATTTAGGACTTGTCTAATTCACAAGGGCTTCAAATGACCCTTCTCCTCTGAGGGATTCCCCCATTGCAGGGACGAGGAACTCGGGGAAGCCGCAGCGGCCGCGCTGCCTGAACACCAGCCCTCTCTGGCCAGGGGCCAGGGCTGTGGTGTACAGGAAAGGCCTCATTGACAGAGGCTGAAATCAGATGTGACCCTTCAGCCTGGGGGAAGCACTGTGGAGCCTGATGGCAGCTCACAGGGAGAATGCAGTGCATCTTTAATACCTAGCAGGACATGGGCAGCTTCAAGGTTTCCTTCAGCAATCCATAGTTCTTTGGAAAATGGCAGTATATATTTTGGAGTGCTGTGCAGAGCAATGGTAGGATCAAAGGCATCTTAGGGTAGGAACTTCGTTGCCACAAGAAGCTCCGAGGATAGTGTGGCGTAGAGAAAAAGTATCTCCTTTTAAAGAATTTCCTATCATGAGTCTGAAAGATTTTACACTTCAACAAGCTGAGGACCTTGAAAGAAGAGCTTCAAGGCAGGAAGACAAAGCCCTTGTAAATTGCTGTGGGAGGTGAGCTCAGGTCCATGAGAGACATTACTAGTGCTGTGTCAACATGACAGTGATGCAAGGTCAGGTGAGGTTAGCTCTAATGGCCCACAGCTAACAGGATGCCTGGAGAGCCGATGTGAAAGGGGCACTCCAAGTTGCTAATGCCTTCATCTGGGTCAGCAACTAATAGTTGGACACTGATTCACAGCACTTCCCTTCCTTGAGAAGCCCTGTAAATACATGTATTTTTTTAAACAGTGAGGAAATGAATGGCCATGCTGAGGATTAAGTGCTCCTCACGTCTGACCTCAGGCACGCTGGCTTTACCCCAGCCCAAGCCGTCTGCTGCTGAGGCACTCCTCTCCGGCTTTCTCCACGTTTTCCCCTCGCCCTTTACCCCGCTCCCTTCTCCTCCCTCCTCTCCCTGTGTTGGGGCCATCCAAAATTGAGTTCCTGCTCTGGCATGAAGTGGGGAACAAGTGTTGAAATCCTTTTTTGGTTTTTTTTTTTTCTTTCTGCGAAATGCAATTCTTGCTCACTGATCATCTTATTCTCAGTATATCCCCTGCTGGACGCCCCTTTCCCTGATCCCAGCTGTGCACAGCTGCACAAAGATGTCGGTGACATTGCAAGAACAGTTTCCCCCAAGGGCTTGGTCTGGCCCTGAAGGCACCTCACTGGTCCCAGCTCCCGTGCTCAGGAGATCTCTGCTTGCCACAGCTGAAAGTGGCTGGCACGGAGGCCGGCTGGAGCCCACTCACACCTGCCACCAGGGGCTGTAGCCAGCTTGTGCCTTGGGCTGCACACGTGCACACCATAAATCTTCACAGGGCTTCTGGTAAAACCCTTCGATTGAAGAAACGTTGTTATTCACTTTCTTGGGGGCTATTCCAGTTCAGACTTCAAATAACAAATACCTCCACAGATTTCAGCAGGGTCCTTTAATCTAGGCCTCTCTGCTTCCTTCTCATCCCCAATTGCTCTGTTGTCCAGAGCCTGGCCATTTCTGAAAAGGACATGTCCTTCAGGGCAACATTTTACGCCTTTCTTGATGTCTTTTGTTTATCCCCTAATGTAAACTCTCTCTGTGACAGGCTTTTAGCATGACTCTTTCTGTGATAAGCTGTTTAGCTTTTTTTCCTTTGGGTTTTGTCAGTAACAAAAATGATTTACCATGGGGAAGCCTTTCCTTGCCTGTTTTTTATCCCAAATTTCCTGCCTCTTGTCATCTTTATATTTCATTTCTTCTAGGCTGCCCTCTTTATGTGTGTTTGCTGCTGCATCAGTCTCCTCAGTCAAGCTAATGTTCTGAAGTTTTTTCTGGGGAAAAGAGATTATTTCCCAAACCAGGTTAGGTAGGTCAGGAAACCCGCTGAGTAAGCAGAATTTAGATCAGCAGAAGAACATGGCTTATTCTATTCAAGGAGGACATTAAGATAAATCTTCCAAATCACCCCCTTCCAAATATAAGCTTAGTCTGCTTTAGGAGACACTGCTGACATAAATCAGGCAGCTTAGCTGCTGGTAAAGGCTTTGTAGTGTAGACAAGCGCTCCTCAGTGAAGCTGACTGAAGTGCCGGTGATTTGACTCAGTTGCCGCACGTCAGTTAGGTAAGGTCACCGCTTTATTCATGCAGCGTTTCTGCAGATTCATGTAGACCCCCGAGGGAGTGACGCTGTGCAGCGAACCTTTTTGCATTTGTTATTCTCACGTTCTGGGTGTCTTCTGGCATTCATCATATGCATCACTGCTCGATTCCAGCCTCTCATGTTCTCAAGTCTCCTTTACAAGCAGGGTGGGATCTGGCTTGTGGAGCTCCGGGTTGTCTGGGCTTGAGTGAAGTGAATCATCCTTACAGAGTAATCTCCATTCTCCACCAACGCTGAACTGCAGCAAGCCGCTCCTATTCAGCAAAGCACATAAGCCAATTTTTGGCTCATTTCTATTCAGCAGAATGTTTAACCATGAGTTTAATATTAAACTTATGCTCAAATCCCATGGCTCATTATTGGATTTAGGTGAATGTCCACACTACGTTACAGAATGAGAAGGGGATTAATTACAAGGAGGAGGGAGCTTTGATGAGTTGGATTCAGACAGAGGAGTGGTGCGCTCCTGTCCCAAGGCTTCCCCCCTCCACCAGTTGTACATTCAACAGTTTATTCCCAGGGCACAGTGTTGGTATTTTAGCCTTGCTTATCAAGGGACATTTTTGTAGTGTTGGATTTGCCAGGTGAAATGTCCTGTGGGATTGCTCAAGACCTTGGTGAGCATCTGACTTTGCTGTGTGGGAAGGGTGACGGCAGCTGGCTGATCCCATGCAGCGTGCAGAGCACCTGGTTTATATCATCTCCAGCTTCAGACGGTGGAGATGGAGGAGGCATGCGGAGAACAGGGAGATGATTTGACTGCTTTTCCATAGCAGATTTCACACAAACTCAAAAGGGTAAAAATTGAAATACTTAGTTGCTGCAGTGTGTTTTCAGAAGGGAGGAGGTGACAGCTCCATTTGTATACTGCCCAAGAGCAGTTTGGGCAGGGCACCACATGTCTGCTGGTCTCTCTGAAGGGGTTCTTGCTTTCTGTAAAGGAGAGATTCCTCCCTCCCTGTTTACTCCTTGTGGAAAATGTTAAACCGAATATGTTTTTATATGTTCTTCACAAAGTCCTATGATTTAGACAGATCTTTTCCTCTAAGGCAGAGGATGACATTATGTTCATGAAATGTTTCACACAACCCTGTATTGTCCTTACGTACTTGCCATAAAACATGCTAATCCCTTATAGAGGTGCATTTCTGTCCCAATTGCAGCAAAGATGAACACAGCCCAGTGTCTTGATAAAACAGTGTTGTACCTGTTCCTAAAGCTAGACCTCAGAAAAAGTGTAAAAATGTCTAATGAGCTGAGCAGGGTGCAGTACGAGAGATAGGGCCTGTAACAGCTAGCCCACACAGAGGGGGGCACAGGCAGAGCTGTTATGAAGGTCATGCTGTTGGGATGTGATTAGTTAACAGCGGATCACAAGGTAAAGCAACTCTTCTGCAAGCTATCTTGAGCCCTGAGCAAAAGCTGGACACTGCATAAAGACTGATGCTGTCGATCCCTGAGTGCTGATGAAGACCCCAGCTCTATGGGCACAGACCAAGCTCTCAGTCTTTGCACCTCACTTTTCCCAGCCTTTACAATAGGAATAATAATAGTTGCCAACCTCCCAGCCGTGTGGTGTTGGCTGTGTTTAAACAGTGCTTTAAACAGAAAGTCTGAGCGCACTTGGTGAAACTCCATTTAATTGCTTATGGACTCAAATTTAGCAACTGTTTTTTCCAGTGTTCCCATTGTATCCATGAGCCTGAGAAACCTGCACCCTCTCTGACATGCAGTGGCAGCAGGGGACTGATCTGTGACTTCCAGTAGTGCAAATCAGAAGCCTTTTCCTTCAGCTGAGCGGAGATGGGCCATTGCCGGGCTGTGGTGAGAGGACGTTGACCGCAGACTGTTATGATTTGTAGAGAAAAAACATAGAGCTTAGTCATCAAAAACAGGGGTTAGTCATCAAAAACAATCTACCTTCCTCTTAAAATACAAAAACGCTTAAAAGTTTGGTAAGGCTTAGAGGGCATTAAAAAAACACCGCTATTACAATTGCCGGCATTAATTCCCATCAGGTAGCCTTCCTTCCCCATTTGATGCAGAGACTTACAGCTTCGTGCCTGTTGCCAAATGCTTTAGCCCTGGTGCCCATAAAAGGTTTCTGCTGTAACTGTCTTGTTATCAGACCATCAATGTCCTGACACTTCCTAGTGATTAATCCTGTGTTGAAATGAAATTAAGTTTCCATATATTTGGCAGAATGACCCCAGGACTTCCTATTTGGGGAATACAAAGAATAAAGCATCTGCAGCCTGCAGGAAGCCAGAGTCTCTGATTTCCTGCAGAGGCAGAACAAGAACAAACAGGGAACACATATTTCACAGCGGCAGTCGAAAGCGCACGTAAGAGCCCTGGCGGCCCCCATGATGAAAACAATTAGAAGGGGGAACATCCCTGGTCCCAAAATTATTTGTGGGTGTTTTGTTACATACACAATATGCCATTAGAAAATAGATGTAACTCAATGTTTTTTCCAGGTGACTATTAAACTTTCCCTTGGCATATGTCTTTTGGTTTACATCAGCAAGATCGTACTTGTAAAGCAAGTGAGTTTTACATTGCCATTTGCTACGTTAGGCTCTCTGCATCCATTTGTTCTTAGGAAAACACAGTGACATTTTCTTTGATGGCTTTGTTTAAATGAGCCAGGCCAGATTCCGGCTGGTGTAAACTCTGGTGAGAGGGGCAGGAGGAGGTGATAAGGCATTAAATCCTACTTGCAGCCTAGCTCTGAATTGCAATGAAAGCCACATGGGGAAGTGGAGGCACCAGCCTGCCTCCTGGGGCTGTGTAGCACAGTCTCCCTGAGAGAGAGCCATTGCTGCCTCAACAATGCAATTTAGCAGCTCTACACCCACAAAAGGAAACGCTTCCAAGTGCTTCCAAATTGCTGGTTACGCCTTGTGCTAATGGGCATCATCAGCTTAAAATTAGACCTCTGAATAATGCTGCTACCTGAATGTATGTGCTTGCATGTGTGCATGTGTATATATAGATGTGCCTGTGAGTTTGTATAGACACAGAAAAACCTGTTCTCTTTACCCACGACACTGTTGGGTTTGTCTTGGTTGTTTTAGGGTATTTACTTATCTTTGTCAGATGGCTCTCACTCTGCCACGGCGGGTTTTGCCAAACTGCTGCTGGTTATTGTCAAAAGAAATTGTCTTATTTCTGTCCTGCAAAGGTACCATATTACCATAACCACTGTATCTAAGAATATCTTGTTTCCTGCGGTTTTATATCAGTGAAGCTTCTTTCAATGCTTCCTAACCCAAACTGGAGTGAAAGAGGGGAGACCTAGATGCTGCAGGATGTTAGGCTTGGTGTGCTTCCATAGGGAAGGGTCTGACTGGTGGCTGGTTAAGACAGCTGTCCTTCGGCAGGCAGAAATGGGGCTAGTGTGATGCCCTGGAAGGTTGCTTGTCGTGGCAATTTTAATAAATGTCCGTCTAGAAACAAAATGCAAACTGTTGCTCTCCTTTAAACCATGGCTCCATACAGGGAACAGGTTTTGAAGTGCCAGACCTGAGACAAGACTCAAAGCATCCAACCGTGATATTTTTCTGAAAGGGCATTTTAACTTTTTCTTTGAGATGTTAGCCTTAGAGTGGATATTTCTTAGCCCTGAAAGTATCAAATGCACGAGGAACACAGGATGTGGCTCACAGGTCCTTACTGTGGTGACATTGAGAAGATCATGTTATATCAAACAAGTCCCAAGAGAACTGCAGAGAACTGTGAGTGAACTAAGGACAAGTTTACACCACAAAACGCTGCTTGCTGCTGAAATGCCAGAGGCAGCGGGGATCAAAGCTGCTCTGCCCACATGGCACAGGGAGCATTTACTGGATGCAGACTAGACACATTAACTTGGCGACTGCCTGGAGCTAATAAGCCCTTTTTCTTAATTCATGCTCTTGTCGTATGGACTTTGTTTCCCCTGCAGTTTGGTAAAAGGCTCAAGGAGTACCTGTTTGTGCTGAAGTCTGCAGGGATTTGGGGACGCAGTAGGGAACAAGGGCGTTCACAGAGAGAGGCTTAGATCTGCAAGACTCTCACGCTGCAATTCTGTGGCTGCAGGGAGTTGGGCTACGCTACCTTTTCACTTTGTTCTCTACTCTGAGTTTTACAAGGCACCATGTGTCCCTGTCTCTGCCAGTGGGCTGGTTAAGTCTCTCCCAATTATTCTAGAATGAGTAACGTACAGATGAATCTATGCAGTGCTGCCAGCTCTTGTGATTTTGTAAGTCTTGCAATATTTGCTTTTTGTTCTCTTGGCTTTTTCTCTCTGACTAATGCAATGGAATTCCTCTTCCCATTAGCGAAGAAGAGGAAGGAAAAAAAAAGCACTCCAGATGTCCAGTCTACCTGGCAGGAAAGGAAAGCCAGGATCCAGGACACAGGAACCCCCTGACTGTTAGAACTGGGCTCAGACACGTCACCCCCACAAAAGCTGCAGCTCCGTCTCTGCACTGTGGATATTGTTGTAAATAACTCCTGCTCAATAAATTGGACTATCAAATGACTGCTCTTCTCTCTCACTGCCACCCACTCCCATCCATGCATTATCTCATTGTTCTTTTCTTTTACCACACTTACACTTTCCTGACGAGAGCTTCTGGTGGTTTTCCACTCTTCCAGGGGAAAGCCTTTAGGGAGGGTGCTCCCTTCCCCACGCGGAGATGCCCGCAGCCAGATGCAGCAGGGCCCAGACTGAGCCTCAACAGCCAGGGCAGAAGACCAGCCAAGGCAGATCTCTTAGAATAGGCAGCTGATCTCCTTGGCAGCTCTGGCTTGAAGACAGCCCATCGGAGAGGCCGGGGTACCCTGCAGCATCTCTCCTTAGCAAATGTGGGGTGCTGCCCAGGTGGTGGACAGGCCCCCCTAGGGTGCAGAGGAGGCGCTGCTACATGCCCCATCCTGCACAGGAACCACAGACCTCTGCTGTTTCTAGCAATGGATGCCCCTCACCCATCAGTCAGGGCTAAGCCTCTCGGCCACCCCTTCCAACACAGATTTCCTATATTATACTGTCAAATTCCACGTCCTGTATGAGACGGACATGGGACACAGCTTTTCTTGTGTGCTTTTGCCATCTGGCCTTTGCTTGCAGCAGAGTCTCTCTCCACACATGTGACTTAGCAGTCCAGATGTCCCTCGTTTGCAAACCCTTCGGGCAGCCCTGTGACCGAGCATGCCACCCTGGCCTACCCTGATCATGGAGCACTTTTTTCCACAGCTCCCAGGGTAATCCTTATCGCAGCAACACTTCAGTTTTAGTCAAAGGAAGCATTAACTCTCATTGGGGCACCTTGGTCTAAAGGTCTTGATCTAAAGATGTAAAGAAAAATTTTTCTTTAAGGAAAAGGTAGCTGGATTGCAATGGTTGCTACATACAAACTCAGATTAGCTTGTTCAGCAAGTTTGTACTTTTACTGTTAAAACCCACCATTGTGAGTGAATCAGTGAATTGTAGACGTGGTGCATATCTGAAGATGGAGAAGTCATTCTACTGCTGCTTCTGTTGGTCAAACCTTGTTCCTTCCATAAGCAGATGAGGTATAAGCATCCCCTTCCTCTTCTCTCTCACCGACACCACGCTCTCCAGGCTGTGGCTCTTGGGCTTCACATGATGAGAAGCACCTGTGACACCACTGTCTGCCACTTCTTCCTTCATCAGCTGTAACATAGTAAAGCACCTCAAGATGCTGTTTCTGTGAGCGACTGGAACTAACTGTAAAGCTATGTGTTGCCTTGACAAAAATGCAGGCATCTGAGCTCTGCTGCTTCACTTCTGCACAGGGATAACCTCTCATTGTGGAAGTCATCATTACTGATATTTAACGTGCACCGCAGCTGGAAAACACTATAGGTTTGGGTTTTTTTTAGTGGTGTAACTCTCCTGGTGTAATCATTACCTAAGGATTTAATCAAAATCACTGTTGTGTTATAAAGGTGTCAGTGAACAGAGAATCTGCCTGATATGTCAGAAGTGATAACATTTTCCTGATACAGCACATAAATTGCCAAGTAAGTGTTCTCTTCATTTACATCGCTTTTACCCCAACGTAACTCCATTAATTTGACAATTACAGGAGAGGTGTGGATCTCCTGGGAGGAAGCTCACCTTTACAGTTCTTGAAATTGATGATGTGGGTTTCCAGCAGTTTAGCTGTGATTGTTCAGCAAAAATTAGCTCTGCACAGAGCACGCACCTGGGTCATTAACAGGCAATGAGCAACCAAGTCTTGTTTGCATCGTTTCAGAGACTCTTCAGGGTTGGAAACCTATAAATGAATGAAAAGATCCTTTGAGGAAAGAGAGTGTTAAACTTTCTATCCTTAGCTGGTCTCTAGCCTGAGTAGGGACAGCCGTGGCAAGAAACTTTGGGATATCTCCAGTCCATCCCTTGCTCAGTGGCAGAGAGGAGCTCATCTCAGAGGAAGGTCTGATCCTGACCTCTTATCCTATATCCCCCTTGCAACACTATGCAAGGGACATTTTTGCCTTGCCTTTTGATGGTGTGACCATATCTCTTGTATTCATTTTCATGTCCCTTGGGTCTGAAAAGAAGTTGAGATTTTCTTCTTACAGTTTGAAACATGTAGATCACTTTCCAGCTTTTGTCCTAGAAAAAAGCACTCTGGGAGCAAAATATGTTGCTGGATCTTGTGTGAGGTTGCATGTCGTTTATACAATGCCTGATACAAACTGAAAAAGTTTGAAGAGGGAAACTTCTGGTCTGCACTGTAGGTCTGGCTGATAGGGAACCCTTCTATGCTTCAAAGCTTTTCTAAGATGTCAAACACTTTGAGTTAATTAGGGTTAGGAGCTGTTTCACTGTTTGAATTTCTGACAGCAGAGAGTTAAATAAAGCTTTGCTTACAAAGTCTCTCACTTGGAAATACATACAAAGCTGTTCAGTGTTAATTCCTGAGTTTGCTTTAAGGTTTTTGGGTAAACACTTTCTCTGCTCTCAGTCTCTATGAAGGAGCTCTTCCAGGTCTTTATTTGCCTTCCTTTCACAGTAGAATTTGTCTAGGATTGATGGGGATTGTGCTAACTTTGCCATCGAGTCTGCAGGAAGACAGTTAAAACACTTTCTACTTGC
>KZ506078.1:311120-334767 GCA_002844005.1 Limosa lapponica baueri | reverse complement strand
TTTGACAGAAATGTGAAAAAGGGAATATCTAGAAAGGGGACAGAGTAAGTAAAAATTCAAAACTACCTTCCAGAGGATTCCACTCAAGAATTTAGGATTTGTAATTGCTCCAGTTAAAGAGAAGTTTGTGGGCTCACTACAAAAAATGGAGTAGGGGCCAGCTGAACAAGGTAGCATAGCTTCTGGAAACCAGGCAGTCAAATAATAGGATTCAGTGTTAGCACTCTGATCTAAAAGAAACCAATGAATAAAATACTCATTTTACTTAGATGACCAGTTTCTACCATTTACATGTCTTACTTTCCAAAGTCAGCACGGCTATCAATAAATGAATTGTGGGCTATTTTTATTTTTGCTTTGCCTTGTGTAAATTCTGTCTGCAGCTTTTTAGTTACTGGTGCTAATGTTGGATCAGTAAGCAACCTGGCTTGACTCTGGGAATGCAGGCAGGGTTTGCAACGGTAGCACTTTAGAAGACCTTTCTTTTGACCTTCTGATGCAATTAGCCATGGTCTCACTGAGAGACTTACTGTGCGCAGAGCATCCCCTCTGAGTACAGCTGCAATGAACAAGCAGAAACTTCTGAGACAGCACAAACTTATAAACCCTTCCACAAGATTATCAAATGACAGCAGGTTGAAAGTATGTAATGAGAAGCACGGGTTCACTGACTAAGCATCCCTAAAGGGACTGATGCTTAATCCTTTCATAGACAGTGCCTTCTTACCCTGCTCTGAAGGAGAAGGAGGCAAATGCGCTCTAGAGAAATGACATAATTAAGAGTAAGGTTGATCAACTGCTAAATGTGAGTGATAAGGAGTTTGCCTTCTTACTGACATGCCTAGAGCAGGCCAGTCTATCAGTCAGGCCACTGCACATAGTCCTTGGTTTGTCCTTAACCACTTGCCCCCGCTCCTCCCTTTTGGGAGGCCAGCGAGTGCTCCTGCTCAGCACATGGCAGTAAAGGCTCAGTGTCAAAGCAGCCGAGGCTGATGAGATTATCAAGTGTTACCAAGTGTTGCCTTGGTCCCTTGCTCCCCTATTCACATACATGCTGAGATGTCTTAGCATATAGCTGCAATATTGAACTTTAAACCAAAGTTGGGGTAAGGAGCTAGAAGATAAGTCTGTTGTAAATCACTGCACAAACTAATGTCCACTTGGCCGCAACATCTAATTCCTGCAGCTACAGAGAGTACTAGGTACAGCCCAGGCTGAAAGCGGTGCAGGGTAGCTACAAGAAGACCAAACCCATCCTTATTCATGTCTGCAAATCTTTCCCCCAAAGCAATCAGGGTGGTGAGAATAGAGTTCCTGTGCTTATGCAAGACCATTTCTTTCTAGGTTAGCAGCTCTGGCTGTCACAGCTCTGCAGTAGGACATGCATATTAGTGTATTAAGATAACCCTGAGGGCGTGCCATCTACAGAGCACATGCACAGCTAGCAGGGAAGCAGGGACAGTTTGGGTGCCAATGTCCTGCACAAGTTTTTACAATCCATGCTAACAAGCTTGTTTCATTGATACTTTTGTCCTGGCTAGGTCTTGGGACACCAACCTGTGTGCATGTACTTACATCACAACTTCTGGCTACACCTACAGGCATCACCCTGACATCACCCCGACATCACCCCTGTACCGCCCTGGAATCTCCCTGCCATCACCCTGCCATCTCCTCTGCATCACCCCTGCATCACCCTAGCATCCCAGTGACTGCAGATGACTCCATTGTCTTTCTGACTGCTGGGGACATACTGAGAGCTCAACAACTGGCAGCTGGTTTGGGATACTGTGAATTCCTAGTGCTAATGTCCTCTTCTGCCTCTCCCCTGCCCTGCCTCACCCCTGCCTCTGCCTTTTGTGCTCTTGCTGTGAGACAAGAGGGCTACATAGCAGAGGAGGCATCACACAGATTTGTCTGGCGGGTTTGTAATGAGAGGGGTGTGATGACCCTGCACATTTATCAGATGCTTGTTTTCAGCCTGGACCCATCTGTGATGTTTTTATTCTTTTTTTTCCTCCCTCCGCTCGGCTCAGGCTGCTTCGGGAGAAGTGGCACGTAGGCACATACGTCCTTGCGCACACTATACTTGTATAAACTCCATCAGGAAGTCATCTGGCCAAACTTTCCCGAGCTCTGCTTTTAACTCTTCCCTAGGCAGGCTGTACTGGCAGCCTGGGGATTTGCAGGGAGCGTGGACATGTGCATTCATCCTCCTGTTCTGTTTATTGATTCCCACCGCTCTCCTTCCTACAAGCCCCGAGCACGTGGCTGTGCAGCTTTTGCACCCATCCTACTCTGAGTTCCCATCAGAAAGAAGTCCTCTTCAGCTGCACACACACACACACGTGCACTCATGGGCACACGCAGGGCTTTGCAGTAAAACGCTGCTTTGGCTTTCCTGGGGGATGAAGCAGCAAAAAGCCAGTTACCAAGAAGTGCTGCAGCAGAGGCTGCCCCGGCAGAGCAGGAGGAAGGACCACAGGGGCAATTCTCCCTTGCGGCTGTTATTTCCAAAGTGTGTCCTCACCAGGCACATGAGTAGCAAAGGAAGTTCTCACAGCCCTTAAATGTTTGCTGTGGTCAGGGAAAGACTGGAGAAAAAAACCAACAACCCCTTCGTAAGTGACCCTGTCTTCAATGAAGACGTGTCTCGCTCTGTGTCCCACTCTGCACGGAGGCACGATTGCACACTCACTTCAGCGTGCATGTAGACATTTTAAAGTGTTGAGAAAAACTCTATGAGACTGTTCACGTAGGAGAAAGGCTGCTGTTCCTCCCCGTGACGTGGAGATTAATAGTTCTCCTAATTGTTAAATGCAAAACAGCAGTCATCCCATTTTGTTGGCGCCTGTTAACTGCCCATTGCCAGATTTGAATGGCTCTTACAAGATTTTGGAGCCTACTGCAAAGGAGTGAATAAATGGAATTGCTGGAAATGTTATCCTCTGTGAGCAGGTATTGAGCAGGGATGTCCAAGCTCATTTGCTGTTTGGCCAATTATGCCGGCCATTTTTTGCTCCTGCTTACCTTGGTGTGAGTATGAAATGTGTGTCCGCCCAGCAGATCTCTGCTGGTGAGGTGCCACCAATGGTACTGCTGTCTCTCTTGACTTACAGCAGTGTAAAACAGCCCAGAAATTAAGCGTTTATCCACAAAGTTGTTTGCAGACATTTGTCCCTGTTTTAGCGTGTATTTGTCAATCTTTGCTAGTGTTGCAAGATCATGACACGGTGAAATAGATTCAACGTACAGATCTTGATTCTTCTCCTGGGTGCACAGGTGCAAATCAGAAAAAATAAGTTCATTAAAGTTAGTTCAGTTAGCCTGGTGCTAATTTTGCCTTCTCTATCAGATTTACAGGCATCTGTCTGAGACAAGATGGAGGGGTGTGTGTTTGCACTCAGCCTGGCTCGGACAGCTGTGGTATAGAAGGGATTCAACTGCCAGAAATTCCCCAAAATCTGGCATGACTTTTATGGCAAACTCATCCACTGCAGAAATGTTTCTCCTCTCAAACAGCTGTTCATGGGCCATAAACAGCAAAGGAGCCTTCTGTTTCTGTCAGACTCCTACTGAAATTCATGAGATGCAAACCACGACTGCCCACCGGTTGGAGCCGGAGGTATTAATAGTGTTCCCCGGTCGCCTCCTCTCCTGCAGTCAGAGGAATCAATCAAGCTCTCGTGGTCTCTCAAGGAGGTGGAGAAGTTCTGAGAGCTGAGGAACATGCAGGCTTTTAACCACGCATGGTGTTTTACTTTTCTCTTAATTTGTTTCTTCGAGATCTTTTGTCAACATGGGTTATTCCTCAACTGGAGGATCGTAAGTGTAACTTTTGCCCCAAAATTTAGACTCGGTTCCCCCATCCTGACAATTCATTGCAGCCTGAGCTTTTGCATGGTGAATGGGGCACATGCAGAGGTACCCATACAGAAGGGGTTCTCCATGCATCTCTGTGTCACGGTTCAGAGGCCTGGGGTGGTGTTCAACACTGAATGTTTTTTCTCTGTGGAAGTAATTCCCACCAGGGCATTAAAGAAGGAAGCTGCCACTTGTCCTGCTCAGTTCTTTGGTTTTTCTTTCTGTCAGTGGCAGAGGACAGTGGGTTTCCTGAGGAGGAACTGACCACAGAGACTCAGCTCTGTGTGTGCTGGCAGAAAGGGTGGGCTTGTTCCATCTTTGCCAAGTGCTTTCCCCAGGCTGGCTGGGGCCTTGCTTACTAAGCCTGTCCCTCTCAAACAGCAACAGCAGATGGGGACTTGTCTCCTAAGACACCTTACTGCTACTGCTGTGACACAGCATAGCACTTGGACCTTCCTCCTGGGGGCAGTGGAGGGAAGGGAGGTGTAGCCTCCTTGGCACGTAAACACCTGTAATACACTATCAAATGGATGATGTTGTTTACCAAGGCCCTAACTTTTGTCAGACAGGACAGAGCGAAGAAACTCTTGAATGCCTAAATCACAACACCTCCTTCTGCCACCTTAGGTAAACCAACTCCACTGATAAGCCAAAAGCAGCTGAGATTTGCCTTCCAGTTTTAATGGGCTGCAAACTATGTGTAACTACTGTGTGGTTGTTCTCACAATATCCAGCAAAAGAGACACCTTGGAGAACTGGAGCAGGGCTGTGAGTTGACAAGGACACCTTTTGCAGTCCCTGGCCAGAGCTGGGACCACCGCCCAGGTCACTCCACGGTCTGATTTGCTTTGCCTGCCTCAGAAGTCTCTGGGATAGGTCAACGCAAGGATAAATCCCTTCTTGCCAAGCTTTAAACGTAAACCTAAAGCAGGAAGAAAACGGCTCATTTCTGCCTGAAATCCTACATAAACTCATCCTTAGGCTGCAGACCTCAGGGCAGGCTTCCAGAGAAGGCTTCCCGTGTGGCTGCTGGGTTTTCCGTGCAGAGGCAACCTTACGGGCAGACTGGTGAGAAGGTATCCTTGTAGGTGCATTTCCACCTCCGTGACAGAGCCTTTGGGATTAAGTGTCCGATATTTAGGAAGCGAAAGGATGTACAGTGCTCAGTCCTGACCTTGCCGTAACCTGTGGAGAAACAACAAAGATTCCCTTTAACCATGTACGGCGTAAACGGCGAGAAGCACACACACTTTCTAAGTTACAAACTTAGAAAGGAATCTGATAGATAGCCCCAAAGATAAATGCCGCTTTAGGCAATGTTGCTTTAAACTGTTGACAGAAGCACCATTCAGAGAGGAACTGTGAGATTTAAGTGCTTCTTTGCTTCTGGGTGGGATAAGGTGTCATGCAGAATGCGTTTTGTGTTTTCGTTTCATCTCCCTCTCTCCACTCTTCTCCAATGAGAGCATACACGCCTAAAGCATTAAAACCAGACTGCGGCAAGTTTTCTTCACTAACACATCTCCACATCAAAGGCATTGCTGGAATCTATTGATTCTGGCAGAATTGCAGAAACCGGCGATGTTTTCAGTGAGAAATCATGCACCTCTCAGTTGATTTCGGGAAAGGAAAAAAAAAGGAAAAAAAAAAGCTCCACCATGTGCAAATATTCACCCTACAGAGAGGATGATAAACTGTAAAATGTTTTGGCTGTCTCCCTCAGTGCCAGTAAATACTCAAGGATGCCTTTATTGACAGACAGCGGAGCTTTAGCTTACATGGTGCCACAAAAACCTGGCCTATTTAAGTTTTGTTTTCACTGTTTGCGAATAACATGTGACAGTCCTTATCTGGCCTATTGTTTGCTTCCTACTTCTGAAGTGAATGCACCCTGTGTCAGTGAACGGCGTTGGCACGCAGCCCCATGACATCTCAGAAAGCCCAGAGATTATCAGTGACACCAGGTCAGAACCACAGGGCGGATCGCTGCTACCCTTTGGGGGTGGTCCAGGCAGATTCACCTCGATGTACGTGTACCTTAATTGCAGTGTCATTGGAAAATCTACTGCTGATCAAAAGATCAATCAGTTATTTTGACCAAAAATACATTTCCTTTTAATTTTGCCTCATAGATATGAAGCCACTGTATTTGTATATTGCTTTAACTGAAACTACTCAGTTTCTCCCCAAAATGCCTCTGTGCTGTAAGACCTGTATTAACTTTGTGGTTCAGAGCAAAATCTGAAAAGGACATAGATCAAACCATGTAGTGGGAGGAACTGTTTTGCCCTGCCCTGTTTTCAGGGCTTTAGTATTTGTAAGACTCTGACTCTGCTTTGTTTGCATTCTGCACATGAAGGGCTTCCAAAATGTAAGAGCATTAAGGTGTTTTCAGAAGATGTCTGCACGCAGGCAGCGGGTGTGATTAATGCAGACCACGTCTATACTACAGACCTGCTGGGTTAAGCTGGGGTATAAAGAGGTGCGATCCTCACCAAGACAGTTTGCAAACTCCCTGAGCAAAAGCACAGCGACCACCAGTTTGCTGCAGCAGTTCACTTGGCTTTGCTTCGGTACGAGCCATGTGCCTTGCCATTATTCCTGAACCCAGGCTGGTAAAATACTCCCGTTGCAGATACGGCCTCATATAATGGCTTCATAAATGCTGTTGAAAAGAGAAGTCACAGCGCCAGGTGAGCCTTTTCCATAGAAACATTCTACTTGGGGTCTTCCCAGTCCCAACCGGTGATTCCCAACGAACAGCAACCCTCTCAGAGAATCTCCTCCCCCTTGCACTCACTGTGCTTTTCAAACACAGCCTCTAAACGCGAGCCAGGACCTGCAGCCCTCAGGTGTGGGCTCTGCTGGTGTCCCTGCTCTAGCTGCTCGTCCTGGGCAGCGCTCCCCCTCTGCTTCCCGAGGCAATGGTGCCTTCTCCTCCTGCCTTGCCCACCAGCCCTAGTCTTGACCTACAGGACACCGTGACAATCCAGCTTCGCCTCCTCAGGGGCAAAGAGTATCTGCCTGAGCATCTAATTATAGAGAGATGGAAAAACGTCCACTAAAGGATGAGGGTAAGTTTTCCAATACGTAGCACAACAGTAATCAATACTTGCATCAATACTTAATTTATCTGTGTCAAGCGGAACAGCTTCAGCAGGAGGGAATGAGATCATCTCTTCTGACCCTGGTGTGCTACACAGTGTCACATGGGATGGGAAATGTGGGTTTGAATCCCTTTACTCAGAGGTCTGAGTTCTCAGACCCTTGGATACAAGGGTGCCGCTGCCAGGAAGACTTTGACAGGAGGGACCCACCCTTAGCTCATGGACAAAAGTAACGTCTTAATCCCTCTGCAAACCTAACTCCAGACCCTTAACCCCTGAGTTAAAACCCACTGGGGTCAACATGAGTCTCCTTTGATCTCAGGGAACTTTTCAGCTGGCCTCTGATGAAAGGCATTTACCTCACGGCCACTGAGTCAAGCCCCTGGAGGACCCTTGTTCCTTCTTGTAAAAGAGCTGCAGTTTCAGTAGGAGACTGCAGGGTTACCCAAATACCACCCCCACTGAATATCTGCTCCCTTGCCATGCAGCGGCTGTTCAGCCAAGGTATTTGCAATGTTCCCAGTAATATATTAATTTTTGGGCACCTCCCCGCAGGGACATCAATGGTGTGACTCAGTGACACGGAAAGCTTGCTGGGAAGTGGGGGAGAGTTGTCTGCCACGCACAAGTGGTGACATAAGTGGTGGGCAAGAAAAAAAAAAAACCAAAACAACTCCTCTTGTTGCAACAGGAGGTGAAGGTTTCAGCTCTCCGTGAACGGTTCCCCTAATGGTGACTAAGTTGTTCCCTCCATCCAGCTAACGGAGAGACCGTGCTGGGCGCTGCATATTCCCGTAAACCAGCCGGCTTCGGGTCATCCCATTTCAGGGCTTGTCAGAAGGGATCTCCCAATGATGTGCTGCTTTCATGAAATACCCTGAGCACAGATTAAGTCAGATTTCAACCACTCTTTCCTTTCTCATTAAGCGCTTCCCGTAGGAGTTGCAGCCCCTTGGTTTAGCTAACAGGAAGGTGACCATGTCTCACTCTAACTTCTGACTGTATTTACCTTCGTAGCTTGGGTCTTGCTCCTGAACTGTGGTGTGCCTTATTACCGGCTTGCCTGCAATACAAGGTGACCATGAACGTTTCCAGGATGCTCTTGGTTTTTACCAGGAGCCTGTCCACACAGAAAACCTATCTGGTATTCGTGACAGCTGTGAATTTAAAGCACAGTATCTACTCCTGGGTGCCTTAACCAAAATGGATGAACTGAGTCACATGTGCACTCTGGGACAGGGGTGCTGGCAGACAGGCTTCTCCAGGAAAAGCTATCCCACAACAGTTCCAGGAATCACTGAGGAAAACTGAAGAGCCTAAATCGGTCCCAGTGGTCTATGTGGGTTCAACAAATACCCTAGATTGCAGGCAGAGCTACGAAACTGATTGACAGCCCTTCTCCAGGGATTTCTAAACCTTCAGTGGACCACAAGTGGTGCTTTTTCATTACTACCTTGGGTTTTTAGACCCTACACTGAATGCCTATAGTAGGTTTATCTTGTTATCTGATAAATGGTGTCCAGCACTCGAGTGAGTGCCTCCCACTGTCCAAGCAATCGGGCAGGCTGGCGCTTCTCTTTTTGGGGAAAGGACAAGAGAACAAACATGCCAAACGTTCATCAGATAGCCCAGTGCATTACCGGAAGGGGCTCAGACATTGTCGTGATAAGTAAATACGACAGCCTCCTCAGAACACAATAGAGGCTTCAGTTTATTCCTAAATTATTAATCTTCCCTGAGGAGCAGCTTTATAGTGCTGACTTGGGCACTGTGGGAACACGGCCTCTTCCCAGCGAGGGTGGCGGGCTCCTCCCTGCAGTGTCTCCTGGTGGGGTCACAGCGGAGCTCGGCCTGTCCCAGGCGGCTTATCCGAGGGGGCAGGACGTGACTTTTGGCACCAGCTGGGAGAGGAACCCCCTAGCTACTCTTTCTACTGTGGGTGGTAAAGGTCTCCCCTGGTTAGTGGGCTGGCAGCACCTTTCCCAATGGAAAATAACATCGTTCACTGCCTTGGGGTTTGTGAGGGGGATTTTCACAACCACTTTTTCAACTCTCTGTTGTCTGCTAGCTATATGGGGGGGTGACAAGTCAGGACTTGGGCTCCTTAGCCCCACAGGCCGTGTTTCTGCTGCAGGCTGTAGAGTGATACCCCTTAAAGGGGGCTTTTAAAGGGGTTTTTAAAGGCTTTTAAAGGCATTTCAATTCAGTCTCATTGGAGCCTGGTGAACATCTCAGAGCTCACAGGCGAGAAGGCAGGCTGTGGGATGCTGTACACAGTGGCCTGTGCAGACCATGGGGGGGCACAGGAGATGTGGGGGGAGCTCCTATGCATTTGAGCCTGAGGCTGAGGGACGATGGAAGCCCCGTGGAGACAGTGACTTGGGATAAAGGATGTGGGGTGAGCTGTAGGAGGAGGCACTCTGTGGGAGAAGTGAGCTTACAGCTGAAGGAAAAAGGTAGCTGCATGCACAACTAGCTTATATACATACGCATGGCATGTATATGTTTGTGCTTGTGGCATGTCCCTAAAAGTGAAAGGATTCTTCCAAAAGAAGAACGCCCTAAATCCTCTCTCCACTGAGGCAGCCAGCGATCCTTCAGGTGGAAACAGAAAAGATGGGATGGTTTTCTAACGCAGAGCTGCAAGAGAGGGCAGGGATTCAAAAACAAAGAACTGCAGTCACACAGGGACATTTGAGCAGGTACTCATAGCAATAACTACTGCCTGTCACTGAACTATTTTTCCCCTTTGCTCACTGGATCAAGTTAAATATGCCTGGGCTGCATCACCCCCCTTGACAGGCAGCACTGGAGACACTTTGGAGCACGTAGGGGCTGCCCGAGAGGCTGCAGATGGTTGAAGCCAGCCTGGAGCTCTTCTGAGAGCCTTTTTGAAGAAGTTCAACCCCTCAGCTGTTTTCCAGGCAATCCAATTACCTCCACCCTCACGCAGGAGCTGTGCTTCTCCCCAGGGTAGCGAAGCACAGCCACCCATCCTGGACATCCCCAGGCCTGGGTGCTGGGCTCCAGTGAGGCACGTGTCTGCTGAGGGAAAGGAAATGGCACAAAGTAGTCACAGCAGGGGGATGCCCTCTGATGGGTCCTGGCACTTGTTGTGGCTGTGAAGGGGTCCTGGCTCGGCTACTGGAAAAAAGGGTGTTACCGGAGAAAGTTCCTCTGTACCTTGGGGAATCATTGCTACAGCTAACAGGGAGTAAAATGGCATCTTAAAATGTACCTCTTCCACCATGAGAAATAGTGGCAGCCACAGTCTGGTGAGAGGGAGAAATAAGAGAATCCCAACAGACAGGACCTGGGATGAGCTCAAGAGAGTAGGGGGAGAGGAGAGAAGGGGAGAAGATAATGACACAGCCTCTACGCTGTTCCACTTCTCCTTTTTTTCAGTCATGTGGCAATGCCATTCATTAGGAAACATGAATCGATGGCATTTCCCTGCTGCGTGCTCCCCGGGGGAGCCGTTGCAGTCCTCCATGAGACCTCATATTTCTCAACCGACTTCTCCCCGCTCCCGCACTCGAGGGCTGCGGCGATGGAGTGACCGGGCGCTGGACCTGGCAGCGTTTTCTCTGCTGGCCATAGGCTGACCCCTGGGGTTATCTGACAAGCCTTTCGTCAGACGTCAGCAGGAGCGAGATTTGGCAGGAAGGCAGGGCTGCAATATGGGAAGTCGTTGCGCTTGTGCATCTCGCCCGGCAAAGCTGGAGAAGGCGACCCCGGCATTTATGGCACCTCAAAGGCAGGCGCAGTTTCGGCACTGCCTGACAGCCTGAGGGTCATCACTGCCATAAAACCGCCGGCAGCAGTGAAGCATGGTGAAGCGTGGACGCTCCGTGGGGTCTGGAGACCTCCATCACAAGTTCAGCTCCTCATCTTGACGCAGAGCGCAGCATGCGCTTCGGCCTGGGTGATTTTGCAGCAGGGCACTGGGTCACCAGCATGGGCTCTGAACCCCGGCCGTCTCATCTGGACACGGTGGGCCATTGCGAAATGTGACGTAGGACATTTTGTGGTAGATAGAGGGGTCGTCCTCCTTGGACACTTTCCAAAATGAGGCTGCCCCAGGCAGATCGGGCACTTGGGTGCTAGCTCTGAAGGTGGGCAACAGTCCCACAGAAGAAGGAAAACCGTAGCCAAGGGCATTGGTTTCAATAGCAAATGGCACAAAGCTAGTGGTGAAAAAGGATCAAGCCCCTCTGGAGCCATCAGCTCACTTCCAGCACCCTCAAGGGCAAGCAACCCCCAGAGGAAGAGGAGGGTGCCCCCCATAGCACTCCCAGTGCCCACAGTTCCCACCACTTTGTGGGTGGGTAGAAATGCCACCCCACTTGGTGCCACCTCTAGGAGTCCCTGGGTCCCCAGCAGAGCCCAGCAGTGGCTGCAGCCACCAGCCCTGTGGTGCTGCAGGGCTGTCCCCGCAGGTCACACCCTTGCCCAGCACTAGGGCCCTGCAGGGTTTGGTGTGGCTGTGGAGGCCGCTGGAAAATGAAATTTAAGTCCTGCTGGCAGCCTTCCAATTTCAACATTTTTTCTTTCTTCCTTGAAAGAAGGCAAAGGGGGAAGCGAGGCCCAGGAGGTCAAAAGAGAGGCAGGAGGAGCTTTAACTGATGGTTTCTGACGCTTTGTTTTTGCTCAGGCTTCTCAGAAACGCTTATTTGGGAATGGGGCATTTTAAAATATCCTACTTAGATGGAAAATGCCTTATCTAGTAATAATAGTTAACCTTCTTCTCGTCGGAGACGCCTTAAAAAAATTTCACTTGGCTTCCTTCCACGCAGCTGACGGACGACCCCATTCCAGCTCTGCGGCTGCGTGCTGGCTGCGCTGTCTCCCGTCACAGGCGCTGCCTGGGGGGCACAGGCTCACCCCTCGGCAGCCTGGGGTGACAGCCGGGGGCCCTGCGGGTGGTCCCGCTTCCCTGCTGGGGAGCTGAGGGGATGGGTGCTGCCGGGGGCATGGGGCAGCACAGAGCTCGCTGCTGACTCCAGCTCACCGTCCAGCTGACTGCTTTGGCTGTCCCAGTCTGCAGAGCACAGGGGGGCTTTAGTTAAAGGCCACTGACTTTTCTATTGATAATAGTCACCACTGCCTGTTCCATTTTCATCTCCATCTCCATCTCCATCTCCAAGGCAAGTCCCTTCCTTCCTCCCAGGAACACAGCCACGTCCCCTGCTTCCTTTCAGTGCCACCCCTCGGGGCTGGGGTTGCAAACTGGCTGTCCTCTCTCATCAGTGTGACGATTGCCCACAGTCCTCTGGTTGCCTGTTCTCAGCTTGCCTGCAGTCTCCCTCTCGCAGCTCTGCCTGGTGGGTTCAAAGAAAGCTCTAGCTCGTCATGGGCAGTGCAGCCATCTCTTCTAGCCATGAACCATTGCACTAGCAGGTCACCTTGACAGGCAGGGGGGACCAGCCAGGCTTGGGAAGGGTCTGCTCTGTGCGTGTGCAAGTGTGGCATGGTCGCTGCTGATGGGAAGAATGAAGGACTTTCTTCAATTACCCAGCATGTTTTGGAAACCAGGATTTCAAAGCAGCAATCGAGCCCTGATTGATTAAACACTCACCGCATTCTGGGGACTGAGCCACTGCCCCTCAGATAAATGGGAATAAGTCACAGGCAATTAGCAATTTGCCCGAGGTGCTTCTGTACGTTTGCAATGTCTGGACTCAGACTCCTCTGGCCTTGTTAATCATTAGACCACACATCCTCTGTCCTCTCCGGGTGGCATCCCAACAGGCCTGCTAGGGTGGAAAGAGCAAAACAATCTAACTTCACATTTATCTAGGAAAAAGTTTCCCACAGTCTCTTCTGGCTCTTTTTGTTTTGATTCTGAGGTTTTGTTTTTCTGAAAAGTTAAAATAAATCTCGAACTGCAACTGCAGAGCTTTTTTGAACACAGTGCGTGTTGCTAGATGATTGTTTGAGGGAAACATATTAAAAAGTAGTACAGTGCATTTATTGCCAGAGCTGAGCTGGCTGAACAAGGCTGATCAGTATTTTAAATGCAGTGTGACGCCTATGGGTTGCAGAAAGCAGCCGTGGTGTCTCTGAGCTTGCGACCACTGTTTCTCTTCCTTCTGGGCAGGAACCCTTTCTTACGGCTTTTCCCTCTTTGCTATGCTATGCAATACAGAGCCTGACTTTCATCCTGCTTGTTCCGTGCTGCTCCCAAAGTGCAGGGGGACCAGGAGACATTTCCCACCCCATGCTCCCCACTGGTATCTGATCATCTCCTTTGGTCACATCAGCAGTGCTAAGGGCGACTCTCAGTCGATCTCGATGTCCAACAAATACTGAATCACATCTCAGTTGTTCCCGTGCCCAGCCCATAATTTGAGAATCAGTGAAGAAACGTTTGTTCTTTCACGCTTTCTTTCCCTTTAAAGCCACTTTAAAGCAAATGCTGCTTTCCTTAAGAATGTGGTATTTTTGAAAAGCTTTTAAGATTGTTTTTTTCTTTCTCCTTTTCCCTTTGCTATTCAGTACTATCAAAAGTGACTGGAGTGACATTAATGGAAGTTAAACAGGGCCTTGACCTTCTCCAGAAGGTCTAAACCAGCACTTAGAGTCTCCATCTTGCTGCACATTAGTGTAGTTTGAAAATCCTTCCCATGTGATGGTTGGGATGATCCCATCTGGAGGGCTTTTTCCAAGAAAGCCCAGAAAAGGTACTCTCTTTGCAGGAAAATGGATATTTGTAGGTAAATGCAGCCCTTTTCCCCAGACTAGCTATTTTAAAGTTATGTAGTAACCACCCAGAGAATTTCTTCAGCTGCACACAGACTGCTGGTTTTTAAAACCCTGAACTTTGCTTTTACTTGGTCTCTATTTTTTTTTTTTTGAGAGTATCTTGACCTGCTCTTCTGGCAGTGTGGGATGGAAGTGCTTGACTGCTGACATCTGGGGAAGCTGGGAGGAAGTTGCTCTGTGCTACAAAATTGTGCCTCCGTGAACAAAAGCTTTTGGTGGTGTCGTGGTCATCTAGCACTGAAGCCCAACTTTAAATGCTTCTCATGGACAAAAGGATTTAATTAAGGCCACAGTGGGCTAAACAGATACCAGGTTAGCACTTTGTTCTGGAGTAGTACAGATCTTTTGTAAAGAGAAAGCTGTGCCCATGTGTTTCACTTGAAGATGTGGCCTTTAAATTGTAATTAGCTGTATCTCCACTCTAATCATAGTTGTCTTATAACCAAACGGTGTCCTACAAGCGAATAAAGCAGCATTCCTGACCATTGCACGCATTTTTTGAATATCTCTGCTAGGAATTCATTTCTTGCAGTCAGCGGAAAAAACCTCCAGTGACTCACAAGGGATAGGAATCCTTAGGAAAATAATCCGTGCTGGAAAACCATCACTTCCCCTCTGTTATCACTGCTTGCTGACAGCGGGGGTGAGAGCAGTGTGGCAGACAGGGCTGCAGGAGGACTTCTCCTACCCTCGGCGGGTCAGGTTGCATTGCGGAGTAAGAAAGGCACCCGCAGCCCCACCTCCCCTGCCAGTGCTGCGAAGAACAGACGTGACGACAGCAGCCATCGCTGTCAGAGTCAGGGAACAAATCTGGACGAGAGCTCAAAGAAAGCCCATGTGTGACAGTTCGTCTTCGAAACCATTAAAGTGTGGCTTCCCTGGGTCACATAGCACCGTTTACCACACCTCACCTAGCTCCATGCACAGAGGCACTAGGAGACAGGGTCAGAGGTGTGACCCGATGGAGATGTGCTCCCTGGGGCCAGACATTTGCACCCCCATCTGCTGACACTTTCTTGGTGGGCCTTCAATTTGTGTTTTCCTGTATCTCCTTTGCATTGTTTCTGCTTCAGTACAGCCATCTCTTCCCACGGCTGCTGCTCCTGTCCTAAGAATGGGATAGGGTGAAGTGGGATAGGATGGGATGGGACAAGGGTCAAGAAATGCAGAGCAAGCCAGGCCAAGGTGTGAGTGGCATTGCCAGCAGCCACTGCCCTCTTGCAAGGCTGAGCCACTGCCACTGGGTGGTAGCTCCCTGGAGGAGCCCATCACAGGGAAACCTTCTCTGGTGGCTGGGATGTGTGAAGCTGATCTCAAAATGCTGAAGGAGGGTCCTCCTCCTGGGGTGGTGAGATCAGGGAGGCTTGTGGCAATAGGACCTGAGAATGGAGAAGGTGCTAACACAACCAATGGGGTGAAGCTGTCATTAGGGAGAGGAGTTGCACCCACACTCCTCCACATTGTTCTACCGTGATGTTCCCTCATGCTGGCCTGCCTGCAAGAGGTCAGGAGGGCTTTCCCCTCCATCCGCAGGCTGTGTTTCCCTCAGGCCTAGCCATTTAGCTGCAAGTATTCCTTGGTCTTTCCAAGACGGAGGAAATCTGCCTTGAAATCAAGCAGCCTCTCCGGCTGGAGTGTTACCTCCTCCTTCCTGTTTACTGCAGAGGTCCCTGAAAGGGCCATTTGTTCCCACCGCCAGAGCACCCAGCACCTCTTGGGGATGTCAGGACATCTCCCACTGCCCTGGGAGCCCTGCACTGATGCCTCTCGTCCTCTCTTGTTCTGCACTCACCCTGTGCTGGGCACGGCAGGTCCCCCTGCAACACCCAGCACTGCCGATGCCCTCCCTACCTGTGGGGCTGCCCCTTCCCTCCACTGCCATTCCTCTCCCTTCCCTTCCAAGTTTGGTCAACCTCTTCATCCTGATATTTAAAACTCTGGGCTGAGCAGCCTCTGCCCACAACTCAGCTCAGCTTTCCTCCTACTCTTCCCTTCCTTGTGGGAGCACCACAGGCTCATCTCTTCTTCCACTCTCCCCATCTCTGGCTCCCACTCCCGCCTCCCACTTCCCGTCTCTCTAGGCTGCTCCCTCTGACTGCGAGGGATCTTGCTTTCATCCACCGAGCAACGTACCCATCATCTTCCCCATGCTGCCCCACAGCTGCCTTCCTTCGCCTTGCGTTTCACCTATGCTCCCTGTTCAATATTGTTTGTTCCTCTTTTGGGCCTTAGGACAAAAATATCTCCCCACCCAGGCAGCCTGCCCTGCCGGTCAGATTTCCTTCTGAGTTGTGTGAGCAATGTTGTTTATGGCTGGGCAAATACACTGACCCAAAGGGAAAGAGCAGGCAGTTCCTGCGAAAATGCTTGTTCTCAGTTCTCATATTATTGCTTTTCTTCTACATCTTCTTTTTTTAAAATATAATTCTCACCAGTTTAATACTTGATTTTTATTTTGAAATGCACAGGCACACACACACCCCTCCATTGCTGGGTGCAGGAGGTTGTTATGGTGTTGCAATTCATTCAAAGAAAACTACCCCTTATATAGAGTAAGATGTGCTGAAAGCTTCAAGGGTCACAGTCATAAATCCCGCTCACCTCCCTCTCTCTTGTTTGCTCTCTGGCTAAGGTGTGTCGGGCATGGCCGTGCCCTCGCTCCCTTCCTGCTGGGGGGACCATTTGGTTTGTCCTTCATGCAGCAAAATAGAGCAGTAAGTTTTGCATGGAATGGAGTCCCTCATCTGATCCTCAGCAAACACCCCCCACTTCCCGTTCCCCTCCTGCTGCGGGCGCTCCTTGCAGAAGTGGCAGGGCACGGCGTGGAACACGTCGGGGTGCCGGTGCCTCCATGTCCCCTGGGTGAGGGCTCTTGCACAGGATGTGGGCAACGCAGAGCCAACTGCTTCACCCCTCGAGGGAAACCCATGTCTCCAGCCTCCTCTGCAGCATCCTGACCACGTCTCGGGGCTCTCTGGGGGTGGGCTGCTCTCAGTCCCTCCTGCTGGAGTTGTTCCACTTTCCACAGGCTCTTTAAATAGCCAGGAGCCAAAGAGAGGATGACCTGGGAGTTAAGAGACTTCCTTGTGTGGCGGGACATGCCGCTTCCACCGCTTGGTCTGAAAGAGGCAGACGGGTTTCCCACAGCTCAGCTCCATGCCCCGACCACAAAATGCTGCTGCTGGGTCCCAATGGCTTTATGATCCCTCCTGAAATGTCAGCTGCTGAACAGGAACTGCATGCTCCACGGCTGATTGGAACCATGTTTCTTGCGAATAAGCTATCAGCCAGAAGAAAAACCCTGCCTTAATAAAGTTGTAGCTTAGAGACAAGCAATAGCAGATACAATCTTGTGGGTCCCTGATGCTGAGTAGCTCCCCACAGTCCCTGAGGTGAGCAAGAGGATTTTTGCATCTTCTCATTTAACAGTTAATAAAGCAGAGGAGAGTTTAGCTCAGTCTCCATCTTCAGGGTGCCTTGTTGAATCATTGTGACTTGGCCAGCACTGGCCACTGAGTCATAAAACCACTGACTTGTGCAGGACCTCAGATGACATCTGGTCCCAGCCCCTGCTCAAAGCTCGGCCAACATAGGTCAAGCAGCTCAGGGACTCATCCAGCTGAGCTCTGATTATCTCCAAGGCTGCAGAATACAGTGTCTCTGGTCAGCCTGGTCCAGTGCGTGACCACTCCTCACAGGGAAAGAAATTTTTCCAGTACCTAATCAGACTTTCCGTCTTGCAACCCATTTCTGTTGCCTCTCGTTCTGTCCCTGTGCACCTCCACCACCCCCTCCCCCGATGCCCAAAGAACTCCAATTCCTTGGTTTGTGCTTTTGAAGTTCTGGCCACTGAAAATGCCAGCTGTTAATGTTGTATTTACAAAGAGCCAACAGCGTGCTTAACTCTTTGCTTAGGAGATACAGCCCCTGGCACAGGAAGTTTCTGATCCAAGAGACAGATTAAACGCGTGAGGCTTGGTGCCCAGCCCATCTGTCCGACATGTCCAAGCCATTAGCGAAGCTTGCACAGTATTGAGAGCTGGCCGTTTCACGTGCCTACCCCCCCAGATAGGGTTCCACAGTCCTCCAGGAGTATTGCACTGGCCCCACTGCATTTTATTGCTCAACAGTGATTGGATGTTATTAACACGTACGTACTGGAATATTTTGGGCATTTCCATCTGTAGCTGGGTCACTGGATTCCTGAGGAGCTAGTGAAAACATTGCAGTGCTGTTCAGCGCAGTGGCAAAAGGACTGAGCCCTGCAGAGTGGTGTCAGAAGGAAAGAGACTGGGCTCTTGCCATAGCAGAAATGGGAGCAGAAGGATCAAAGTCTGTGACTAATGATGCAAGCCACATATCCAAAGGGTACTTCTACCCCTGCGAATGCAGGCAATGCAATAAGCCTGGCCTGGGGTTCAGAGCAGGCACATCGTTGTAGAAAAAAGGGAAAATAAAGGATGATGGACTCAAAATTACAGTCCTACTGGGATCTGTTTGCTCAGAGCTACGCAAAATCTTCATAGCTTGGACCCCAGCTAACAGCAAGATTGTCTTGGAATTACCTCTCCTCTGACTTCACGGTGTTTCTGCAGGATGCCTTGACTATAATGTTACTTCTTCCTGAGAGTAAATATTAGGGAAACATTTATTTTTACTGTTTAACACAATGTAGACATTAAAAATACCTTGTGTGTGTGTGGGGGGAAGTCAGCATTGTTTGTCCTGGACTCGATGAATTGGTGTGCATGCCCTCCGGGCTGTCCAGCAGGCCCTAGGAGGCCAGATCCTTAAAACTGGGCAGTTGCTCACCGATTTCAGCTGGTGAAAGCACCTAAGCCCCTGTGGCACTCACATCCTGGAAGTCAAAAGAAAAGCCACTGATTGACCCTGTGCAGCACTTGCTCATTCACTTTTCCACTGTGCAGGATTGGGGCCCTTCTGAGCAGTCCTGTGTTGGAGAGAGCTAGCTGGAGCAGTCCAAAGTGAGTGGAGCAGTAGAGTGAGCTACCAGTTAAGCAGCGTGGACAAGCAGGTTCCTTCTTCACTTATTATTACAGGTTACCTGTAAGTGACTATCTGTGGCTCAATTACTGCATTGGGCTCCTCCACTCATAGAATCATAAAATCATAGAATTGCCTAGGTTGGAAGGGACCTTTCAGACCATCTAGTCCAGCCATCAACCTAGCACTGACGAAAACCATCACTAAACCATGTTGCTAAGTGCTATGTTTACCTGCCTTTTAAATACCGGCAGGGATGGTGACTCAACCACTTCCCTGGGCAGCCTGTTCCAATGCTTAATAACCCATTCAGTCACACAACCTAGGACCAAAAGGCTTGTTCCTTCAGCAAAGCCCATGTGTCAGGGAAGTCTTCTTCATGAATCAGTCTTCTTCATAAATCAGTCTCCTTCATGACTTACTCCTTCATGGTGTAGAGGCAAAAAGGATATTCCTACCCTCAGACGTCTGTGTCAGTCTCTTGAGTCAGCAGGGCCTTTGATGTTGGGGGCGATGGTGGAAGCAGAGGGGTTGTACTTTACCTGCGTTTGTTCAAACTCTCTAGTTGTGAAAACAGAAGTTCAGCCTCTTTGCAGCTTCATATGTCACTGATGTTTACTGACCTGGCAAACATATCTTTGTGCTGACCCGGCTGTTTCATATAAAGGTTCTTTCCCCAGAAGCTGGGATAGGAGGAAGGTGAATGCTGGATCACAGCGGTTAGAGAGAAAAAAAGCACCCATGATGCAAAGGCTTTCGGGTTTTTTTTCTTCTTGTGCACAGATTAATTAAAGTCAAAACTTAATGCTGGTCACTGAGCAGAAAATCTAACCTAATGGGTGGGCAGTCAGCCCTGCCAGACTCAACACATCCACTCTGTGGGGGTACCCGGAGCGCTACCGGAACTTGTCCAAATCCTTTGTACGCACTTGGCCAAATTTTGCAGACGCTTCATATTTTTCACAGGGTGAATAATGAGGATGCACTGATCTACTGACTGCGTGGGGTTGCTTACGCAGAAAGGCGGCTGCAGCTTTGGAAACTGAAGACCACACCACCACAATCTGTTTTCTGGTGGCGGTGTGCACCTTCCTCCAATACCTCTGAACACCAGGTGATGCTGTAGCCAAAAACCCATCGTCTCAAAGCAGGCAGGATATACTGCCTCTCTCTGCGACAATTAACAGGCAATTACGGAGCAGGTAGGGGATTTCTTTTGCTTGCGCTTACGGGTTCAGAAATGGAGACGTCAGAAGCCACTCACATGAAATTGTTAGGGAAAGAAGCACTGGTATTATCGCCTATAAGAAAAACAGCTCTTGGTTATCCCAGAAGAACAAGGAAGACGAGGTAATTATGGTTTTGGCACAGTTAGCACTGGCTGAGGGCATTTTCAGTCAAGCCAGGACAGACAGCATGCTGTTTCTTTCCAAGGCAGTTGAGACAACTACACGTTTACAGAAGTCCTTTCTCCCTTTCCGAAATACAGCTGTTAAACAGCGCACGTAAACACCAACCAGCTGCTGGGGGGCTGCCCGTGAAAGCCTGCAGGGTGACTTTTAGGTGGACAGGATGCAGTTGTCTTAAACTATTTTGGACCTGGAGCACACCAGCTATCCTGGCTCCAGAGCAAATGAAAGACTCAACAGCTGCAAGGGCTTTCAAGGATAACCAACTGCATCAGTTAGGGAGCCACTGGGAGAGACAAAGCTGAGCCATTTGGGAACCCAAGCAACGCTTCCCCTCCGACTGCCCTCGGGGCCAGGAAGGGTGGAGGATGGAACACACACAGCTTGCTCCTGCCTGGGCATCCAGACCCAGCTTTAAATGGCATGAAGAAGAGCCTGGGGTCCTTCCTGGCTCAGGTGTGCACCCTGTACGCCTACACAAAGACTTCCACTGTCAGGAGATCCAGCAGTGGAGGGATCAGGACTTTTCCTGGGAGAAGGAGCTGGCAAGGTATATAGAGCTTCCGGCGCTTGGCCTTGGTAGGAGCTAAACAGAGACCGCAGAGACAGCAGGCAGCAAGGCAAGGGTCAAGGCTGCTAGGAAAGGGCTCCTCTGGAGTGGGTCCCTGCTGCTGGGCTGAGAGTGCTTGCTGGCAAATTTTGTCGTGGTGTGCCTGCAGGACTGCTGTGCGGAGCAAACCTGAGCAGCCGCAGAGCCTTTCCGCTCACCTCCCCAACGAGGGGCTGTGCCAACAACACACGGTGGTGCTTTACATGTGTCCACACTTCCCTCTGTGCCATACAGACGTGCTGCTCCTGCCGGGAGGGTCAGATGCATTACGTGCTTTACAGGTGGGAAAATGAAGGCAGAAGGAGAAATGCGATGAAGGGGAAAAGCTTGCAACAAGGAACAATTTGCAATTGAGGCGGAGGGAAAAATGCGAGCTTCTATAACGCACTGAAACATACAAAGAAAGAGAGGGAAATGGTGCAATTTTTGCTTTCTTCCACTTTTTTTTTTTTTTAAATTCTAGTTTAACTATTGTTATTCCCCTCCAAGGGCTTCAGTCAGCCTCATTGCCACTGGCACTTGAGTGAGCGGGAAGCCCAAGAGGAATACCTGTGTCTGTGTCCAGCAGGGGTCACTGACTATTTCCTTTCTTTTAAAGCTCTTTAAAGCTTTTTTTCCCCTCCTTTCTTCCTTTTTTGGGGGTTCTGCCATCCCAAGAAAGCATCCATGTTGTGGGTAGGAATGCACTGTTGGAGCAAACTAGAGGTAAGGGGAAATGTCCTCTCACTAAGGCAAGGATGCCTTGAGCTGCACTGCCAGCAGTGGGCCAGCACTGGTGGGACAGATGCAGGAGTTGATCAGGTGCAGCATCCCTTACGCTAGCACTGCATGGGTGCAGTGGTTACAGCAAAGCTAGTGGCCAGTAGACCAGCTATGGCTGTGAAGGTCCTACCCAAACAAGATATTCCAGTAGAGATGGCTTGCTCCTCACTGCTTGGGTGAGTGCTTGGTCTTCTTGCTCTCCTGCCAATGCAGCTCCTAGACAGGGCGAGAATAAAGGGACCTTTCCAAAAAACAAACATAGGATCTCCTCCCATCTTTCTCGGGGGCTGCAGGTTACAGAAACACAGAGAGGACCTCATTGCATTTGCTCTAAAGTTGCGGTTGCCCAAGAGGCCTAGGATGATCCCAACTCGGGGGAATATGAATCTCCCCTCTGCCTGTGGGATAGGGGCGATGCACGTGTGTAGTTTCCTACCCGGACAGATAACAAGGACAGGCTGGGACAGATAGAGGCCAGAGAAAGACAACCAACCACTAGCACGCTGAGCACCAGGAGCTGCTGCCAGAACGGGCTACAATCAGGGCCAGGTAAGCCAGATGCTGGAGGGGCGCAGACCAGTATTCGGGAAGCAGAGCAGCAAAGCATCCTTGTGTGCCTGCACCTGTCCTTCCCCGGTCTGTCCAACCTGGTGGACCGATGACTGGTACCCACAGCTTCAGGGGTGGGGGACAGCCAGGCTGTCCCCACCCTCCCCAGGAGGGCTCCGCTGCTTGCTGCTCCAGCGTATTCCTCGCTGCACAGCCAGCACGAGTCTCCAGCTTTCTCATGCTACTCCAGTGACAAAAATTTGCTGCCATTACTCCAGGCTGGGTCCCAGCCTTTTTTACCTTAGGTTTATTAGCATGACTGGTTTATGACTCGCTGTGTTTTTACTGTGTCCACTAATGGCTTTTATGTAAAACAATTCACTGATGAGATTGTAAAGGCCAGCAGCCTACGTGAGTGATATTTCTGCAAAGTTTCCCTGTCCTTTTCAGTGACATTTGCCGGGGCAGTGCAGAACTGCTGGTCTCTCTGTGTCAGGACATGATGATACGCCGGCGCCGTTGGCAAGGACATATCCTCTGAGTGTTCATTCCAAATGGAAATATGAACTGTCAAAATGTGGAAATCCGCCATAGACAGGGCGCCTGCACCTGTCTCCTGGCGGATCACCCTCTGTCCTGGGCTGCAGCAGTCTGCTAGGGGTAGGTAACACCAGGCATTGGGCATGTTGCCTCCATGTTCTGCAGGAACATGCATTCCTGTTAGAGGAATGTCCTCCTGTTAGAGGGCATTCCTCCTCCGGATGCAGGTGTGTGCCTGCACACACACATTATTCACCCACAGTAGGCTTGAGAGCAAAGCCCTGGGTGCGGAGAGCCGCTGGTGATTCAGGGTGGTGCTTCCAGCTGGAGTAGCCTGTCCTACAGAGACCTCTGAGTTCTTGTGGATCCTTGACTCATTTGTCAGGACAAGATGCACCTTCATCGCCGCAAATTGCACCTCTCCTTACTACCGTCTCTCTGATGACAGGCAGCAAATTTTAGCAGGCTTCTTTCTGCTCAGGAACCTGTGATAGCCCCCAGTCTGCAGTGCCTGTCCAGTATTGCTGTTTCCTATCACTACATTTCCACTATCCAGGCTCCAGTGATAACCTCCTTCAATTCACCCTCAGGCATTCTCAGGCTTTCCTCAAAATGTAGTGAGCAGAGAGAGACCTCAATTCCCAGGCTCTTAAGGGGCGATGAACCACATATCCCCACTCTGCTTTCTTCTAAGGCTGAGCAAACAGCTTGCCATTAACAATGAATTCAAGAGAAATTGTCTTTCTGTCTGTTTATGAAGCTGGCCGCAGAGTCTTGGGAGTTCACTATCACTGGAAATTCCTCGGTGAATGGCTTTAGTGATCAGCACTGGATCGCTCAGTGAACTGTACTGCCGTTCATGCCTTTAATACTCATTGCTCATTCTGTGGGTTTGGTCTTGGCATTTTTTTCTAACCCCCAATTCCCCGACCAATATTTCCTTTTCATAAAGGTTGTTGCATGAGTACATTCTCTCATGTGGCTGCTGTTTGTTATTTAACAAGCCTCCTGTTTATGAAAAACAGCAAAAAAAAAAA
>KZ506078.1:271922-284100 GCA_002844005.1 Limosa lapponica baueri | reverse complement strand
GAAACCATTGCACATTTCCATGCCATCTCTTCTGTCTCTTCACCGGTTCCTCTACATCCTCCTTGCTGCACGCAGAGCTGCGCCCTATGTTTGATCCAGGGATATCCTAGAAGTGGTCACTTTTTCATTCTCTCTTCATTCTGTAGTCATTCCTAAAGCTCTTTTTTTGCCTTGTTGACAGTTGTTGAGCAGTGAGCTGGAGTTTTCAGCAAACTCGGTGACTCTGAGGTTTTCTTCCTGACTGATGTTAATTTAGAGCCCCTGATGATCTCTGTATGGTTGGGGTTGGTGTTCCCCAAGCTCCTTGCTTTGTATTTGCTGCTGGAGAGTTTTGTATATCATTTCATCGACACGTCATTCAGCTTTCTGAGATCACTCTCCACTTGGTTGCAGTTGGTTCTTTTACAAATATGCCAAGTTCCCTAGGTCTTGATGCGAATGGATTTACGATGCCTGAGCTCTCACTCTACAAACTTTGCTCTTTCCTGTTCTATCACATATCTAGCTATTATACACTTTCTGTCAATTCTGCCTTGCCCAGCTGTCCAGCCCACAGGTCTCTGGATGGCCTCTAAAAGCCCTTTTTAAAAATGAATGTTAACATTTGCCACCTTTCATTCCTGTGGTGCCTCGCCACTTCAACAGCTGCTGTGGTATTGTACTGAATAGGTCAGCAGTTTCAAGCCTGAGTTCCCTCAGAGCTCTTGAGTGAAACAGTCTGGTCCCAGCAATCTGCTAATATTGCTTTTGTTGTCTTATCCTAAAATCTCTTTTACTGACCCCTTGAGTTTTGGAGAGTTTCCGAGGCTCGTACCCTGTGCAGCCAGCCACTGGAGTGGGGCTGCAGTGGGGCATGAAATCGAGCAGAACTACCAACGAGTGGATGGATGGCTCTGCATAGCCAGCGGCTGAGCCACACGGACCACATGCTGTCCCTTTTTGCACCTCATGGGCAGGTGACGAAGCAGTGACAGCAGGGTGGGCACCAGGGAGTGCCCTTGCCAGCCCAGTGGCTGGCCCTCGTTACGTCCTCCAGAGATGACCAAGCCTTTTTCCCTTCACTGTACTTACAGAGATGCAGAGTTGAATTTATGGATCACTTCCTCGGCTGATGTAAACTGGCGTTGCTAAATCAAAGCTAATGCAGTGACACTGCTTTATGATATAAATGCTATTAACAGCACATTAAGGTTCTGACCTCCAGAGCCAGACAATCTCATCCTTTGTTTCTTCAGCCATTGAGGCAGTGAATTTAGATTCATTATTTTTGACGGAGCTTTTCCTGTATCATGCTGGGGTGCTTTTTTAGTTCTCCTCTGTCTTACGTCCCTTTCCGCTACCCTGGGCAACTGTTGTTTTTTTTTTTTACCAGTCCCTGGTTTATTCTGTGACAACAAAAATATCTTAGTCAAGAGCTGGAAGGGATTTCAGAAATTCTAGCTAAGTGCTTTTTTGCCTATCCTTGCTGATCATTTCTTTCCCATTTCCTGGTAAAGTAACATCATTATCATTTGGTGAGCTCTTCTACACACTTGATTTAGGTATTTAGGGCCTCTCACACCCATTATCCCCAGCCACCTGCTGGATTTCCAAACAGATCTCCTCCTGCAAGCAGCATTTTGCAAAAATTGATCTTTAAACCTGTTTGTTCATGGCACGTGAAAAAAAAAAAACCAACACAAACTAGCAAATAATTTGATTTTAGCTGCTTTGTCTTGCTTGCTTAACAATATTACTCTGACATTTGCTGGGATATATTCACACTTTCTGTTCTTTGGACCGAGTGAAGGTAGTTGTACAGTGGTCAGCTAAGTGTCTTACTGTTTTTTCCTGCTGAACCCTTGTATGGCAGCAGATGCTTTTACTGAAAACATAAAATTAGATTTCCAGGAACACTTATGCACATGCCTTTGAAATCCATTTTCCATGAACATTTTTGCTTTCTGTTCATGGAAAGCGAGCACAACAGGAACAAGGACACAGAGCCACCGAATTAACTGCAAAGCTGGACAGATCAGGCAGTTATTTATCTGACCCACGCTGCTTTCCCTTTTTTGGTATGTCTGAGAAAAAACAGGGTACCGTTCTTAATTTTGGGGTAAGAGGGTTAATAAGGCTCTGTAGAAGAAGGTCTGGACGCTTTGAACGCAATTAAATATGAGAATGAAAGGGTGGATCTGTGGCCTGGAGGGAGGAAAGGCTTCTCTGTGGATTAGTTGAGGTAAGATGGTTTTAAAAGGCTACAGCAATGTCTTCATAATGGCTTTGACACAGAAATGTAGCTTTAATTCTCAGTTACTCAGATCTCTATTGTAAATCACCGAACGACAGACCCGATGAGTCGTAGGCATCCAAACGATGTGGCCTAGTGGGTTGTGTTCCCATGAGAGAAGAACAGGAGATCTGACAGGACAAGGTGATTTCAGGCCACTCAGCTGACTTTGCACACTGACTGCTGCTTGGAAGGAGGTCCTGTTCAGCAGGAGTCCAACGCGTGGCAGCAAGGGAGGAGAAGCTGCATTTCAGCCTGGAAAGATGAAGATCAGAGCTGAAGGGGGAAACGGGAATTCCAATCTCCCTCTTGTGCCCCTTGGTGGAAGCAGCTCCCTGGACAGCTTTGGTGCTTTTAATGCCAGTGTCTCTTCTACCACCAGCTGCCTGTCATGAATGGCACAAGTGGTGGGAGATGCTGGGGATGGTCCCAGGCAGCAGGAGGAGAAACCGTGGGCCCTGTGATGGAGGTGTTGCTGCAACTGGGCTATGAAGTTGTACATGCTGCTGGACCTTTGGGAGCAAGGGGAAATTACCTGAGACTACTGGGCTTTTGCCATAGCCTTACTATTTGTCCTCAAAACGAATTTTGCTGTGCAGAGGCCCTCCTCTGCACATTTTGGGGTTAGTCACAAGCTGAAATCCACTTTCTCCCAGCTCCAGCCCATTGTCAGGTAGCAGACACAAGGGTTGTGGCGTGCTGCAATGCTTGGCTGTTCTTCAGCATAGAGTCTGTTTTGCAGGCCCATAATCACAGAATCACAGAATGGTTACAGTTAGAAGGGACCTTAAAGATCATCCAGTTCCAGCCCCCCTGCCATGGGCAGGGACACCTCCCACTAGACCAGGTTGCTCAAAGCCCCGTCCAGCCTGGCCTTGAACACCTCCAGGGATGGGGCATCCACAGCTTCCTGGCTGTGGTTGTAAGCACCCTCCTGGTCTCAGAGTGGATCCGTTTCTCTGCGCATAGGACCCCACAAGCAGCCGACAGTCACTAATTGGATTCTATAACTGGCTTAACGCTGTAAACGCAATCAAGTCACTGGCTGCATTCATCCCTCAAGCGAGCAGGATCAGCCAGCTCCTCAGGGCAGGATGTGCCCTTAAACATCGATTCTCCGCACAACCGAGTGAGCAGGAGCCAGGCACCCCAGTGGCACCTCTCCCGCTGCCCCTGCTGGCTGCTGAATCTGAGGTGCCACAGACGCCTGCTCTGCATGCCACAGCCACGCAGGCGGACCGGGGAATTTTTTTTTTCCCCCTGCTGTGTGTCGGTATTCGGCTTTTTCCCGATGTCCATGACATGTGGCCGGGGCACAAGCTGCTTTGGATATCACCGCAGAGAGGTTGATATGCCAGCACATGGCCTCTAACACCACTGCCAAGCCTTGCCTGTGAACTGAGCTGGCTTTCGCCTGGGTTTGTGATCTCTGAGATCATACTTTCAGGTGTGTATTGTTTGTTGGAGGAATAAAATCTCACTAAAAGAATAAAAGCTTCCAGCATTACGAGTTTTTTCCCCTGTCACAAGAGCCGTTACCAAAGTTGATGAAGCAATCACAGCGGCTCCTAATTGCACTCCGTAGAAAACCTTGCGTGTCGAGACCATCCTAGTCACTCCCCTGCCTGCTCAAACCCGGTTGCATCATCGAAACAGGACTTGGCTGGAGTGTTAAGGAGAAGCCTTCCCTCCCTTTGCGGAGATGAGACATGTTTCTTCTGCCGCCTTCATATGCCAGCACCAGGGGCTGTGCTGGAGCAGGAGCCTGGGAGAGCTCCCCATCCTTGTCTTCCTGCATCTCACCCCTGGGGCCAAGCTGGTCTAGAAGGGACCACCTTTTGAAAGGACTGGAGCTCTGAAATTTGCGGACAGGTGGGATTTTTGGAGCGGATTAACCCAGGGAGGTGAGGGGTGCAATACGAAAGGGCTCTCCAGACCTTGCTAAAAGTCCATCTCTGTTTTTTAAATACTTGCAGAAAATGTAGCTATTTCCTCAGGCCCATTTTGAGACGCCTGGGCAAACTGGTGTTTGTGTTCTGGTGGCAGGAGCTGGCTGCAGCAGGGGGAAAGGAAAGCTGCCACTGCAGTATGCTGATCAGCGCTGGCGTCTGGCAGGGCAAGACAAGGGATCAGGTGTGATTATGGCTGTAGACGTGCCCGGTCAAACTGGAGCAGTACAGACTAGCTCACCTCCCTTCCCCTGGCTGATAGGCATCAGGAGAGGGAACGCACATGCGCACCCATGCCTGTATGCGTGAGTACACACGTACATGGTGTGCTTTGAACTGCCTGTCTTGCATTCAGAGCCTGAATCAGTGCGATTTCTCAGTACCACACAAAATTATATTCCCAGAATTAATAATGACACTCTCAGGAGTTCTTTCTTTGCCTAAATGGCTCCTTGATTATTATGTATTGTCAGTCCTGCCCGGTTATGAGGGGGTAATAAGGCTTTTCAGGAGTCACTAACAGCGAGGGAAACTTTTCCTTGTGGACTCCACAGCTGAGCTCTTCACTCTCTGCAGGGGTGAGCGATGGGAGGGGGAACCGCAGGCAAGCTGACTCCTCTGCTGGAGCATGATGGGCAGCAGCCGGCACCCAGTGGTTCCTGATGTTTTTGGATGGATGGAGGTGCTGAGTTTCGCGGATGCAGAGCAGAGAAAGGCCTGAAGTGAGGCACTTGATGCCTTTTTCTCAGAGAGATGAAAGAGAGCAGGGATGGGAGCTCAGAGGATCTATTTGGTGGGCTTGAACTCTCATTTTTGTTTAGAGGATTGACTTCTGGCTGAGCCATCAGAAGTGGTGTGCAGGTATGCGTGTGCATGGGTATGAAAGAGAGCTTTATTTTTAAGGAGATAAGGAGGCAAATGTCTAATGCTAACTCTCCCATATGTTGGGGAACAGGTCCCTGCTTCCTCATGTTAATATTATACTCACGTGAGGAGAAGAGGATGGCTTCTTTGAGAATTAAAGTCTTTCAAGGGATGACATTAGTATTAAGGGTATTAAAATCTAGCAGGTGGATTGTGTGCATTATTATAAACCAAGATGATCATTGTTTTTAAAATAATTTAACCTTTGTTGTTTGTTTATTTACTTCCCTGCTATGATTTTTTTCTTTGTGGTACAGGGAGAAAGACCTACATTTTGTTGTTCCTGGATTAAGATCAATAGACTTGTGGGCACTTTCTTCCCACAAAAATTCCCCGATGGAGTCCCCACAAAAGTTAATCACTGGAAGACAAAACCAGACAAGCTGGAAGGCACCTGAAGCCAATGAGCTGGGTCTAAACTGAGTATTTTAACTATGAAGAACATCTAGGAGGCACAGATGTCCCAGCTCTCTTCTGCCACCCTGTAAATATGACATGAACTGGGTGGTGAGTTACACACTGAAGTCAGATCCAGAATCTACGTGCGACGGAAAGCAGCTAATGTACTAAAATGTTCCAAATATATGAGCTGTCATTCATGTAACACATAGATCGCTGTGGTCACTCCAAGCTCCAACGTACATAATATGGGTGTATCCATTTGTGATGTTGCTGCAGCCCTCTTCTGGATAAGGTCTTGTCACAGAATTGCAGATTTATGGATGGAAACAACCTATTAGGTCATCCGAGACGTCCCTCTGCTAATGCAGATTTATTCCCTCCTGTATATTTTCCAGCACTTGGTCCAGTCTATTGTTCAAATGACTCAAGCGTCCGCTGCTTCCCTTGAGGGACCATCTGGGAGCCTAACAGACCTTGCTGTCAGGATTTCGTTTCCTGTCATATTCCTCCTAAAGGTTCCTCTGCTTAATTTAGTTAGTTACTCTTTCTGCAGAACAGTGATGAGGAACAGGACTGTAGAAATAGGACATTCATTTCTCACGTATTTAGCTAATTCCTGTTATCCCATTTTTGATGACCCTGCCTAGTCTTGTTGCCCCTGGTATTTATCACCTCACGCTCCCCTCTCGGGAGTGCAGTCCAGCTTCAACTGGTAGGTGCCTACATACTTTGGAGGGAGCCAGAATGGAGGCATTAGCTGCACAGATACATTTTTTTCCACCTCATTTCAATTCTGAACAAATCCCTTAAGGTTTGGCATGTGTTAAAGATGTGTGGAAAATGGAAAACAACAAACATTGGTAAGGAATTTCAATGCTCTATTGAAATTTTCTTTAACATTTACCACCTCCCCCTTTCATCAGTTATAATTAAGTGATGGGGAAGAGAGAAAAGAATGCAAAGTTCAGGTTGGAAGACAAGCCACCAGGAAGTCAGGAAATTAAAAAGGAATGTAATAATAATGGGGTTTCCCAAACAACATGAACTTGGCATTATTCCACAGCCCAAGTACTTCGTGTTATTACGAGAACTACTATCTGATTCTCGTTTGTGCAGAACTAGATCCCTTTGCAGCCAAGGCATCAGATTTAAAGGGAACAGGAATGTCACTTGTCCCCTCGAGGACATTTTACATTGTCAAAGTGGTGTAAAAAGCCTTCATGTAGAGAAGCGTCACGTCCCCAATGTGTAAAGGTTTAACTTTACTAAGTGACAGATGAATAGGAATTTACACTATAACCCTTTTGCTGGTACATCCATCCCGTGGGGTCCATGTCCTCTTTTTCCCAGAGGCTCACCACAACTCCTGCAACCCAAGTTCATTACCAAAAGGTAATGGACTCCCACAGCCCTCAGGCATGCCAGCCCAAAGCTTTTGGTGAGCATGCTTGAAACAGGAGCTCTAAATTGACTTAGCTTGCAAAAAAAAAAAAACCCAACCCCAAAATATCAATTCTATTTTTTTTTACATTTTTAAACCAGGTCATTTTGCAAAGTTGGCTTAGAGCAGAGCCAGTCAAATACAAAGATGACCACAGCTGGTGTGGGCAGATCTGTAGATATAACAGCATAGATGAGGGCAGGAGGGCACCTTTTAAGCTAAATCTGCTTCCCAAGGAATTGTAATATGGAAACACAGCCAGAGTTAAGGTTGCCAGATCGGTTTTAGCTTCGGGGATTTGTGTGGCTTGTAGGTATTTGCTATAATGTGGGCATATTAACATTAGTCATTTCAGCATACAGAGCATAAAGATATAGCTCAGTATCCATGCTTGATTTACTTTTCAGGCTGCAGGGTTAAAGACTGAAGGATGCCATTACAAAGGCTTCAGGGCGCTTGGTGAGGAATGGGGGGGAGGTTATACCGTGCTGGGTCTGTCACGACTGACTGAACAGTCATAAGTGCTACGTTCTTGATTACACCAGGGCTGCTAAATACAGTAATTAAGGAAGAAGCTTGTGTGAAAAGCTTTAGTTATTGGCTTAATACATCGCTGGCCTTTCTGTGTGTTTTCTTTTGGTTTTTTTTTTCTCTGCGTGCACTGCAAGCTTTCTGTGCTTCTCCCCCTGTGCTCCATGGGTCTCTGCCATCTTGTCACTGAAGGGCCTGAGCAGGTTTATATCCAGCGGGTCCTACTTTGTGAGAGTGTGTGACCTAATTATTTCTCTTCCAGCCTCATTTTTATGTGGTTCTGCAGTCCTGGGTTTGCATGCTTTCCTCCCTGCAAATCCTAGCCAAGTTTTGTTGTTTGTTTTTTATCTTATTCTCTCACCTTGTATTTCTTACCTTTTCCTTTCATCTTAGAAAAAAAAAAAGGTTTAGCAAAAAGGAAAAAAAAAAAAACAGTCTGAAAAATGTTCCTTTGGGGTTTTCCGCTAAATATATCCAAGCATAGATTTCCCCCAGAAGGTTTCACCAAGAAAAACTTTCATTTTGTATGTACGTGTCCACATGCCCACAAAGAACCTAATCCTTTCTAACACACCACACCAAAGTCATCAGCTAAACAATTTCAGCAGCACAGCCTGGTAAACAGAACTTGCAACCACCGGTCTCCAGCACAGACTTGAGCGAAAAGAAAAAGATTATGCATGACCTGTCTTGGATCAGGCTATGAAGAATGAAGCGGATCTGATTGATGCAACCTCCACGTGAGCGGTGGTGAATATGTATGAGTTCAGCACATTACCCTGCTCATGGTTTTGAGCTTCCCTTTGTCATTACTGCACGCTTGAAGGTGGTTTGAGATTAGAGCTTTCATTAGGCTCCTTGGACATATTTACTAAAGTACACATGCAAATAGCTCTTCTCACCAGCTTTCCAAGGTCACCTGCATAAGCCTCCACCCCACCTTTCCTAATCCGTTGCTGTCGGCTTTGTGTGGCAGCAGAGAGGAAGCGGGATGGGGATTCCCAGGCAGCCCAGAGCCAGCTGGCAGCATGTCCCCCAGCTCCCCGGGGTCCCAGGGAAGGCAGTGGCATGCGGGTGCCTTGCACCAGGCAGACGGGTCCCTTCCCCAGCCAAGCAGGCTGCTGGGGGAGTGGGGACCAGCCTTGCTGCCCTCCCTTGTGCACACCCCAGTGCTGAAGCCGGGCTGGCTGTGGCCAAGGGGGCCAGCACTGGAGGGAAGTCTTAGCAACAAATTGCCTCCATGCAAGAAAAGGCAAACAAAATCAAGCTGCTTCCATAACAACTTCCATAATCTGTTTTTCCAAATCGGAACAACAGATCTGGTGTGAGGCTCCTTGTTGCGGGCGGAGTGATTAACTTCACTAGTTAGAGTGAAGTAGTGAAATATTTATTAAGGTGAAACAGTGATTTAACAAAGTCAGTAGTAAGTGCGATAAAACCAGTCGTAAATGTGATAGTGTTATATGAGATTCGATGTCAAGGTACACTCTATTATTTACTGCATAGAGGACAGGGTCAGACAGAACTGTCAGGGAGACCCTCCTGTTGAGCAACGAGGTTCAGAAAGGACCCCCTTCCTTTCTAAACTCCTTCTCAGAGAGGAGTCTAGGTGTGGCTGGATCCAATCCTAGTCCCAGACTTGGTCAACAGTTTGCGTCTAAAAGATCATATATGCGCAATCAACCCTTTATATTACTTAGCTAAGATTTCAAATCTTAGCATGCTGTTAGTCACTTACTGAGAATCTGTTGCAGCAAGGAATCTCTCAACCTTGAGGAGTAGAACCTTAAGTGAGCGTCCTCACAAAAGCGGAGATCCTGGCGTGCAGCCTGCTGCCATACAGGAGAGCTCAAAGGGCTCTTGGGCTGTCCACTATTTATACAGTAAGATAATTGACCTATAGTCATATTCTCATGGGAACAAAATTTCTAGGTCCCCACTCCAGACAGTATTTTGTCTATGTTGCCAGCCATCTCCCAAAGTCCAGGTGCAAGTTATCGCAACTGATGTTGTGATGGCCATGGTGGCCAAGGCCCAAGCAGGAGCCGGGGTGGTGGTGGTGGGAAACAGGGAGAGCACACCGCCACACTCCTCTCTGGGAGATGTGGTCTAGTGGGAGGTGTCCCTGCCCATGGCAGGGGGGTTGGAACTTGATGATCTTTAAGGTCCCTTCCAACTCTAACCATTCTATGAATCCATGGTTCCATGATTCTATGTTTTGTGCCCTTCAGAAAACATTCATTAGTGGGAATGAAATATGCAGGCTTGTGCAGAAGTTGTTTTCTTCTCGAGCCTGGCCGGCCAAGATCCAGCAGGTTCCCCCCGGAGCAGGCAGGGCACTGCTCCCCGAGGGATGCTGGCTCTCCGGCAGCCAGCAGGAGAGGAGACGAGCTCTGCCATTCCTATCTCAGAGCTCCTTCCTCGGGCAGACTGCCCACTGCAGTCAGAGGGTGATTAGTCAGGCTTAGCAGTAATAGTACTCTGTTGAAGGAATGAACTTATTATTTTCCATTTCATTTGTCGCTGCACCTGCAATGACAAAAATTGGTGTACTGAGCCCCTCAAATAACGCACTTTTCTTCAGAACACACTGTCACTTCTGGGAAACCAATGATAAAAATTACCGAGACTTTTCAGGACAACAAAGGCAGCACAAAGACCCCTCCGTGCTGATCTCCTGGATCTTTAAGGTCCCTTCCAACTCAAACCGCTCTATGGTTCTATGTTTCTATGAATCTGTGATTCTGTAATTCTATGACCTGATAACTCACATCATTAACTCTGTTTCAGCTGCCCTTAGTCCTCCTGTGGCACTTCGAGGGAGCTGTGCTGCTTGTACCCTTCCGGGAGATGCTGCCTCATGGGCTTGCACTACATCTTTTTCCCTGCATTATCCTCCATATTGTTTCTTATGCCTTCAGATATTTGAGTTGCTTGATCTGACTGAGGCATTGAAGAGAAATGAGATATACCTAGTGATCTCTAAAGGTGTCTCTCTCCTGAGTTAATACAGTTACTTAAAGGACTCTTCAATCAGTTTGGTCCAGCCAAAAGCTCAGGAGGACTTTATGTTTATTTTCCTGGGCTTGACCATGGGACGACTGAGGATGTATTATCCATCTTTTTTTCTTGGGATGTTTCTGTTACCAAGGAATTTGCACAAATATTTTGTGTTACATTAGTGCCAGGCTAGTGGTCCTTTCTGAGGGAAGTAAATTTGATCATATGAACTGATTTAACTGGACAGGTCAGCCAAGCAAGGTGAGCAGGCTTTTGGTGTGCATGTTTGTCATATGGCTTTGGCTCAGCTAGAAGACCGGAATACAATGAGTCACAGAAAAGGAAGAAACAAACCCAACTTTGCAACTGTCTCCCCTTTCAGCTTGGGGACTGTCTGGAGATCAGCTGAAGGCTAAGAACGCTCTTTATTTTATCTGCACGCATTTGCTCCACTATCATAAAAGCAGGATCAGAGCAAAAAAATAGGTCTTTTTTTTCTTCCATCACTACTTATTTCCTTCCTGAAGCGATAATCCTCGGAGCCATCACAACTGGTTGCTATGGAAGTGACTGAAAGCACAAAGAGAGAATTATGGTTTCAGGTGAGAAAACAGCAATGGGCACGGACAAGCTCCTAAGATCCGGTTCGGCTCTGGAGAGCAACACCACAGAGAGGCATTAGGGGACTCTCCCTGCTTTATTTGCCTTATTTACGTGTTGGCTTCAGCTTCATAACAGCAATGTGGCAGATTAGAGCGAAAGAAATCACAGGTGAATAAACTGGGGGGGCTCTGTGGGGTTCCTTCCAGCAATGCAAAAGCATCCTGGAAGTCTGGGCTCCTTTCTCCCGTACTCAGACCTCGCTGAAGCAGGACCAGTCAGAAACTCCTTCAATCCAAGGGCTGAAGCTGGATTTGCGTTGTCACTGCAGAATTCCTGCAGTGACACAATGATGGACATACAGTGATATGTCCTTTTATCACTGAAGGAAGGATCAAAAAAATCATGAGATAAATCAAAACGAGGTGGCTTTATTGAACGAGGACATTTTATTCCACCAAGGGATGTACCTGCACAAAGATCACCAAAGGGTCTATGTGTGAGGGTGGGGGGTATCCTTACCGAGCCCAGAGGCAGAGCAGCAGCCCCAGAGCCCAGGGCCATGGCAGCTGAGGTTTTGGGGACCGAGACAGCAGGCCCAAAAGGCAAGCATGGCCAGATGGCCAAATACATTTCTTTCCTTTCAGCACACCCCTGTCAAGGCACTGCTGTGAGTTAGGGCAGTTTGCTGGAGGGAGGGCAGGCTCGACAAGCATTTGTGCACAGTCCTGCTTGGCAAACATCTCCCTCCACCATGGCTTTTGGTCCCATCACGCCACTACCTGAGGAGCAAAGCAGCATGTTGCATGAGGAGAGGTGCAGGCAGCAGGGCCAAAGTGGCTGGAGCCCTGTCTGTGCTCTTGTGACATGCGGTTAAGCCCACGTCTGGGAGCTAAAGCCCCAGAGATGATGGTAAAGGTGCCTTACAAGAGCTCAGGTCATCCTTCCTCCTCTCCACAGCTCTGGCCAGGGTCTGTAACACTATATTCGCGTCTAGGTGAAGAATATAGCACACTTCGGCTAGCTAGGGTCTGAAAATATATTAAAAGAAAAAAAAAA
>KZ506078.1:233795-254077 GCA_002844005.1 Limosa lapponica baueri | reverse complement strand
CATAGAATCAATGATTCTATGGTATTCTGTTACAGACCAGGGCACTGTAGGCACTGTACAAAAATAATTCACAGATATTACTGTTTGCCAGTTGATCTGCTCCTTCCTATCCCCATCCCCATAGCAGACAGGTGGATCCTTGTTTGGGAGCCTTGTGAGCTTTAGGACAGGGTTTCCATCTTGTATTTACCCATTATTATGTCCATGATTCAGTGAGGTGCTCGTATGCCTGGCCCTAACCAAAGGGGGCTACTCATGAACTAACCTTTAATCGAGGGCTACTCATGAATTTGAGATTGGGCACATGCTTGGGAACTCTGTTGAATCAGGCACACATTGAGATTCGTCTTTTCCCTGCTGCTAACTTACTGCCTGTGTATCTCCTCCCTACAGGTGCTGGGAAAGACATGTCTTTGCTCTCAGTCAGAAATGATATCACCTGCCCTTAGCAATGTTATTCTCTTTCCTGCTGAGCTTGGGCAATACTGTAACATGCCTAAACAGTGCATCCACAACAAGGAATGGCATCATCTTGCTTTCAAAACAAACCTGTGGTGGGTGGAATTAGCTGTGCCAAATGATGTTGGCCTGATTGATAACGATCAGTGAAGAAACTTCTTCAGCTATTCAGTCATTCACCTCTGGTCACCCTCATTTTAGAGCGGGTGGGAGCTGGTTGTACTCTCTGTCTTCATACCACTGAGACAAAGGAGAACTGCTAATATTTTTATATTTTTCAGTCAAATGTCCATTTAAATGATTTGGTGTTGGAAAAAGAGGGGCCTTTCTACATCACCTGATGTCGTTGTACCTCGTCTGTCTGCTAAGCTTACCTTTGTGTCTGCCCTTAATGCAAATCTACCTGCTCCTGTGAACAACAAAGACCACAAAACACCTGTCTGTAGCCTGTCCTGAGCACATACAGATGTGGTATTTACTTCCTGAGCTAAAAGGATGTCTGAGTAAAGGGAAGAGCACTCAGTTTGTGGTAAACAGTTTGGCTGAGTTTTGCTGCCTTATCTCGTACGTGTGTCCAGTTTTTCAGAAATGTGTGAGAATGATTTCAAAGACACCATCAGCACATCACGTCATTGCCTGTGTGGTATGTAGCATCATAAATGAACGTACATCTGGCTTATTGGGTGTGTTTTTCCCTCCTCCTGTGGAAAACCCACTCAAATTATGAACATTCTCATGAATTGCCAGTAAAGAAGAGACCAGATGGATGAAGAGGAGAAGCTGGACAGGAAGATGGTGAGAACTGTAAAGGGAGCAGAGTTAGGCCTGGGACAAAGCAGGAGAGATTAGATGGGGGAACACGAACAAGGCAGGAAAAGGTATGGAGATTAGGAAGCAGAGTTTGTGGAGGGAGGGCAGAAAGGCTGGTCTGACTCAGAGGAAGGATGGAAGAGGAGATGTCTAGACAAAGAGGTGGAGATGGGGTCACTGGGAGAGAGCTGAGATTTTCCCCAAGACTTTGAGAGAAAAGACTGAGGAGAGGTGAGGACTCTACAAGTCTGTAGAGTGCAGAGAGACAGTTGTCCAAGGAAGCAGTGATTTTTGACTCTGGTGTTGTACAATCTTCGATGGCACATGGTTGGCAGGGACCTGTGGTTACAGAAAGGTTGGCTATCTCCTGGAGAAGACAAGGCTAAACAGAAGCTGAAGGGTCAAAAGGAGAATATAATCAGAGACTGGACCTGAATATCAGGATTCTAGGGACTCTGTGCTGGGAGGCAGTAACTGGGATAAGGTACAGGAACTAGGAACTACATACCAGGTCTGAGCTGGGTGGAGGCAGAGCTTGGGCATGGGGCAGCAGGCTGGTGCCTGGCAGAGCAGCTGAAGGGACCTAGTGAGGATTATCTTATGCCTGGTGAATTGAGTGGCTAGTCCTCAGCTGTCTTAGCTTGTTAGACCTTAGCTGCCAAAGAGACTAAGTACAGGGGCTTCAGCTGCAGAGTCACAGGAGAGGACAGCCAGGGAGCTAAGAGGAAGAAGAAGCTGGGACTGGAGCAAAAATACTTGCTGACCTCTTACTCTTCTTCCCAACTCCAGGATGTCAAACTTGCAAACGTACATAAGAGCACATACTGCCTTGAAAACATACCACTCTTGAACACAGCCAACAGTAGCTCCCTGAAAAGTGCTGGCTAATTTCATGTTTCTGGTTATCTATAAATTGGTACTGGGGATGCATAAAATACATGTAAGTGTATTTTACAGTGTATGTTAAAGTACATCTAAGTGCATTATTTCCCTTGAAGGAACCGGTCTGAACCTGAAACATCTTTTGTCTGAGGTGATGTTTTAGTGACTGAACTCTGCTGCAGCCTATTCTGCAAGGCTCTTGTTATGATGGGAAAAAAGCAGCTGAAACCAAGCAGTAATCAGCTGTTCCTTCAGTTTGGCTACAAGAGGAAGCACTGGGATTTGACTTGCAGACAGACTGTGGGTTTTTTTGATTCAGCTGAACTTGGTGGCTTCTGTCCTTAAAGATACTGAGTGCTGTATAATACTAAGTGCTGAGAAGGCTCAGGCTCTGAGAGTTTCACACTCTCGGTTTCAGTACCAAAACTGGTACGTTCATTCATTTTCTCTCTTGCCTCACTTTTCCACCTTTAAATGGATTTTGTGAAGCTGGAGAAATGTTTCAAATGCCCTGATACATTAATGATGAGGAGTTTAGGAGAAGCTGTGAAATAATCATTTTCTGTGCAGGGCTGGAGCAGCGTGCAGCACACGAAGCCTGCAGCCGTATGCCAGTGGGTACAGAATGGGACAAAGACTCAAGAGCAGCATGCTGGCCATCTCGTGCGCTGAGTGAGGTAAGACTTTGTGGAGCAGGCAATTACAGATTATTTCCCAATGCAGACGCACAAGGACGATGAAGTAAGGCTGCACAGGTGGCCTTACTCACAGCATTTCCTAACTTTGGACTCTGCACCTCCATTAATGTTGTTTTTAAGAGATATATTATGTGCTGTAAGGAACTGATTCTGAGGAACATACGTCAGCTATACGAGCAAGATTTCTCTGGTATGAGGGCAGACTTTGCACAAAGGACCACCCTCCAGACATGCCTCATGCAGGCAAGCCTGCAGGCAATGGTTAAAGAGCTGATACTTCCATAGCAAGGCTTCATATCAGGTGTCCTTCAGGACATAAGCTAAGGAGAGGGAAAGAACTTGTTTTTAAAGAAGATGGACCCCTCTTTCCACTGTGTTTACATCTGTCAGAGCCCTGAGGGCACTGACAATCCTTAATGGCTCTGATCAGTCTCACCTGGTGCCTCCCCCCACACCCTGGCCATAGATCCAGGAGCCTTATTTCAGATCGGCCTGGGGCTGTCAGTCCCTGCCTGAGCTATGATTTAGATGTGTCTGTCTTCAGCCCTGTCTTTTGGATGGCTCTGAGGTCTGTGCTGTAGGTAGCTTGTATCCAGCCCTGTCCCCAGCCTCGTCTTCTTCAGCTTATGGCTGGACCCCCTGGATGGACCCTTGCCTTGCCTCGCCTCGCCTCACCTCACCTCACCTCCTTGCTCTGTTGGGCGCTGTCAATGGACCTTCATAGCCCTCCAGATCTATCCACCATGTTTGGATCCTGCAGGATGGTGCCTGTCATTGAGGACATGGCCAATGCTGGGGACACCTTTCCACCTAGCTCCCTGGCACCTAGGGAGCAACCAGCCCTCTGCATCCTGACATCCTCCACTGAAACTGGAGTTGACGCAAAAGTCTGAGTTTTATTATGGTTCTTTGAAACTCCATCCTCAAGGAGAGCTCTGCTTGTCTTGATATCATCTGAGCAAACTTTTTCTTGCAGGTTAGGGTAGCTGGGTCATCCTCACCCTTTTCAGGAGAAGAAGACAGAGGAACCCTTCTCTGTTGTACTAGCTGAATGATGCTATGTTTTTGCTGTGGTTCAGCCCTTTGCAAAGTTTTCCATGAGAGTTTGAGAGAGCTGCTGACCACACTGAGAAGGTGTATCAGGCAGGCCATGCACAACACCTGCTTGTTTGCCAGTTTTCCTGCTCACTGGGCATAACACTGTGGGTCAATATCTAACTTGGGGTAATGGTTACAGATGACACTGAGAGCAGCAAAGAAACATCCCACATAAAACTCTATGTGGGAGCAGAGTGATTTTGGAGTGGAAGGGGGAAGTTTGGGCTGAAAATCCAACCTGCCCAGTTACAGCTATTTTTTGATCCTGCTGAGTCAAAATAGATTCAGGTTCTTGGACTACCTAGTTTTGCTTTATACAGGCCTCTCCCCCTTTCCAGGTTAATCTGCAGGAGCAGAGAGAGTATGAGAATTTTTCCCTGCGATAGTCTCTAATTTCTCTGATCTAAAAAAAGAGCGTTGGGACTCTCATAAGAGACCACACTCCCTTGTGATATGAAGCCCTTGTCAGCAGCAGAAAGAGAGTTTTGACTGTTCTTGGAAAAGGACAGAACTTGGTGGAACCGAGCTCAGAAATTTGTAATAAAATTAAGCCTTGGAGATTTTTTTCGAATGGTTGCACACGTCCAAACACGCTGCCACCTGACTGTCTCTGTCTTGCGCTGTCTCCCCTCCTCTCAAGCCTTCCACCTGCCCTGCATCTATGCGCTCTCATTCATCAATCACTGCTCCTCATCTAATCGAAGCCTCTGGCACGGCTGCGGGCCAGATGGCACCAATCCTTCTGGTGTAGCGCCAGTAAAGCCATGGAACTTGCCAGTTTGCATGAGCTGCCTCTGTGTGTTTAACTTTCTTTCACATTTTTGTGATAGTGCATCACGCAGTTTATTATTTTGTCTTTTTCTCTGTCTAATCTGAGGCAATAATTTAAGTCCAGTCCTAACAGATCTTCTCTGCTCATTGCTTTAGTCCTGTTAATGTCTTTCACCACACCTCTCATCACACACTGGATTGTGAGCCCCTGAGGAAAAAGCTACGTCTTTATAAAGCTCCTGGCAAGGTGACCCCCCTTGTCCTGACTGAGGTGTAGGCAAATGCCAGCATAAGACAAACAAGAGAAAAATAAGCTTGACTTCAAAAAGTCCTTGAAGCCGGTTCTTGCAGCAGTTCATTACTGTATGCCAGTGTAAGGTGACACTGTCAGTATGCTTTGCTTTGTGTTAGTGGCAAATTTGGTGATGGTTCCTCATTCTTGTGATGAATCCTGAATCCTGTGATATTTGTTGCTTTCTATATGCCTGGATGTTTGTGGTCACATGAGAATCTGAGCCGTCAATTTTTGTGCTGTTTCTAGGTCTCACGGTCACAGGGAGATGGTTAAGCCACTCCTGGTAAACCTGAAGACAAGGATATCAGAATACAAATAGACCTCCAGGTAAGCTGAGGTTTCTTTGTTTGCCTGTTTTCATGTCCTTTTCAAAGCACAAGGATTAAGTCACTCTTTAATCCAATGTCATGATGTCGGGAAGCCTGAATCATGAACTTTTAAGCATGTGAGATTGGTTATATTGTGTTTAGATTGTAGCTCTGTTTGCCTGTATGTCCTCTTCAGGCTTGTTCTCTATCCTGACATTAGACCACAAGTGTTTTTTCCTCGGGCACAGTGAGTACGAAGTTGGATGGGAAACTGGTAAGCAGTCAGAGCACTCCTCGCTTTTTTCTCACCCGAGGCTTTCTAGGGAAAGAACTGTTCCACACCAAGGTTTTGGACAGCTTTGTAAAGTACCATGCTGAGGTCCTGCTAAGGTTGCCCTCCTCTCAAACACCACCGGATTTCCCCACGCCCCACTCCCTGCCCCTATTTCTAGCTCTCCCAAGCACGGAAACTGGGAAACGAAGGAAAAAATGAGGCAGCCTGCCCTTTCAGAAGACATTTCATAATGTCACCGTGTTTCCCTGCCCACAGCCCGTCGGTGATGTTGACGGTGTTTACAGGAAGTGCCACGAGTAATTTACGAAGCGAAAGCAGCTCGCTATCTTGCTGGGGCTTGTCTGACTGGAAAGTGCCGCCGTGCTGCCTGCTACCGGGCTCACGGGCTGGGCTACCGGGCTCACGGGCTGGGCTACCGGGCTCATGGGGTGGGCTCGCAGCCCCTGCGGCAGCATGCCACACCGGCGGCTTACAGAGGCCGGGGTGGGGAGCGAGGCCTGGGGAGAAGGTTGTGCAATACTTCTTCCAGTAGTGGTGTGGAAGAGCAAGGGCAGTTTGTGGCCGGCGTGACCCTGTCAGAAAAGCCTGGCTTAAGAGTTGCCGTCTTGCTGGAGGAAGGCATTTCTAGATCTTTCCTCACCTTATCCTCTTGCTTATTCGCTCCAGGACATAGCACAGTACCAAAGCCTTTTTCCATCTCCTCATCTCAGCCCAACAGCATGCACCAGCTACCTCCTGTAGGACGTGCACCAGCTACCTCCTGTAAGCGCCTCCACCTGTCCCAACGAAATCCCACCCTCAGTGTAAGACCTCGCATTTCTGCTATCTCAGCCTGTCTACTGCCGGAAGCTGCTCCCAGTTTACAGCAATCAAGCAAAAGCCCCGCCACTACTCTGCACCAGGGGCTGTAGCCAAAAGGGAGGCTGAAAATTCCTGCAAAGATACGAGGAGGATCTGACTCTGTCTCCCCTGAGCTCAACTGCAAAACTCCGAGGGATTTCCCTGCGCCGAGGCTCCTCTCTAGTGGCTAGTATTTGCCTCTGTGTATCATGCTCTGTTGCAGACCCAGCCAGCTGCCCACACCAGGGATGCCTTCCCCACCCCAAGCTTTGTGTACGCCACAAAGCTGCCTGCTCCTCTCTGCTCCCGGGGCTCCTGCCACCTCCCCTCACCAAAGCCACTTTTGCTCCCTGCTTCTCCTGTCCCACACCCACTGCTGCTTTTTTTCTGCTCGTCTGGCAGCTTCATACGCTCATCTGCTTCCTCTCTCTCTTCCTTTCCATCTCTTCCCCCTCAATATCAGGATGCTTTTTCTATCCTTCCATTTCCACGTGAGGGGTGTTTAGGTTTCCCTCATGCCTTCTGCCCCCTTTCATTCTGCACTTCCCTGGGAATTAGGCAGGACAGTTTAAATGCCTCAGCAGAAAACTATGATGTGGAGGTGAAAAAAATCCCCAGTATGATTAAAAGGATATCTACACTGCAGTTAGGATAGTCTAGATAGTGCAAAGGCTGGGGATGATACAAGCTTTCGGCCAGGGGGCCAGTTCTGCTTCCCACCCGTGTGCCTGGGATCCCAGGCTGCCTGGCATAGGATTCATCTTCCCTGTTGCAGCACTTAAGCTGTGGGGTTGATGGTAACTTCTCAAGCCTTGCGATAAGGTCTGCAGTCTGAATGCACTTGGCACAGGGAGGGCTTTAACAGTGCAGGGGGAGGTCCTTTCTCACAGGAGATGCTTGAGCAGCCCCAGCTGAGCCGTGAAACAATGAAGGAGCAGGATCCCGAGGAAGGAGCTTTGGGAGTCCTCCCCTGAGGACCGTTGATGCTTTCCACTTCTTCCAGGTCTTGGGTCTGGTTTTGAAGATGTACAGGCTGAGGAGACCAGGTGAGGGGCAGCACTCCTTCTCCCAGTGTGGAATCAGGGTTTAGCATATGTATGGACTTACACCTGGGCTGAGAGGACTCCCCCAGCCACTGTCTGGAAAGCAGCAGAGCCGCAGTGTTGAAAAGACTTGTGTTTATTAGTTTGTTACAGGGATGTACAGCGTGCAAGGCAGCTCTTGGAGACAGCGGGTGGCTGCTGAGCTCTCCAGGTAGTCCTGTTCATACTGTGGTGCTCCCAGAAACAGTGCACTTCTGATTTTCTAATTCCTGAGCATCTCGGGAGCTCTCACTGCTCTGTTCCTCCCTCCCTGCGTTTCCTTAAAATGCTCCATTTGTTATTCAGAGTGCAAATCTAGGTTACACAAGGTAGTTTCTTCCCTGCAAGTGCTAGTACGAAAATGGAAGGGAATAGGGTAGGAGGTAGGAAGGAGGAGAGAGGTTCGGTACAGTATCTCTTCAGCTCCTTGGTAGCTAACAGAAAGGCTCCTTGTTCCACAATGTAGTATCAGCCTAGTCAAGGGCTCCTACACCCTCTCCGAGCTGGGTTGGTGACACTGAAGCCAGCTGTGCCTTCAGCACTACCTGAAGAGTCCGAGCTGTGTTTCCACCTTGGGGACCAACAGGAAGGTGGGGTATTGGCTGGGCTTGGTCCCCAGCCAGCATCATCTTTCAGCTGCCAAACAGCATCTTCAGTTTGCAGCAAAAAAGAAATTAAAATCCCACCCCTAAGAGGCCTCGAGGGAATAGCTCTGGGTTTTAGCAATGTTGTGGCTCCTTTTGGTCTCCCTGCTTACTCTTCACATTGCCTCATGTCTGTGGCAGTTCCCAGGCACACTGTGCCTTTTTCCCAGCCACTGCAGGGCTGGCGGAATTGCACAAGGTGGGAACTGAAACAGTGATCAGGAGAAGGAAGCAGAAGCCCCAATGAATGCCTTGTAGCAGGGTTTAGCTGGGGAACTCCTTCCCTGCAGAGGGTAATCCTGTTAAGTAATGCAGTGCCTTTCCTTTCCCTTGCACACCTGATCCCCGCCGTCCCTTCTGTAACTAGCTTTACCAGCTATCGACAGACAACAGCAGGACCTGCCTCAGTGGGCAACCATTTTCCGACTGCTTCATTTGCAGCCTGGCTCCTCAGCCCTCTCTGTGACCACCCCTGCACCCCTTTTTCTCTTCTGCAGATTTTTTGCCTCCCTTTTTCATTCACTTCCAGTTTGTCCACTGCTTTAAGAGGACAGTCACAGAGAGGCTGGAGGACCATGATGACTACTTAACTCACTCCACATGGGATACACTGTGGGGTATCAAGCAGCTCTTGTGTCTGATTTCTCTCCTCAGACCCTGGACATTGCAGTGGAGCTGTGCTGCCTAATCAGTCTGTCCTCGCTGCATACTTGTCTGCTTGGTTACGTCTTCCCAAATCAGTTATTTTACGTCTGATTTTGACAGACCAAGCTGTTTCTCCTGTGAGCTGACATGCTATAGTTTAAACCTACGCTCTCCTGCGCTCTCTTTCCCAGCCTGCTATCACTTCACATCAGTGCGCTCTGCACTCCACCTTCCTGCTCCTTGTCATTACCGGGGTTCATGTACATGTACACACCATTATTAGTACTTAAAGACCCAGAACAGGAACAGGTCTCAGTGCCAGCATCTGTAAGGAACCCCTCCTGCTGGGGAGCTGACGTGGCTGAGCTCGGGAAAGATGACAGGAAGGGAGTGTACCCCACCTCCAGGGGCAAGGGGACAGCCTGCCTTTGTGTGGCACTGGCTGTTCCTGGCATTTCTCCCTGATCCTGGCAGAAAGGAAAAGATAAAAGAAACACATTTTGCACCTGTCCCAGCAGAACAGTTGACTTAATGCTCCCTCTTTTTCCCAGGGTGTAGCAACTTAGGAATGTGGAGGGATATGGAGGCACTTGGAGAGATGTGGAGGTGCTTGGAGGGATGTGGAGGGACATGGAGGAATGTGGGGGTATATAGGGGAACATGGAGGGACGGCAGGTCTGGGGCATGTGGGGAGCAGTGTCCCGTGAGCATGTAGCAGGAGGTACCTGGTGAAGAACCCCAGGCTGATCTGGGAAGAGGCAAGTTGTCCAAGACTGATTTCATGCTCTGCTTGCTGGGCTCACAGCAGGGAGAAGCCAGCTGGAGCTGTTTCGGCCACAGGCTTAGCGTGTTTGTACCTCACCCATCGGCACGAGGAAACCTGCCTCTCCAGCGTCGCACCCAGCCGACAGCCGGCTGTACCAGCCAACCGGGGACAAAATGGCAGTGTTGGGGGGAATGGCACGTGGTCAACAAAAAGTGTGACACCAGCTGTGCCACGCTCATGGGGCCTGGGGTGGAGAAGATGGTGACCATGGTGGGCCCCAGTCCCTGTCCTGGCTCTGCTCACTGCCTTCAGGTGTGCTGGGCTGTGCCTTGTGCCAGTCATGGGCCTGGCAGTGGGGCTGAATACCAGGATGTCCATCTCCACGGGGCCTCTCTGTCCCTCCTTCCCCAACAAGCAGAGCACTGGGGGCTGGTGGGGAGCCTGGAGTTCCCTGTGGGGCTCCTGCACCAGAATGGGGGTGAAAGTGTGGAGGCATGGCGGCCTTGTCAAAGGTCCCAGAGGGACCTGAAAACTCAGCATCTCTAATGGGGTTTTACGCAGAGACATCCATTCCTGGGTCTTTTCTATGATGTTTGGTGAGGATCAGTATCTGACTCCATCACCATTTCCAGTGGAGCTTCCTTACCCAGACACCACTTTCAACCAAAAATGTTGAAATGGGTGCAGTGGAGATAGCGGTAAAATGTCTGCAGCCAGCTGCCAACGTTGGTGTGGTTGGTTGGAACCAACTCTGCCTGGCCCACCAGCCCTGCCTGAAACAGGTCTGAGAGCCACCTGCTTAGCTGGGCTGCTTGTAGGGCTGTCTCTGCAAAGTTAAAACAATATCCTGGAATAAACAGAGATGAGATGAGAATAAATGAGAACATAAGAATGCGAGCAAATCTATGTTTCATTTTCTTCTGTTACTTTAACCATAATCTTTCTTTGACTTGGTCTGATATCTGTGGCATGTGTGACAAGTCAAATGCCTCGGACTTGCTTCTTCCCACCTTGCTGTAGACACGGCATGCAAAAAATGGGTATGAGCTTTGTCTCCCCAGGTGTCTCCCTTTAGCTTCATTTAAAAAATTATGTATCATATTAGGTTGTGCTTCCCCATCAAGGGTTTAGGTGTTGGGTGTTTTTTTTATAATATGCCAATATTGTATAATATTGGCATATTATACAAATGCCAATAAATGCATTTGTAACAACCCCTCAGTTTGGGTCAATTCTCAAATATTTTCTTCAGTCTCTCTCAGCCATAAGTATAACTGTTTCGGACATTTGGGTACTTCCAGTTTTGCTGAGTTGAGAGTTTCCTTATAGTTGGAATATATTCTCCAGTTCTTCGGTATTCTCCACTGAGTACCTGCTCTTAATGAGCCCAGATATTTGAAACGCTTCTCCTCTCATCCTGGTTAGTTGTTTTTTTTTTGCCTGGTTCAATTACAATCTCCATCTTCTTCCACATTTTCTTATTTTCTGTTTGTCCAATTCTTGGACTCCTTCCCCAGTTGTGGAACTGTGAATCATTCATAGAATCATAAAATCGCAGAATGGTTTGTGTTGGAAGGGACCTTTAAAGATCACCTAGTCCAACCCCCTTGCCACAGGCAGGGTCATCTTTCTCTAGATCAGATCGCTCAAAGCCCCATCCAACCTGACCTTGAATACTTCCAATGATGGGGCATCCGCATCATCTTTTGGTGTCTTTGGGTTTCTTAGGACAGGTCTTCATGGGCAGGTAAGAGCAGACCCAAACTCGTTTCGCTCATACCGTGTCATTCAGATGCAAGGCATGTCCAGCCTAGAAGCGATGTCACTCTGTGGGCAGCGCTGTGCCCTATCTAGCATGCCCTGTCCAACTTGGGGGAAAGCCTGCCATGTGGCTCTGTACCCACCTGACAGTGGATACACCCAAGCTGTGAGTGCTGTACAAACCCTGCATTTTGGCCTGCCTTTATCAGTTCTCTGCAGTTGGTGCAGCTGAGCTCTCTGCTGAACCAAAGAGCGTGTGACTTGCCAGGACCAAAAGTATGTGAACGTGTATCTGTTGAGAGGAGGGAAAATGCTGTCTTTTTTGGTTGAAAACCCAGTTCATCTGGCCATCTTATTAGGCGTTTCAGCACCGAGAGGTTTGTGAAGGTCAGTAGAGCAGTGTCCTCCTATCGAGACCTGCAGGCTACCTCCACTCTTGCAGTTGCACAGAAGGCGACAGACACTCTCTTCTCCCTTTGGCTAAGCCTGTCTGAACTGGAGGGCTTTTGCATGTCTCTGAAGGAAGGAGCTTAATTCTTCCCCATGACCTGCTTCAAGCAAAGGTGCAGCAAGCAAATGGACCGTGCTGTGTGAAACGCAAAGTCACGCTAGTGTGAGTCAAGCATCCCCCTCTGGTGCTGGAGAGCTCAGCTAAAGAGCAAAACAAAGGCAAGTGCATCAGCAACTTAAAGTGGGTGTTCTTTTGCTTTCTTCATGGCAACAGCCCAGCAGACTTTGGCTGAGATCAAAAAACAACACATCACCTGCAGGTCTGTGGAGAAGCAAAGAGATGTTGAATCCTCCCACCACTTCCGTCATCAAAGGCTTCAGAAGGTTTCTTGCCATGTGTTTTTGTCATAGCTAGCCTCAGTGAGAGCAAGTGTTCAAAAAGGACATTAGGTGTAGCTTGTGTTGGCTGAACCAATCAAAATTACCCTTCAATGTCACAGGGAGCACGCACACACAAAAGTGAAATTCAAGGACAAAAGGAGAAACAAACAGCGAGTCCCACCTAGGGAACAGGATAGTTTACAGGGACTGGTAATGGGACTACACTGCTGCGTTTCAAGGTCACAAGTCTGACTTCAGATAAGGTTAGCAACAGCTAAGCATTTCTAATAGTGGCTGTTTAGTGGCCTATGTGAAGTTAATGGGTAGTTTCTTGTAGCTGTTTAATTTAACTAGATAACTGCTGTATGTTTAGTAAAAAATATCCCCAAATAAAACTATTAAAGTGGTTGATGAGCTGGTGTGCTTGGAAATGAACAACAAAGTTCACAGAGGTTTCTTGTAGTGATGTATTGAGTGATGATGCATTCACAGCTCTTCACTCCTGAACTTTTGTCCTTTTTGTTGGAGTTGGATCATAGAGTTTTAGGGCAGAGATGTTGGCAAAGGATGTTTTGTATGTTTGCCACACATCAAAATAAAAGATTTTATTTTCCAGTAAAGCACAGCTAGCATCATGTACATCTCTAACTTCCAATATGCCATAGGATAGCAGCAACATTCAAATGCTGGCCATTCTCTCTGTTACAAGTTACTGAGAACACCTTGTCTAGAAAGATGCAGCTGCTGTATGTTCTGTACCTTTAGGTGGGGAGAAGCTGAAGCTCCTGGTGCAGGACTCTGTCAGAACTCAGATAAGTCCTATGGTGCTGAGCTCTGTTTTTGCTCAGCTCACTGTATTAAAAGTGAAAGCATCAGTAGCATTCAGTTTTGGTTTTCACCCATGTTTTTACTTATTGTAAAATCCTTCCCAAACTTCTGTACTGCAGTAAACTTTTTGTTTGTGTGTTTTCAGTCAGCTTTGGGCAACAGCAGTTGCACACGCCAATAATATCAGCAACAATGCAAAGATAGACCAAAACCAGACCTATCAAATCTCTAATTTCTGTTAAGGAAGGGTGAAAGAAGAGAATGAAAAAGTTGTTCTGTAGTTTCTTGTGATCATGTATTTTCATCAACAAGGTAACTTAAATCTGTTGTTAACTAAACTAATAATATCTGGTAACAAAGGAACCTCCTGGGTACCAGTGAGAGGCTTGTAGGATTAGTCAGTTCTTGGTTTTGGGAAATGTTTCTATTATTTGCTCTTGGAAACACTGGAAATAAGAGAAAATGGCACTATACTTTGTTGCTGTAGATGCAGTCCTGACGCCTTGTCCCATGTACACACCAGGCATCCTGTTTGAATCCTGGAGAAGCTACAGTCCAAAGCCACTGCTAGTGAGCCGAAAACACACTGAGAGGTAGGAGAGACAGAGTTTACTGGCTGCATTTTGGAAAATGCTATATGTTATCTTTGTTTATTGCCTGGAATGCTACAAGGAGACCAGAATTTAAACTTGGGGACTCTTGGACATTTTCCTCATGAGATCTGTGCCTGCATAGAGAGAATGTTATAATATGCTTTCTTCTCCTTGGGGAAGGGATAATATCCCCTTGGCAACATGAGTGATCACTTAAGTGGAACAATAATATTAGGCAAGTGTTTGCAGTTGCCTTTCAGAATGCGTTAGCATCTGGAAACGAGAGAGGGAAAGGTAAGCATTATATGGGTAAGCAATTAGGAAGATAGAAATGTGGCAGAGAGCAGCATATTTCAAAGCTGTAGTTATTTTATAAAAGGACTGAGAAAGGTAGGGTTGTTTCTTGTTATCTATATGCAAATGCAAGGAGTGCTCTTTGAAATAATGCTGTAATTGCAATTTTCTCATTATCCTTGTTACGTTAGAGGAGAGAAAAGAGAGATGGGGGTATAAAGCTTTTCATTTCAGGTTGAAAGCCTACCTTTAAGTAAGCAGCTTGGGAAGATCTTTTTCTGTAGGCTACTTATGATGTGAACATTGAATATGAGGTATTTCCCCCTTTCTCCATGGTGTGGGCCATTGTCTGAGATAATTCATTAATTTGGCTTAGGGTTTGTGTGAAAACCCCAGTCATTGACTGTCCCTGTGAAGGTCATGCCTGGCTGGCTCTGTGCTCAGTGCCTTCTCCTGGGTTGGGAAGGAAACGAACAAGGACCACAGCTGTCTCCTTGGCTTCTCTGTGTGAAATGAGGTCCGGGACCGTCTTCATCTGGAGCTAGGGGGAAAGGTGCAGCAGGAATAAAGTGTCTTGTATAGCACGTCCTGGATCCAGACATTGTCACTCAGCTCAGAAATAGTCCTTGCAAGATTCCCACTAACATTAACAATTTGCCTCTTGCTTGTGCTGAAGGCTGTTGGGATTCATGAGGCCTTGGCCTAGAGCTTTTGTCGTCAGATGGGAGAGCTGTGCCCCGGTCTGCTTCATGCCATGCTGTCCCTTGCAGAACTGTGGGCTTCAGCTCAGCTCTGTTGACCAGCCCTGAGTGCCTGCCAGCTCCCCACGAGCCTTGATGGCTGCTGCAAACCTCAGGTTTTCACCCATGCCAAATTCACAGTGGCTCCTCACGGAGAAGCCCAAGAGCCACTGCCCTGTTCTCCAATGTGGTACCTCCTCTTGGATCAGGGGATGAAAGGGTGATGTCTCCACCAACACACAGAGAGGGGCTGGAGCACTAATCATGCTGCAGTTGAAGAAGGAGATTACTATTATGATGCCAAAGCAAGCAGGTAAAATAAGAAAGTCAAGCAACTGGGTCACATTAGAGTTTGACATAAGGACAGGATGGTGCCAATCAGACACAATTCCTTTTTTTTTCCTGTCTTTTGCATCTTTTTGCTTGGAAACATAAGCTGTTTTGAAGGTCAACGCTCTAAGAGGCAAAACTGGTACTGAAATCTCAAATAATTTCAGTGTGATGCTTTGTTGCCCGCTCCTAATGCTAAGAACTCTTGATGTAAAACATCCCAAAAGTCACAGTTCAAGCATCTGTTGGAGGTCCAGTTTGTCCTGTGGTGATTTTGTTCTTCAGGATTCCTATCTGCATGTACTCATATTGGTATATTGTTTTATGCATCCAGAAGAGCTAACTTCCTCCCTTTTCTAACTCCCCAGAAGAACGCTATGGTTTTATGTGGGGATGAGTGACACTTGTGACAGATGAGCTGACAAAACATGGCAAAATCATGGGAGCCTGCAACACCAACAGTCCCGTTGGTGTTTCCATGTCCCTGCTGAGGATGGGAGATATTTTGCCATCACTCTTCCTACGTATGCAGTCTTAATGCATTCAGAAAGGCTAAACTTCTAGTGAAGTGATCTTCAAGTTTTGTGTTGTCGTGACGGGGAGAAGTTGGACTCAGTTCTCATACCACGTGGAGCCTGTAGCAGAACTGCAGTACAGCCTTTTTCACATACTGCTATGTAGCTGGAGAGACCTTTTCCCTAAATAGCTTGCAACTGCAAAATGGCCTTTTCCCTTTACTGTCAGGGAATGAATTCCTGCAACCCATACCATACCTTTCTCTGTCCTCATCTGCTAGCTACGCAGAAAGTGCTACACAATCATGCATAATTCATTGCTTTTAATTAAAATGTAAATTTATTGTCAGCCTTTTTGGATAATTAAAGCACCATTGTAGGAATAGGTTTAAGTTCTGTATCTGGAGTTCCTTTTGCTAAAATAAACACATGACACTTTATGCTCTTTGAAGTGGTGCAATTGATTGCTGAGTGGGACAGAACTGAACTTCCATGGGAGGTCAATCAGTCGGTGTGTGTCTAATATTCAACAGACTGTGAATCCACTTTGCTATAAAGTGAGCTAGCTTACTCTCTATGGTGTCAGATGCCTCCATTTCAGACTTGGCACACAGAGGAAGGATTATTTATAGGTATATTTCTCCACCCCCCCAAAAAATCTGGACTATTTTATTGGCTTCAAGCTGTTCTTCAGGAGCCTTCAGAAGGACATTTGATGGATTGCTGTGCTTACTGTAAACATTCGACTTACCAGAGCGTCTTGCAGGTTCGGCTTCATTCTTTATAGACCTGGAAGCTTCACATGCAGTTGACTATCCATTAAATGAATGATTAAGTACATGAGAAAAAAAATATTCCACAAGGATAGGGTAATAACAGAGTACTCAGCAGGGGACTTAGTTGTAATTGTTAGCTTTTCTCCCCTCCTCCCTCAAAGCAGTAAAATCCTTAAATTAAAAAGGGATGTTGAGAAGGTGCTCTTGGGGTTGTGGATGAAGTGCAAGGAGCTCTTCATGAAAGAAACCTGGGGCTACACATGGGTAGAAAGAGGGAGAAAATTCCAGGCTCCACTGTACAAAGAGTCGTAAGGATTAGGAGTATTTCACCAGCAGGCTTTTGATTACTTTTCGCTTTAACAAAAACATATCCTCTCCTCTGCCTATGTACTGTCTCTCCCTCCTGTGAACAGGCAGACAGAAGGTCATTTCAACTCTTGGGGAGAGCTTGATGCTGAACAGAAGTCTCTCGGACACAGAGGGAAAATGCTTTGCTTTGCCATTCCCTGAAGTCACATTATTCTTATGTTCATGCTACACACGGCTCTCTTGGAAGGTCTGGGATTCATTACCTGCCTTCTGCCCTAACCTTCTGGCTTCGGAAATACGCAGACAGTTTCAAGATTAGCTCCCCCGGCCAAACTGTGACATGAAACCGCAGTTGGCCGAGAGGCAGACAGGCTGTGTGCATGGTTCCCGGTGCCCCTTGACCCATCCCTCTCCCAGAAGCTCTGCCCCAGCACCGGCAGCTCTTGGCCAAGTAGGGCACGGAGAGCTGTGGCAGGAATGGGCCACCAGCTGCCTTGAGTACCTTACTGGTTTGCAGCACAGGAGCCATTTTTGCAGCGCTGGAGGAGCCAGCTTGCGGCCATCCCCAGATTGCAGTGGACTGGAGGAAGCAGTCTCTGACATTTATTTTCTAGGCCATGTTGTGACAGAGTCCCAGGAGCCCTGTTTAAATTAGGTTTTCTGTCATCGTCCTTTGCAGTGCCTGCCACAGGGTGGGGGATCTGCAAGAGGTCCTCTGCAGCAGGAGACATCCAGAGCTGCCTGGGAGCCACCTGCATCTTCTCTCTGTCTCGCCCAGGTCTCGGGCTTTGGGCATCCAAGAGAGGGTCTGAGCAGGATTTTTGGGGTGCGTGTGTACACAGGGGTGTTAGGGGCAGGGGGGAGGAATGGCACGTCAGCAGCAGGGCCCTCGCTCAATGTCAGAGGCTCGTTTGAAAGTCGGTCGCTGAAGCGGTCTGACGTCAGCTCTGTCGCTGTAGGAAGTATCGAGTTAAACTGATAATTATCTACAGCACGTGTACGAATTACAAACCTTTTGATGTTCAGGCTCATATGTTTTGAGTTAGCCAGCACATCTTAATCAGATTTTCTTTTCTTTTTAAATGAAGATTTGAAGCTCTCTTATCTCCCATTCCCTTCCCCTCCTTTGAACTTTTACTTCACTGAAGTTTTCACAGACACAGCCTTTCCTTGGCCAGGTCCCACCAGCTCCCATCCACAAAGCCAGCTCAGCAGAGTAAAATGGCAGGTGCTGTTGGATTTGCAGTAATAGGTTTGATACAGCTTGAAAGCAAGCAGTTCTTTGTCTGTCACTGCTTTTCTTTCTGCAATATCGAAACACATTTATCAATGGCACTGAGTAGTAGAAGGGGGAAAAAGAAAGAAGGAGGAGAAAAAAGACCCCCAAAAGAGACTTTGGTTAGTTCAATGAAAATCTGGCTATTCTGCCTTCCTTAAGCATGAGCAATTTACTCACTGGTGCAGGAACTCTCCAGAAAGCAAACCCTAAAACTCATCGACTCTGCTTGCAAAATTCAGTGTCTTTGTCCTAACCACAAACACTTCACCAGCACCCCACCCGCCACAAAACACAATAGCTCATTCCCTCTATGGCTCTCCAAGTTTTTCACAGATATTAGTCAACGTTTTTGTATTATTATTACAGCTTTACTTTATTACTCTCCATCTTTTAATAAAAATAAAACACTCATGCTGCTTTGGCACAGTTGGGGTTTTATATATATATATATATTTATAACCCAATCTGTTTTGATAGCTGCATTTATGACTGAATTGAGGGGAAAAAAAATGGGTATATTTGGCTCATTTCAGAATTGTTTCTGAAATGTTATTTCATCACTTTTAGTGGCCTGCATCCCTCTGGGGATTCAGGTGTTGATCAGCATTAGCTGACCTTGCTGTAGCTCGGTCCAGGATAGCAAGCTCTCCCACTGCAGCGCGCTGCAACTCCCCTGTGCTCGTCCCTCTACCACTTGTATCCTGCATGTAGTCATCTGTTCCCTTCCTTCCCTGCACAAGACCGGATGGGATGTCCACAGACACAGAGCTCAGGTCTCAGCTATGGTCATGACCATCTCCTACCATCCTTTCCATAAACCTTGTGAGGTCCAAAGTTAGGGATTTGCTTCCCACTCCTGCCAGGAGGCACCTGCCAGCTTTGGAGGCTGGTGCCTGTGACGGCCACCACCACCAGTGCGATGGCACTTTCTCCCTGTTCCCAGCCTTAGGACGGCATGTTTCCCTCTGCTCTGCGGGATGAGGAGTGGCTGCAGGTTTGGTCCTGCTCAATTCCTGTCCTGAGGTCCCCACGGCCCTCACTAGACATTCACATGGCCTGAGGGAGGCCCAGGCAGAGTCGCGGCATCAGGGGGATGGTGGCTGAGCACATGCAATGCTTGGTAGGATTATCTTGCAGCCATGCTGGAGTAATCTCTTAGGTGGATTACTCCCAAAGCTACAGCAAGACCGTGCCATTTCAAGAGTCTTGGACAAAGCGCTCACAGGACTGTTTCTCCATCTGTTTTGCCCACCGATAGCCGAAGGGTTAGTTAAAAGCCACACGCTTCTCAGCCTCCTGAAGACCCACAGCACATGCCTGCCCTTTGCTGGGGGGAAGGAGAGACTGATTTTTGGAGCTGAGAAGAGCTTTGAGAGCAAGGCTGCATTTCGTAAGGCTCCCGAGCCCTCCGAATGGCATTGTCAAGGGAGCAGGCAGTGAGTGAGCTGACAACTTTTGGGTCAGTCCCAGAACAGCTTGCCAGGGAAGCCTATCAAGCCCCAGTAATCGGGTTTGATTTAAATCTTTCTCCTTCTCATCACCCTTTCTGGATTAAGTCATCTCCAACAAATAAGAGACAGGCTGCCCTGGGAGAAGCACAACCATGCTTTTGCATGGGTTTTGGGGAAAGAAAGGGAAAGGCAGGTGAGTCAAAGTCACTTTTGGATCTTATCATCCTCATCCCAATTTTGCTGCTCCCATGGAATTGCAAGATGACAATAATCTAGAAACCAGCAGCTTTTGAACCCACTTATTCTCTGCTAGTCAGCTGTATGGTTAATGTATAGAGCTATTTCCCTGGGTGCTCAGGAGGCATGCTGGCTGCAGAGGGGTTTGTGACACCCTGCAAACCCAGACACTTTGGGATTGCACATACCAAGGGAGACCACTTCACAGGGTATTTTTAAATTCATTTCACCTGCTGTTTCTCACACTGAGAAAACACAGCTCTCTACCTGAGGCTACAAGCTAGCACAGCCTTCCCTTGTGAGTAAGCAGCACCCTGGTTTGCAACACAATGCTTCCTGTGTGCTGCAAGGGCACAGGTACGCGGGGGAGCTGGCAGGGTAACCCGGTCCTGGTCTCTTCTTTCAGTGTGTCCCACTGCTATGACAGAAGAGAAAACGTCAGCGTGGTGTTGCCTTGCTCACACCCTTGGAGGTGGGTACGTGGGAAAGTTTATGGCTGCAAAGACAAACAGATAGCAAAAGCTAGCTAAAAGAGTCAATAAGCACCACCTTGTCAGTTGGTACCACTCAGAGAAGAGTGGTCTTGTGGCATCAAGGTGAAAGAACAGGGACCTAAACTGTCTGGGTCTTGTGGGGGGAACGGGGAAAAAGGGAACATTTCTTTGCGACGTGTAGGAGAAAGGGAGGGTTTTTTTCTCCCCAGCTCAGTGCTCACCCTGTGAATGTGAGGAGGAGGAGGTCACTG
>KZ506078.1:190884-209204 GCA_002844005.1 Limosa lapponica baueri | reverse complement strand
TCTCTGGGCAGCCTGTTCCAGTGCTCTGCCACCCTCACAGGAAAGAAGTTCCTCCTCATGTTTAGACGGAACTTCCTATGTTCCAGTTTGTGCCCATTTCCTCTTGTCCTTTCCCTGGGCACCACTGAAAAAAGACCGGCCCCTTCCTCTTGACACCCTCCCTTTAAGTATTTATAGGCATTGATCAGATCCCTCCTTAGTCTTCTCTTCTCTAGACTAAAAAGACCCAAGTCCCTCAGCCTCTCCTCATAAGAGAGATGCTCCAGGCCCCTAATCATCTTTGTAGCCCTATATCGTGCTGCTGGTCAGGAAAAGCCTGTGCTTGTCAATCCCTGGATGGGCTGTTCTGCACTAAGCCCAGCTTTCCTCCATGGTGGCTGGGTGTTTGTGTGCGAGGTGCCCTGTATTTTCCTCAGCATGGTGGGAGTGGTCAGCAGGAACAGAGATTCAGTGCCTTTGAAAAATACCTTCCACATACAAGTAACAGGATAGCATTCCTGAAGAAAAATCTTAGATTATTTACAAAGGGCCTAATGGTCATTGTACCCTGCTTGGTGTGGGCTTTTTGCTGGTGAGAACTGTATTGTGTTTCTGGATGGTCTATATGCTGAGAAATGGGAAAGAAAAGGTATGAGTGCGTCTGGTGGAAATAGAGATGACAGGTCTCAAAAATACATGAGCAAAGAAAAATGGATTCTATTTAACAAGTGTCTGCCTTCCTGCAGTTGTGGTTTTCAAAAAGCTTAATTAACTGAAGGTTGAGCACAACATTGTCTTAACTCACAGCCACCCAATGACTACACGCTGGTTCCTGTTCTGTGATAAAATCATTGTGAAAGTAAGTCTTCATACCACTAATGAATAGTCCTGCTTCTCTTTCTCTACCTCTTCTTCCTCCTTCCTCTGTTTTTCTCTGGATTTATAAGTAGGGAAGCCTGGGAATCTGAAACTGGATAGGTCTTGGCATCGGTTGTTTCTGTGTTATCCAGACATGTTTGCACAGGCATCTCTAATGCACGTGAAGCACTTATGCCAGCATCGGGCTTCAGTTAGAAGGACCTGAAACAACTTCATGGAGGTCATGAACCAAGATTTAGTATTAAGAGGTCCCAGCTCCTAAGCATACGTTGCTATATCCTGCCTCATTTGCCATACTGTTGAGCCAATGAGAAACCTGCAGGCAGCACATTCTCTCTCCCAGCTCGGGCGTAAGTCATGGGAAATCCTTCAGTTTTGTCTAGGCACACAGGCTGTATATCAGTTTAGGACACGGAGCTGTTGAGTTGCTGCAACCTTTTTCCGCTTGAGAACCACTACATCAATGTCTTTGATACAGACACAAGGTAACTGATCCAAGAATGCATATGAGGGCAGTTGCACTGAACTGCCTACGTCCGCTTCTGATGGTTTATCTGTGCCTAATTGCACTGCAAATCTCTCATTGTGGAAGAAGTGGTTGATTTTAAGATTACTGAAGCGTGCCTCCTATCAACTGAGGTCGTACTGCAAGAGGGCACTCTCGCTGTGAACAGGCTGAGGTCTGACTTCAGCCAGCCTCTCTTCAGGCCCTCCTCTGAAGAGTCAGTGCTAGTGCTGGAGGTGATTTGGTCTGCCTTAACACTGGTGGAGAAAATAGGTGCTCACAGGAGGGAACAGAGGTGGGCTGAAATGGTGTCTGTGGAGGTGTCTGTGACCTCCTCTGTTGCTGACACTAGAGCAAGGGTGAGTGATGCAGCCCAGCTGATGCTTCAGCTGCAGAAGGGCAGCACCTCGCCAGCACCATCCCCTGCCCACATCTGCCCTCTCCTGACCCTGCCTCTTGCACACCCTCTGGCACTGGCTTGACCCCTTAGACAACCAGTTCAGCTCATGAAACCAGCAGCAAATGGGTTTTCTTTTCTCCTTTAGGTTCATTTTGAAGCCATTTGCATGAGCTGGGATGAGATGGGCGAGGGCAGTGGGACAGGACACAGATGGGAGTTGGGCCATCCTGCTCGCTTCAGCGAGTTGCACCAGAAACCTACACCCTTTAGACTTGTAAACTGGCATCTCTGCCCACTGGCTAGACCTTCACCGGGATGAGTCAGGTCCTGAATATGCAAAAAGGATTTGTGTGAATTAAAGATCATGTCTTTTGCCTCCATTTACAAATGAGGACAGAGATTAGATATGACTCATATGTGAGAATTCCAGGTAACATTTAATAACTGGTCATTCTGCTCTTTTGAATGCGCTTAGTGATATGTTTTCCTTCATTTGCCATATTTCCCGGTTTAAATTTTTTGAATTATTTGGGTTTCTTATCCTCCTTTCTATCCACTTTCTTACCCTGGCAAGCTACCTAACATTTTTGTGTCTGATTGATTGTGAAATCAGAGTAACAATACTGTGTACGTAAAAGCAACACTGGACATCGTAACCTTTGCAGGGACATGAACTCATTGTCCTGACTCCAACTGAAATGTACTGAACTGGAAGAACTTTCAGCAGGGAAAGAAGAGAAAGAGACTGCAGCCGTGGACACTGAACTCTCCAGCTGTGTGAAAGATTAAAATAATAGTCAGAATCGCTGCTGTAGTCACTTGTTTCTTATCTTAAAAAAATAGCATAAAACCTCCCAAGTATGTCTGTGAGCACACTGAGATTTCTACCAACATTAATGATCACAAATTTGGTTTGTTCTTGCAGCTAATAAAATAATTAGCACCAGCCACGTAAAAGGAGAGAGAAATATGCTAATTCATTCTGGCTTACAAATGAAAACCAGAAGAAAACTAATCCACGAAGCTAGATCATGCAGGCTGTTCAGCTCCCTCCCAACCCAATTCGGTATGGGGCAGTGGAAGATCATCCAGATCTCCTGCTGATGACCCTCCTGCCTTTAATGGCCAACATGTGGCCATCCAGTCTGTAGGATTATTATCTGGAAGTGCAAAACCTAACAAAACGGAACATTAAAAAAACAATCCAGAATGCATTTGCACACAGATCAGGCGCCTATGGAGATTTGGAAAAAAGCAGTGCTGGAGCTTTCTTCTTGGCAGCACAGCCAGGCCTCATGATCCCTGTTAGCAGGCTGCAGCTAGGGGACAGAACATTTAAATGCTCATCAGTGGGGAAGGATATAGCATTTTGTTGATTACGTAGCTGGAACAGAAGAGCCTCATTCATTTATTTATTTCTAATGACTTCGCTGGGAACTTGGAGAAATCAGGAGAGAAGACGCAAAGGCTGCTTTCCCTCTGACCTGTGTTTGTCCCCGGGGGAGAGGGGAGCGATGGCCTATTGTTCGGGGGCTATTCTTGGAGCCTGGAGACCAAAGCCAGCTTCTCTGCTTGTGATTGCGGCCAGCCGTTGAGGCCAGTTGGCAACCCCTGCAGCATCACAGTCCGCGCTGGTGGAAAAAGAGAAGCTCTGTCCACCTTCTGAGCCGTGTGCTCCTTTCCTCTTGCTTGTGCCAGCGATATCACTCCCCCAGCCTTTGGCGAGGTTAGGCAGAAAACCAGTCCAGCAACCTGTTTTGGAAAACCAGTCCTCATCTCCCCAGAAAACATTGGTTTTCAATGAGATCAGGTGCCCGAAGGCAAGGCCGCATTTTTCTGCAGCATTTCAGACTTAAATCAGCTCAAACTGGTCTTGAAACTACGTCTTTTAGCTTTTTGCCTCCGTGCTTTAGGGATGGCGAAACTCTCCCTTCTAGGGAGCTCTTGTTAAGGCCAGGAAGAGAAGAGGTGGTAGCACAAAGATAGGCACTAGGCTGTATCCACTTGCGTGATCACAACCCTAAGAGACAGCAGCATGGTGGAGGGATGCGTTATTTGGGCACAGAGTCTTCAACAGTCTTAAAGGGCTTTTAAACACAAATCTGATCCCCAGAATCGTGAGAGCCACTTATAAGTAACAAACTTTTAAAACTACATATTTCTGAGTTGATTTTATTTGTCTTCAGATGTCACAGCATTGGTATTTTCAGGCTTTTCTCTGGCGTCAGAAAGACCTTCTCTCCTGACCCTTTTTTTTTTTTTTTAAACAGTGAAAGTTGAGATCCCCACTTAAACAGAACAGCAAGTGGAGTTTGGGGAAAGCCACCAGCTGCGAGGAGCCCCACGCTTGCGTTGCCAAGTTGGCGGCGATGCTCCAGATGCACGTGGGATGGCAGGGCAGGTGTTGGTAGGACAGAGCTGGTCACACAGCTCACAGCCCTCTTTTTTTCGCAAGCACACGGAAGATCAGACGCCGCTTGTGTAACTGGCAAGGAAGGGTGCTTAAAACTTGCGAGCTTGAGTGTTTGTGCCAGAAGTGTTAGGTTTTATGGGAGATTAGACACCGCTTGACACAGCGGGTCCTCCTGCCAGGTCCCTGGCGCAAAGACAATTAAATGAGCCAAATAACCACATCCATCTCAGCATGTCCATGCATGCGCAAACAATTACTCTGTGGGACTGTTATTAAAGAAAATTAAATTTTAAGTCTGTACCCAGCCAGGAAATCTTAAGGGAGACTAATTTTCTAGGAAACATGTAGTAGGCACAGCCTGGGTAGCCCTGGAAAGGTTTATAAATCTTCTCTTAAAGTCCCTAATCCTGTTTATCTGCTACTGTACTTCTTTTAAAAACCCAGGACTTCTGAGAAATTGAGGAATTCAAAGCCCCATGGACTCCTGCAGGTCCTTTGGACTTGCGAGAACTTAGGCATTTGCTTCCAGTCAAGGCCATTTTTGGTTGCTTAGGACTTCATCAGTAGTTTACTTTCCAGCTGAAATAAGACCAGTTTCTTGCTCTCCCTCAGCAGTAAACTCAGTTTTTACCATTCTACACGAAATCTGCTTACCTGTTTTCAAGGACACGAAGACTGGCAAAACCTTACAAATAAAAGAACACACCCTTATTCCCCCTAAAATAGACTGAAGTTGGGCTTTGCCTGGCTGCTGCCTGGAGTTTCGATAAAGGCAGTGAGACTGCATAAGCCCTTAAGGTGGTCTGGTGTATGGTATATGTAGAAGTGGAGGTAGCCCTAGAGAATCTGGGAGAGCAAAGCCCACAGTAGCCGCTGTGGTGGAGGTGGTGCACGTTTGGACGTCTCAGTGGAGACAGGCACACAAAGAGAAAGAACAGGGAGGGAGAGCTGAGGATGCTGGAGATGTCTCCACAGCCCTGGCAGTCCAACAGACTCATCAAAAGGACATTTGCTGCCAGCCTGCAGAATCACCACTCAAAAATGCTTGGAAAAAAGTGGCCATGCAAGAGGGAGAAATAAATGCAAGTGTGTTCATGTCTTTACTTAAGTACTGTGACTCCACAGGGAATGGGCAAGAGGAGGATGAGGAGGGCAGGGTGATTATGATCATCATGATGAAACAGGGCTAGAACCAAACTGGAATTTGAATGCCTTAGTCCCAGCTCTGCTGCTCAGACCGCAGGGGGATTTTCAGAAAGCCCTTCTGGTCTGGGGACGGGGAGGGTCTCCACTTCTCCATGCCTAATAATAAAACTGACCTCCTCTCTGCAGACCTTTTGAGATCTACTGCTGCAAAGACCCATACGAGTGCAAGGTACCTTTTTTCCCTTTATATGATAAATATTCCTTTAAAGTCCACTCAGGCTACTCAGATGATTCCCACTCCTAATGGGGACAGCTGGCTCATTGATGTAAGAGGGCATCCATCAGGCTGACCCACTGAAAGGTTTCTACTGCGGCTTCAGTTGTAGCTGCCAAAAGAAGCACTCCAGAATTGCCTTTGAAATATTGTAATTTTAAGTGGATAAGGAGGGATTGGAATGTCCTCATCCAGCCTTTATTATTTGGCTGCTTTTGAATGATCCTTTTCAAAAAGAGGTTGGGCAGCTACGGCAAAAGAGAGGGGAAAAAGAGAGAATAACAGGGCTTAATGCTCCTTTATACATGTTATACATTTAATATAAAAATACTTATAACAAAAACACAAATCCCACGGTCTGCCTTCCTATTTGCACAGGCTGTAATGAGTTGACATTTGAATGAGTCTGGAAAATTGTATTTAATAACTCCTCAGAGGCCCCAGAGTGGGAAAACCTATTATTGCTGCCTGATTTGGAAGTTATTGTTTTAAGGACATTTTCAGAGTTGCACACCTCTTTCAGGCTACAATTCTACATCTTCTGAGCAAACGAGGCATAAGTTCCCCACTCATGATGCCTGTGTGACCGTTTGCACCATCCCAGATTTTGAAGTTCCTGTAGACTGATAAGGACAGGGAACTACTCCATGAAGCTTTGCTTCAGATTTGTTTTCAGAGGTACAAATATGAGATGAAATCCATTGATCCCTGATTTCTGTTCACAGCACTACCTGCCTTACCAGGGAGAGGGGATGGACCAGGAGAAACACACACTGGACTAAATAGCAGGGCTTTCAGGAGAGAACAAACTCTGTGTTGGTGAAGAAGCAGAGGTTCCTGCAGTTTGCCTGGGGTGATTGTTCACCTTATTTCAGCAGGGAGTTTGCTAGAGGAAATTCTGCCATCGTTAACAGTGTGTTCGCATTTGTCTGCTTGGATGCTAATTTTTAAAAACAAGCCTGTAACCTTCTTGGGCTACCAAGGGGACTAGGTGACATCTCCTGTCATACTCCAGCTGATGGGTGACAGCTGGCTCCGGTGTTTCTTTGTGCTCTTGCATGGCAGCAGCTGAGCCCAGCTTACATCAACAAATGCCAGGTTTTTTGACCAGTTTCCAAAGAAAAAAGGGGGTTATACTGACCAGGCTGTCCCCATCTTCCCTTTAAACTCATTGACCAAGTTCAATCAAATCTTGCAGGTACAGAGTATCTCTCAAGGAATGAAGCTCCTATACACTTTAGGAAGGTTTGTAGCCATGTGGAGAAGAGGCCTTCAAAGTGGGGCCACTGGCAATGTGAAGCAAAGGTGGCAACGCTGGTGTATGTGCCATTTGGTACCCAAATCTTACTGATCAGACCATGCATACATTGCTCAAAAAAACCACACCTCCCTTAAAAAACACACCTGCCTTACCTGCTGTGGTAAGGACAGAGATTTAGATGGGACATAAGGCTAAGGACAAACTGTGATTATTTTGGCAGAAGGCATGAGACTCTATAATACAATTCATAGGAAGCCAGCCTTCTTTATCTCCATTGCCTAATAAATGACCTGAATTTTGGAGATGTATCTGACAGCTTCAATAGAAGTTCCCCTAGACGGAGGTATTACAAAAAACAGATTACTTATTTTAATATACCAAATGTAGCTTTAAAGCCTGAGTTTTAGGTATCCACACACGAAAAAAAAAATGTTATCAAGGCCCTAAGTATAGGAAGAAGGAACCAACTTGTACAAAATAAGAGCTTCCATGAAGAAAAAAATTACCTATTTAAATTCAGCTATAAAATTCTCCTCTTCCTTGTCTTCAGGGGAAGTGTTGAAATGCATTAAATATGGGGCTGGTCCCTCAGAGACAGGGACTACCTCTGGATTTTGGTGGGAATATTAGCACTGCATGACGAAGCACCAGTCACTGATGGCACAGGAGGCTGCATGACGAAGAACTGACTTGTCTGATTCCTGGGGCTGTCAATTGAGGAGTCACACAACTTGATTCTGGAGCATGGACATCCTATAATGGTCCAAAGCTATCAGTCATAAGACTGACTAACATGTACGCGTGCATATAGGAGATGAGTATTGGTGCTTTCAGGTGACAAAGAAGTTACACGTATGTGCAAACATTCATTATGTATATATGTGTTGAGTAGTAGGGGATTAAAATTTTATTAGCTCTTGCAGAGCTCCTGGATGGTAATTCCAGGATGGCAAGCTCAAAGATCTGCAAATGAGGATGCACAAAGGGCTTTATTTCTTCCAAGTGGAGAACGATTTGTGTGATTTAGAAAAAAAAAAAGCAAGGAACTAACATGCTCATTTTATCGTTTATAGTTAATGTCTGAATGGGGAAACATTCCTCAAATTTATTTTACAGTAAATGTCTCCACTGGCTACCTCTTCTCCACGCATTTGCAGAAGTCCTAAAAGAAGTCCCGAAAGAAGTCCCACTTAGCACTCAAATATCCAACTCTTCCTACTTATGGGGTGCATTTTAGGCCTCTTTGAAACATCATTTTCCCTGTGTCCATGTGGGAAATTAGACAATGGTGACTTTTTCACACTTTTGGAGACATCCCCTAAAAGGCTGTGCCATGACCTCTCCCATTTGCCTCCTGCGCCAGCTTCCCTGGGTCCCAAAGCAGAGGCAGGAGCTGGCTGGGTGGGGGGTGGCTTTTGCTCCCTGGGGGGCAGATTTCTCCTTCCCTTCGGGCCCCTCTCCCTGGGCAGGCACTGCAGGCACTGAGCTCTGCCTGTCGGTGCCCTCCACGGCCAGCGATGGGCTTGGTTTCCCTGGATGGGTACTGGGTGGTCACCAAGCTGCTCTCTGGGGTCACTGCTGGGGGCAGCTCTTCCCCTGCCCGGGAAGCTCTTCCCAGTGGGAAGCGAGAGCCTGCAGTTTGTAAGCTCAGCTCTGGAAACTGGATAAATGCTTTTGGGGAAAGGTTGGATCAGCACCCTCAGCCCTTCCGGCACAGTGCTGGGAATAAGGAGGGAGAACAGCTCTGAGAATGCAAAGGAGGAGAGGAAGATGCTCTGAAGCCCACAGTGGCTTTGTGCTGCTTCGAGGATCCCTGGATGAGGGGGAAAAGCATCCTCTTTTAAGGGGCTTCATCTGGAGACAGTTTTGCTTCATGACAGACTCGCATTTGTAGATGTCCAAATCTGTCAAATTTATGAAACCGAAATGGCCTGTTTTTCTCCTCCTCCCTGAAATTTCCTAAATGTCTCTCTTCACAGGGGTTGTGCATTTGTATGTAATTATTTCTTTTTCTGTATATTGATCCTTTTCTCCTTCCCCTGAATGCACCATAATTATATTTTCTTTCGACGAGCGTAAGGAGCGAACTGTCACTGGTACACAATGGCTCAACTTTATCAAACCGGAAAAGAAAAAGCCCCTGTTTTGGGGGAGGTTTCAGGCAGCGGGCTGACAATTGTGGGTTCTGATTCATACCTGTGCAACTGCTACTCTGTAATCAGGCTGCGATTAGTCACCGACAACCAATTACCGTGCCCGGCTTCCTAAAGCAATTTGTCAATCAGGAACTTTATAAATCCTGGTTAACTCTGTGGGGAAAAGTCCGCCAGCCTGGGAGAGCATCCTCCTGTGTGCCGTCCTGGGGCTGGCAGGGAGGCCCCAAGCCAGCCTCCCTCGACAGAGAGGTGGTAGTTCTGCAGGCACCGTCACTATTATGCACCGTCCCACACAGGACACATGTGTTTTCTCAGTTTGTAGTGACAAAGAGCAGAGGTGAGCCCTCCCTGCATAGTGGGATCTTCCCCCAGAGGTTTTGTGCACTGGAGTTACAGCAGATGGTGGCACAAGTTTTCACGAGCTGATACCTCACTGCCCTGTTAACTACCCATTCTCTGCAGTGGGACCACCCTCCTCTTTCCCATGGAGCTGCTCCCTACCTTTCTCAAACCCTCCAGTTGCCTGCACGTGCCCACAGCCCAAGTTCTATCAAAGGCTTCATCACTTTACTCATCCACGGTGACGCTCAGAGGCTGCCCGCAGCCCTCTCGCTCTCCAGACCTGTGAGAGGGGGCGTGCAGTGCCACCATCACCGCAGAAGGACAAGTGACTTCTAGTGGCTGATGGGGTTGAGCAAAGGTCTGCGCATCACCAGCAGACTTTCCTTAATAAGCTCACTGTGCAGCTCGCCAGAGTTATCATCAGCCTTTGAAGTCCATGAGCTAAAATGGTTTCAGAGGGAATGGTCAATGCAGCCTCTGCTTTTATCTTCTGCTGGCGTTAGGAGCTGCCCTGCACTGCCCTCAGGTTCAGGTGGGCTTTCTGCAGAGGTCACTGTCTCAGTGAAAATCCAAATACCACAGGCATAAAGAAAGTTGCTACCTGCTGGTAGGTTATTCTTTCCCACGCAGAAATGAGCAGTGCTCGCTGGAAGCACTTCTACGCTGGTGTAACTCTGAAGGAGTGGCAGCTGCTGTTTTAAACATACCAGCAAGTGTGGAGTGCCAGGATATTTCTGGATAGATTGACCACCAGTGTCTTCTTTCCTGCCAAGGCTACATTGGTTTGAACAGCAGTGGAAAAACAGGTGCTGGAGTTAGTGTTTACAAAACAGCAGGATGGGGCACGGGGTGATCCAGGCTCTCCCTGAGTGCTTGGGAGGGATGGAGGAGGAAAGTCCCAGGTGAATCTCAGCCCTTGTGTGGCTCGCACTGGAGGGGCACGTGCAGAGAAACCAAGCCCCTGATGCAGGGGATGGTCCCTCTCTGAACAGGCATGGTGCAAGCACCTGGAGCTGGCTGGCCACGCATGCTGCCTGACAGCCCACACCCTGCCAGAGCGTGCTTTGGGGTAAAACTGTAGCTTTGGACCTAAACTCTTGTTTATTTTCCTTCACGGGTCCTCCAGGACAAGAAGAAATGGGCACAAACTTGAACAGAAGAAATTCCACCTAAACATGAGGAGGAACTTCTTTCCTGTGAGGGTGGCAGAGCACTGGAATAGGCTGTCCAGAGAGCTGGTGGAGTCTCCTTCTCTGGAGACATTCAAAACCCGCCTGGACACGTTCCTGTGCGACCTGCTCTAGGTGGACCAGCTCTGGCAGGGGGGTTGGACTAGATGATCTCCAGAGGTTCCTTCCAACCCTATATCATTCTGTGATTCTCTTGTTGCTATGACTAAGCCCCCAAGAGCCTGGCTTCTTGGGGCAGGTTCCCTGCAACGCCTTGGTTCCATCCCGTGCCCAGTGCCAGCTAAGTCTGATAGTCATGCTGAAGCACACCAGGAAAACATGAGAGGTATTAGGCGACCTAATCCAAGTTCATCAAGTCAAAGAGCTGGGAAAAAAGAGGAGGCCCTGGTAAAAGTAGACTAGCTGTGCCTGGCTTCAGGCATCCAGTCACTTTTCCACTCCTTGGAGGGAGAGAGCAGTGAGGTTGTGTTTCAGTTGACATGCCCATCTCACAAATGAGCAGCTTTCAATGCACAAAAGCATTTGAAGCAAATATGCCTGCAGGCACTGCTAACTCACTTCTTCACCGTGACGCTGCAGGGCGGTTTCAAAGATATTGAGGGACTCACGGATTCTATTTGTCCTGACAAAACTATTTTTCAGGATTTTCATTCTGCATCTGTTTTTTGCTAGTGCATTTTCATTTTTCTTCATTTATTACTCCAAGACCTATTATGATCTGGAAACTAAAACAAAGGAGACCATTGTATTGTGTTGGATAGTAGCCCCGGCCAAGGTGGATACTTCCTACCCCAGAACAGCAGTAATACTGTTGCCGGTGCTTTTGCTCTTCAGAAGCTGGTAACATAATCCTCTCAAACAGCTTGCACGCTCCTCCTCGACACTGCGTGGGTAATCACGTCACCCTGGAGAGCCAGGCTTTAGGCTCAGCATCTTGCTAGAGGAAGATCAAGGGAGCCAGCTGGCCACGGAGCAGAGAAAGGTGCACTGGGATGGTGAGGATGCTGGAAGCGGGTCTGGTGCCAGGAGGTCTCCTGTGCTGTGGCAGGTTGTTTTTTGACAATATTCCCCTGTAGTTTCTCCCCTTGTTTTGGGTTCCCTCCCCCCATCTGTTATTGACTGGGTTTTAGCGACTGCAACGGTTTATCCAATTATAATAAAAAATACAACTCTGAGAAAGTAGCATAGAGAGTAGCACATGGAGCCTGTAGCCTCTGAGGAAGAAGGGGAAGGGCTATAACAAAATTAAAGACATCCCTTCCAAACTCCCCACCAAGCCGCAGATAGGGGACTCTCCTCTACCACCATCTCCAGAGGCACTGGTACAGGAGATGGGTCTGAAGATGGGCACACACAAATCCTGCTCTCACTCTTTTCCCATCCTTCCACCTACCTTTTCCCAGGGACAGCTTGGTTACCCAAGCACCAGTGACGTGGCTGGTTCCCCTTTGTTAATCTCATTGACATATCGATGATATTCTACCTGCTATAGTTTTCCCCTTTGCCACAGAAAACAAGTATAGAAGTAGTCCGTTTTCTCATTTACATATTTTAACCGCCTCTGCCCCTGAGGCCCCCAGCCCCAAGGTATTTGCTGTTTCGCTGCATTATTTGTTGCTGCATACTAATCCAATAAACCTGAACTCCCATAAATTACCATACCGCACAGGGTAGGCTAAGTTTAGCTCTTGCATATTTTAGACATCTGTCAAGATAAAACTTGGCCTGGAAGGAGTCTCTGGCGTGCTCATCCGTACTGAAAGTGGACAGTGACAGAGGCATTTCCTCTCCTCACTCTGTCTCCAACTAAATCACTTCAATATTATTAAGTTCACATCAAGTTTCTCCGTGCGTGCTCCAGGGACCTGCTAGAGCACAGTGCATGCTTGGAAACGAGCCCCATGACTTCATGGCTCTGAAGTATGACTTACTACGTTCTCTCTTCCTTCAGCAGCTTGGGTTTTGGCCACTTCACACAGGGTGTTAAAAACTAGTTGTGTTAAATATCCACAAAATTATGTCTTCACCCCTCTCCCCAGGACTTTGTTGAGCAGAGCTAAGAAATGTTTTTTGGGAAGAATGTAATAAATGTGATGGAAAATACGGTTTGAAGAATTTTCTGTGCATTTATTTCTGCTCAAAAATAGGCCACCTTTTAAAGGGTTAAAAAGGGTGACATCATTCAGTAAATGAAATGTCCTATTTTGGATGCAGTGAAGCATTTTGCAACAACTCCAAATGAAATTTTTCTTTTTTCGTATGTGACTGGAAAAGCAAATCCAGTTTGACCTCAATTTTTTTCCCTTTCCCTCTTCTTTATTGTGGTAACCAGACGTAAAGAATAATTATTTGCTTCCGACTCCTCCCATAGCCGTTCGTGGTAATCTTTTACCTTTCTTTACGTGGACTGTTGCTTCTTTAGGTTGTTTAATGGTTTCCCTGGCAGGTTGAAATCTCTGTAAATACCGTCTGTTCCTTCTCCCACTTCATCTTACAGGTTTTCTAAATATGCCATTGCACAATATTAATGAACACAGTCCATTTAAAGAATGAGCATATGCAGCAAATAATAAAGGAGAAAAATCTCTGCTAACTGCCAGGGGAGAGTTTTCTCAGACCTTTCCTCTGTGTTGATGGCCACTTATGCTGCCCTTTTCTGCTCTGTCAGGAGAAGACCGATCCTGACTGGTCCAGGCAACGCCTGGGAGCTGAGGGCCAAACTTCCTCCCTTCCCAGCTTTGCCAGGTCTTCCCTTGTCTTAGTGAATAATTTTTGAGAAATGCTATATTTCCTACCTTCCTCTTTTTGTGAAATGAAAATGATAATGTCTACCTGAGTGAGGAAGAGAGATTGTCCTGATTGATTAATATTTCAAAAGGCCCTCATAAATCTATAATCTCTCCACAGTGTTACAATTCACTGCTACTGCTCTGTTCCCCTGGTTAGCCTTTGAATCCCCTCACAGGCAGTTACTGGTCTCAATTTCCAATAGAGGTATATTGAAACATACAGTAAAGGAAACAGACAAAGAACTTTAAATGACAGAGATGTGGAGCTGGAAAAGGTTAGCATCCACTCCCTACTCCATCAATAAGCATTTTTATTTTTTTTCAGATAGACCAAGCTACGTATCACGTATCTGTCATACATTTGATATAATACTGGAGTTTCTGGATTTAGTCTTCAGTCTTGGTAATACCTTTGAAATCTCTCTGGAGGCACAGAATTAATTTTCTGTCTTTGAGAGTGTTGCAGCCTGAAGCCCTACATAGGAAATCCCTTGAAGCTTTCACCCTCAGATCGGTTTCGCTGCAATGCTCGCAACTGGCACCGGGATCTTTGCAGTGCGAATGTATGAGAAATGCGAGCTGGATCCTGCTGATGGCTTGGTTTGGTGCACGCTGCGCAGCCCTGGCTGGGAAGCTGCCCAGGAGGAGAGATGCTCTGCAGAACGCCCGACAAGCGCAGGAGGGCTGTTGCCAGGGGGGTCTTGATGCCCTCCAGGTCAATAGGAACTCTTTACTGGTCTTTGTCCTCATCACCTACCTGGGTAGTGGAGCAGGGAGCAACTCTACAGGCATGGGACCGATACACCACCGATGGGACACTGGAGGGCAGGACTGCTCCTCAGAGCCACCTGGGTGGGCTGCGGACAGGGGCTGCCAGCAGGGGAGAAAATGGCAAAGATGGAGAAAATGTCTTTTCTCCATGGGGAGAAAAAGAGCTTTGCAGGAGAGGATTTGAGGGTCCTGGTGGCAATGAGTCCCTCTGTTGTAGGCTCATGCAGAAGATAGAGCCGGGCCCCTTCTGCATGTCCACAGCAGTGGGGAGGAACAAGCACAGAGTGCAAGAGGGGAAACTCCCCCTTTATGTAAGAGTGGCTTGGCACTGGAAGAGGCTGTCAAAAAGGGCTGGGTGGTCTCTAACCTTGGAGACAGTCACAAATTAACAACACAAGGCCCTGAGCAGCCTGATCTAACTGAGAAACTGGCCCTGCTCTGAGCAGGGGGCATGGGACCAGGTGATGTCCAGAAGACCCTTCCAACTTAAATTATTCTTTGATACTTAGCTCAAAATAAACAATTTTTTACATTAGTTATTCCACCTTGACTTTTCCCTATCAGCTAGTCTCAGAAGTAATGCCTTGATCCATGGGGCTGAAGGGAGGCTTGGAAGAGCTCTCACTTCTGGAGAAGAATAAGGGGAGCAAACCAAAGGAGACTTGTCACGGTGCTTGAGGCTTTCACAATCTAATTTAAGGGAAGGTGAATTTTATCTGACATGACCCTTATTTAAATCCTGCACTCTCGCACTCTGAAGTTTACAACCTCTGTTTTTATTCCCAGGGCAGAGTTACACCTCCCTGAGAGCCAGAGCTGGCGTGACTCATCCTGGAGGGTACTGCTGTGCACGGTCCTCTGCCTGAGCTGTTGCCCTGCTGTGAGAAACCTACAGTAAGACAAAACTGGAAACAAACTTAACCTCATTTTGGGTTGTCCGCTGCCATCTAGGAGCCGTGAGAATTAGGAATCTCTTTTCATTTATTCACGTTAAAGCGAATTGTACTGCCTGCCCACGGAAGCATAGGGCACAACTGAGGAAGATGCTGCCTTTGTGGAAGAAATGCCACAAGATCCAAAGTGTGCCTAGGTACAATGTGTGTGTGGATGAGTCAGGAGATCCTGGCTTCAAATGTGGACTCTTCAAAGCAGCGTCTGCCTTTTTTGGTGTGCCTCGCACAGACCTCTCGTTTAAAGAATGCAAAACCATAATGAAATGCTGAGCGGCTCTGATGTGTGAACTGAGGCTGCCAGCCACTGCAAAGTAGGGCTCCCCAAGGGTTCCTTTCTGCCCCAGGCAGATAAAGTATCACTGCCCGTCTCTCTTGTTCTCTATGGAGATGGTGCACGTGGCTGCCCACCCTGGAGGTCTGCTGCTCCCGCCAGCCGGGCGTGCTGCCAGCTCTGCCCCAGAGCTGCCTGTTGGGGCAGAAATTTCCTGCTCATTAAAAAGAGACAAAGGACAATTAGGTTGCAAATAAAATGTGTTATCTCCGCTTGTAAGGCCTGTCAATCCACCAGGCCATCTCTTTCTCTGGGGTTAGAGAAGGTGCTGTGCCAAGCTCTCAGGTCCATGTTAGTTGTTTGCAACAAGCCTGATGGGAAGATCTGCCCCCTCATCCGAGGTCCTCACCTCAGTGTCTGCTCCACAACACACAGGCTTGGAGCCTGGCCTGGAGCCCTCAGACATTGCGTTTGTAATTAGTTTTGGTAATTAACTCAGCATCTCTACACCCTGCGCTACACTATCTGCCTCCTGGCTCATCAGAATGGCGCTATCTATCTCTTTTAGTATTACTTCACTAAACGCAGCCCTATATGCGGCTTAAACCCTGGCCTCTTTAATTAACTGACAACTTTAATCCACGTGTTACACTCTGCTTATCTGGAAACTGACTTTTACTGCTGATAAGCCATGATCTAATTGCCCACCATCTCCTAGGCAGGAGCGCAGCACTGATGCACCGCTTCACCCAGGCAGATACCCAACACCCAAAAGCTTTACCACTCATCATGGCCCTGCGATAATCCCTGGCGCTAAAACACGCCCTGGATGATTGGAGATGGCAAGGAAGTTCTCACAGCCCCTCTCCTCCCTCTCTTCCTCCCTTCGTCCCACCAGCCATCGCCACCTGGACCACGCTCAGCCAGCAGGAGCTGAGGCAGCATCACAGGCTGCTGGCGTTTCACCTTCCTGTCCTTTTCTAGGCCTAACAAAGGTAAAAGTCGTAGTCCCACCAAACTCAATATACATGAAACTTACATGAGTTTGGCTAATATATTCTGGATATATTTGCCATCCGGGTTTTTTTTTTCACTTCTAGGAAACTTTCAGACCCCAAAACACAAATCAGCATTTGGACTCAGTAAATGCTTTTCAGGAATTTCCTCCTCTCCAGAAATAAGGGTTTCCCAAAAAATGCCAAATGCATCTTGGCTGTTTTTCTAGAGCTTCCAAAAGAGTTTTTACGCTGAAGTTGAGTGTATGTTTTATCTCTCATGAGGTCCTGCCAGTTTTAGCCTTTCCAGCCATCTCTCTGCTGTTGCACTGTTGTGGAGATCTGGCAAACCATTTTGATTTGAAGTCGTGTTTCCAGCCACAGATATGTTCCCTTTCACCCCCACCTTGTGGAGAAACAAATGAGAGGGAGGCTTTGCAGGGAGATGTGGAAAAAAAAGCCACATTGAAAAAATGCTCAAAATGAAATGAGCTTGTGTCCTTCTCTAGCACTGGTGGGGACAGTAAAGTGAAGGGGTGAGGAATGGGAGAACTACAGAAATGCCTGCTCACTGCATTTATAGGAAGGAGGGGTGGGAGGGGACCATGTCAAGGAGGACTCCACAGCCAGCATCAAGGAGAGGACACAGAAATGGCTTCCCTGTGCAGGAAGCACCATGTGCAGATGCAGGGGGATGCACGTGAGCACCTGCCCAAAGCTCTTTGCTGGCTGACGGTCGCAGGGCAGCAACATGTGGTGGGAGCCAGCACCACTGCTACTCTGCTAGGAGCAGGATAGCGATGGGGACCTGTGCCCTGGGTGAGACCTGCAGTGCGTGAGGGCTTGCACTGGCCCTTGTATTGGTCCCAGATGGGGTAGGTCCCAGCCCTGGGCTTTTCTTGTAGCCTGCCTGCTGTGTGTCTCAAAGCCACACAAGCCCAAGAGAAGAGCCTGCCTGCCTCCTGCCCCTGCATGAACGATCACTTGTGGAAAGGATTGCTGCATGCCATGGCATGGCAGCCCACGCCTGGAAGCAGATCACTGCTTTGCCCTTCTGGTAGAGCAGCATCTTCCCAGTCTGCTGCCTATACTGGGCACCACCTTTCTTCCTTCAATGCTTTGACACCTTCTCCAGGTCCAGGCTCCAGTCTCTTTGCAATTCATCTGCAAGCTGTTTCCGAATGCTTTGTCCAGAGCAGGCAGCAGAGCCACAAACCATACGGTTCTCTTGCTGCCTGGGCCCCTTTCCCTTCACAGGCAGGGGCTTGTCCGCTGCATCCCTGCACCAGCCTGAACTGCACAAACCCACAAGGAAAACATGGGATCTGGGAGGATGCATGGTGCCACCCACTGTTATTTTGGAGGCTGGGCTTCCAGCGTTTCTATGTGTTGTGAGTCCGGCTCTCAGGAGGATCAGGGGGAGCTATGCAGTGCTTCTCTGGTGCCTGAGCAGTTCTCTCCGTCCTGCGTGGCTCCTTCCCTCAGAAATGTAGGGACTTGGCTACTTCATGTCATGAATCGCACGGGTGAAACTCTCAGTGATGCTCTGAGCCCTTTGTAAAACTAAAAGATGACAATATATGCAATTGCTGCAGCGTGTCAAAGGCGGAGATTGGGTCCTGCAAGTTCTAGCTCCATGCAAAACAGATTTCCATTAGTTGCTCCTCAGGTGGCATTAGAAGTGACAGCCAATGATTTTCCCTTGGCTGCCTGCAGAGGGACAGGAGTGCACAGGGCCCTGGGATGGGGTGGAGGGAGCCTGCAAGGAACTCCTCACACAAGGAGCTGCTTCAAAGGACAAGTGTTTTTCAGGGAGTACAAACTGCTTAGTAATATGGACAGCACGGTGAAAAATATCCTGCACACCCTGGTGCTTTCTGCAGCTGAAACCTTGGGTACTTTCCCTCTATCCTTATTTCCTCAGCATCCATCAATCCTGGTGCCCTTTCAGCCCCTCAGTCTTGCAATGTCAGCAGCGCAGGGATCCCAAAATGCT
>KZ506078.1:149252-168920 GCA_002844005.1 Limosa lapponica baueri | reverse complement strand
ATTAGAAGGGTGGCTGGCGATGCCGCGGAGCGGCCACGTGTGAAGCCCGGGGTCCGGCGTGTTTCACACAAGTGGCTGCGGCACACGCGGGCCAGCCGAGAAGTGCCCCTGCACCTCCCACAGGCTGCCGCGGCGTGAGAGCGGGATGTAGCCCTCCTCCTCCCCCTCTGCCAAGGACACACGTCAGGGCCACACCAGCGGCGTCTGCATCAGAAATGCTCCGCGTAGGAGGGGCAAGGGAGGTGATGGCATTAGTGAGCTGAAATGCCCCGAGCAGGGGGGACCTTGGCGTCACAGTGCGTGTCCCCCGCACCTTCCCCACTTGAGAGCAGCTGCTCATATCTCTGTAAGCAGGCTTATTAACCACCGAGCACGTGTGCTAATTGCATTACTAAGCATGGGTAAAGTCCTCATTAGAAAGGAGACCAAATGGGAGTACCAAGTTAGTGTCAAGCCTATATTTGGGGAAATTTTACATTGATGCTCATATTTAATGCTCCAGCTGTGGCACATGCAGAGCCCAGGGTGAGCAGGATTGATCTCTACGCGGATCGACATGAGAGACATCAGCATGATGTAGTAAGTCCCCAAAAGGCCATTTTTCTCTGCAGCCTAGCTGTCTCGCCATGTCGTGGACGTCAGGCACCAGAGCTAAGGAAGGCCCATGCGGGGTCTGGGTGGGCTTGCCTTGTACTGTCAGATTTTATTTCTGTTGCCTTCAGCCCTAGATGGCTTGACACATCCTCTGTAATGAGGCCCGTGCCACGGGAGCGGTTTGCAACTCCACACTCAATGAAAAATGCCTAGCTACTGTTAATCTTCCTAATAACACCGGGTCTGCTTCCAGATGTAAGTGTTAGTTATGAATTCAAGGAGTTTCTTCTTCATTCAAAGGACATAAAGGTCTCTTTCATTGCTTTGTACCTGCTCATCCTCCTTGTAGGCCATTTGTTTTGTGAGCCAAAAGAGCACTGTTCCACCACGTCCCATTTGTTAAAAATGCTGCCTGTCCCAAATACAGCATCCTAATATTAAATATTTCACAGTGCTGTGTGAGAACATGATACCTCAAATGCAGTTTCGTGACTGACGCTTTTGGCACTGAATAGTTGAGAAGGCTCAAAAGAGGAAAACTGCATGGGGCCAGTGTGGGACGTGGACATAGGCAGCCTTCCTGAGGGTGCTGCTCCCTGGCACAGGCACTGTGCAGGCAAGAAGAGCATCTCGGAAGCAAATTGGGGCCCCAAACACTCTCACTCAGTCTCAAATTACTCCTGAGTTTGGTCCCTGTAGTGGTGCTGGCAGGACCTCAGGTGGGAGTCAGCTCTCCTGGAGCCTTCTCTCCCACCAAGACCCATGTGGGGTTGATTGACGTTTAATGGAGCTAGTACAATACCAACCAGCTCACTAGAGCGAGGGCTAAGCATGCTGCAGAGCCTGTGGCATGTCAGCCCTGGCCCAATCCCTTCTGCAAGGCTTGGTGACTTGTTACCCTGCAGAGTAAGCTGTCCTCATCCCCCTTCTAAACCTTGTCATGCCACCTGCTAATCATTGGTTTGGCATGAACAGTTTAAGCTTCCAGCTTTATCTCCCACCCTGCTGTCTGGGAGGGAAGCTGCAGGCTGGTGTGGGGACAGGGATGGGATCACAGGCAGGCACATGTCGGGAGGAGGAGGAGAGGGATTTGACCTACACAGCTTCTCAGGGGAACAAAGCAGCTTCCAGCTCTCTGACCAGCAGCCAGCACTTACCTTGGTTTCACCATGGCCACGTAATTCTCAAACTTTCTAGCATGCCTTACCCTTTCCCTCCATAGTTTGCTTGGGTTCATGGGGTTTTTTCCCCCTGTGGTTCAGATCACAGATTCAATCATATTCGATTTCATATTGCAGTTTCAAGATTTCCCAGCATATTCTGGCAGAGTGCTGCTATTTCCAAGTTCTTCCCTCAGGGCGCACAGCTTCAGGCTGCGTCGCTGCTGGACCTTGCTGGCTGAGCCAAAGAAAGGGAAGACAGTGTCATTGCAGATGGATGTAAAGGACTTCCTTTCTTCTTTGGCAAATGAGAAACCTTGACAGCTTTGAGTCACTTCAAGTATTCAGTTCAATCTGCAACAAATTCTTTCCAATGCTTTGCTTCTATTTTTCTCTTTTTCATCTTTATCCTTTTCAGTGATGTTGGGGAAATTTTGAAATGTCCCAAAAGTCAGCAGTATTCTTTAAAATGTCAAAAAGAAAGTGCTTGGATTTTCCTTTGGGTAGAAATATTTTCCCAATGGAGCACAAACCTACTGCCACTTTCTTTCAACCCAGGACTGAAGGGTTTCAGGACCTACAAAATATTTGTTTGAAAAATGTGGACCCATTTTATTTGTCCGGCTCAGCTCCCCATCACTCCAATGAGAACACCATAGCTAGCAGGAACCTCTCAGTTCAGAGCTCAGTTATACGGATAGTAACATTTACTCTGCTGTGACGTTCTCAGCTAGAGATAATTAGTGATTTTTTTCTTTTTCTAGCATTACCTTAGCAATCCTGATAGCCATGGGGAAACACTAGCACGTGGCATTTTGCACTGAGCACCTATTGCAAACTTTACTGCATTGACTGATGTAACCTGGCTCCAATCAGCCAAACGCAGCTCTGCTACACCCTTGTCTGACAGGCAAGGAGTTTCTATAGTTACTTACTGCCCTAAGAAAGTCCAGCCAGTCAGTCAATTATTTCTCTTTATAGTCAGATTTAGCACCCAACCCAGAACTGAGTGGTCAGCAGAAACACACTGTTAGAGCCTATTTATTTCGAACTGGACTTGGCATGGGGCTAGATGACAAAACACCTCCCACCGCACAAGTTTTGAATATATCCGTCCCCTGCTTCATCCCCAGCCTTTGGTTTGCTGGGGCAAGGAGGAAAGGGAGGGCGTCACGATGCCTCCTGCACTTCAGTGCTGCAGACATCAGAAAGGTACGGTGGGCATGAAGAACAGGCTTGTGCTACTGAGGAGCTGTTAGAGCTGGGTGAATAAAAATATTTCCAGATGCTCTTGGTGAATAAAAGTGCTCATGTATTCTCCCTTCCAGTGTCCTTTTAGAAAGATTAAATGAACGTAGCCAGCAAAAAAATAAAAAGGGGAGGTTAAAAAAAAAATGAGTAGAAGGCTCCTATCTTGTAATTCAGGAGCTCCTGCACCATCTGTGAGCAAGCTCTAGGGTGCCTCACAGGGAGCAGAGAGGTAGCTCAGTCTTGCAAAACCCATGCCTGCAAAGCATTTGGCTAATAAACTGAAACCCCAGATAAAATCTTTGTCCCTGCTTTTGCCTGGATGAACTAGAAAAGTGTGCCTTTTCAAGAGATGGTACTGCTGCAGATTCAGCCTATCGGCTGCAACTGGCTTCTTTGTTTCTTCGTTCACTTTCCCACAAATAAGATCTATTACTGATGCCGTGCTTTTCTTTTGTCAATACATTACAGGGCTTTATCAGCAAAGCTTTTATTGCAGCTCTCCTCACAATGAGCCGGCGAATAAAGGTTAAAAAGACCAACCCCGAGTGTATCTGCGAACGTTGCTTGCATAACCGGGGAGCGCTGCTGGTGCAGGGCTTCACTGACGCAACCGGCTGGGGAAAATTACCGAGACGCCTGCTGAGGGACAGAAGTGACTAACTCTCATCAGCAGAGTCCCAGCGTCTGAAGGAGCTGCTGCTAAGGCGATGGGCTAAAATAGACCCGGAGGGAAGCTGATTTTGAACAGCAAGGGCCTTTTTTTATTTATTTTTATAAAGAGCGCTCTGTGCAGATTGCGTGTGGACTCTTTGTGTGCCTCTGTAGAAATCAGAGGAATAAACAAACCTGGAAGCAACCGCTCACGCTCGACATCCTTTTGTTGGCATTTATCAGCCGCCGGCAGGATCCCCACGGGGTTCCCAAGGGCAGCTGAGACCTGGCCACATTGCAGGCTGTCCCGCTCCAGTCCTGCCTTAGATAAGCAGAGCTGTCCTCCAGAGCATTGCCTCAGTCTTAAAAGGAGCAAAGCATTGCAGCCAAGAGCTTGTGTAAAGAGCCGGAGCCGTCAGCCGCAGGTCACTCTCCTCCAGCCGGCTGTGTGCTGCCGGGGATGCTGAGTGATGCCTGAGGCTGTGCAGCAGGGCCTGGCTGGAAGCCACAAGGTCTCAAGAGCGAGGAGAGCCAGAGCAAAGCCCCAGGGAAAGCCCCAGGAGCCCACCCAAGGTCAGGGGTTCAGGGTTTGACCCTTAGTCTAATCTGGGAACAATCCCAGTCACGTTACATGGGATGGGCTACACCTGCTCAGGGCTAGAGGAGGGAAAAGATAGTTTTCCAGCTTTGCCCCATGGCCTTTGTGCTTGGTGGTGGGCCAGGAGGGCCCTCCAATGCTTCCCACAGGGCAGGCGGAAGGAGCCAAGGAGGGGGGGAGCCCTTGGCCATGAGCTCCTCTAGCGCCAATCTCCAGAGCAAAAGTGTTCCCCCGCTGTGCCAACCCCATAGCCAGAGGTGAGGCACACCTCGTCCCCTGGCCCTCGCAGAGGGCAATGCTGGCAAGGTCCGCATCCGCGCCATGACTCCCAGCCCCACGCCTGACCCTTTCACTCTGTGACTTCTGGGCTACATGCTTTTCTGTCCAACACCATGCAACTGAGAAAACCCATCTGGGCTCAGATAAATAGGAGATCAGACCATGTCTCATCCTCTGCCAAGGTGGAAGCGAGTTACAGACACAGAGCAGAAGCCCTCTGCCCTGGTTTCCTCTGGAAAGGCACAAGGGGCTGGACGTAAGGAAAGCAGCAAATCTGTGCTGCCGGTGCTGGTCGCAATCAGGAGAAGGACGCCAGCTTGTCTTGGCTGCAAGAGGTAATGCTGGCCGCTCTTGCTGTCACTGGTAGGTACAGAGAGGCTGCCCAGTCCACCTGACATTAGGATGCCAGAACCAAGGGGTGCAGAGACATCTGAGGTGGGACATACTTGTGCTAAAAGGGACCCCACTGCCAGAGCTGGAGCATCACCTCTACCAGGTGTGAATTGCACAAGCAAGCAGGGTTCAGTTGCTGGGTGTCTCTGGCAAGATGGACAGAATGAGATCTGAGGCTGGACAGCCAGCCCAGGGGAGCCTGAAAACATTTCCAAGGCTTCAAAATTTTCCTCCAGCTATTTAGGAGGCACAAAGCTTTTGCACAAACATTATCTGCAGTACAGGCTAGCGTAACGAGCAACCACTTTCTACCAAATCCTGTGCACAAACTACGTTAATACCACCATGTGTATGGAAGATGTAGCTGTATTTACAGAGTACTGGCTTGTCACTCTCCCCATTTGTAATGGTAAAAGTAAGAAAACTCATGGGTTGAGATAAGGACAGTTTAATAAGTAAAGCAAAAGCCACACACACAAGCAAAGCAAAACAAGGAAATCATTCACTGCTTCCCATGAGCAGGCAGGTGTTCAGCCATCTCCAGGAAAGCAGGGCTCCATCAGATGTAACAGTTACTTGGGAAGACAAATGCCATCACTCTGAACATCCCCCCCCCCTTCTTTCTTCTTCCCCCAGCTTTGTATGCTGACCATGATGTCACATGGTATGGAATGACCCTTTGGTCAGTTGGGGTCAGCTGTCCCAGTTGTGTCCCCTCCCAACTTTTTATGCACCCCCAGCCTACTCACTGGTGGGGTGGTGTGAGGAGCAGAAAAGGTCTTGACTGCTTAGCAACAACCAAAAACATTACTGCGCTATCAACAGTATTCCTATCACAAACTCAAAGCATAGCACTATACCAGCTGCTAGTAAGAAAGTCAACTCCCTCCCAGCCAAAGCCACAACATATTTGTAAATGTACCCACATAGGCTTTAAATAAGGTTGTTAATCCATGCCTGGTTTTCTGATGATTGGTTTAACCAGTATTAATTGTCTGAAAGTGAATGAAGATGCTCATCAAATGTTTTCCCCAATGAAATGTGCTTTTTTTCCCTCGGGCAAATCAAGAGGTGCCATGGGAGGGAGAGAAAAGCCCTGGGAAGTGAGTATAGCTCCAGTCACAGCCATGAGCTTGCAGGGAGCCCTGGGGAGCCCAGGGGTGCCCGTCACAAGCCTGAGGGCTGCACAGCTCCTGGAAAGCCCTGGCCCCTCCATGTCCTGAGTGGTACTGGCTGTCAAAGCACCGTGAAGAGAGACATGGAGCTCTGCAGGTGAACCAGATCAAAAGCAAATTGTCCCCATCAGCTCTGTGACTGTAGAGAAACAAAGACTCCTATGCATCTCTGCCTTGCATCCATATAAATCTGAGCTCTGCAGGGGAACTGGGAGCATCCCCTGAATGCATCACCATCCCTTGTCCACAAGCAGGTAACGCTGTGGGGAGACACATGGTCATGGAGTCGAGTCATGGTCCTGCCTTCAATCTGTGTCAGTCCAGTTTTGCCTGTCCAGAGAGCACACAGACATGTGCCAAACCACCAGGCTGGTTGGCATCCTGTTTTAAGGCCAACAGGAGGCCTTTGCTGTCTGCCCATACACAGTAGCTTGCTGCTGTTAATAAACATGCAGCAAACACCTCTAAGCTAGATGCATATCATATCACAGAAAAATGGCGATTAAAAAGTAGCTTTGCTGATGTTTCATGGTAGCAAACAACACCAGCTTGTACTGTGTTTTCTAGGAGGCACTGGGGGTGTATTCACATGAGGCAGTGTGGGAAGTACGAGTTGTGGTGCCATGTGGTGGCTGAGGTAAGGTTTAATTGCTGAGATAACTCCCTCAAGTGAAACTGAAGTAGACATGACTGAAAACTGGAAGTCAAAGAAACTGACTTTTCCCTCTTTATAACTGAATGATCTTTTCTACTCATTTTTTACCCACCTGCTGCCAGGAGTCCACAGAACCACAAAGAGATGGAGAACTGCTGCTTCACAGGAGCGTCAGCCAATCCTAAAGGTACTAAAATCTGCCCAGAGGTAAATGTTTAGGCAGTGGCTGATGGCATTTTGTTATATTGACTAGGCGAAGGCTCAGAATTAGTGCGTGGGGAAGTGCTGCTCTGCTACAGTCCTTCTGCATGACTTTGTGCTGGTCATGTAGCTCACTGTGTCTCATTTTCTGGAATATCACCACCCATCACCCAGATCTGCTGCAAGCTAACTTGGTAATTACTCGTAAGGTGATTTAAGAAGCTGTGCTAGCATTCTAGAGAGAAACCACTATTGAAATGATTTCAAAGCTGAGCACCTCAGGCTGGCTGGAAATGGTTCAACACAAGAAAAATGGACATTCATGATGCGGGGGCCCTTTAGGGCACAGGATTTGAACTGGCTCACCAGTGAGGAAAGGATTTGTTGGGCGAGTGAGCACAGGTGTACTTCCCCCTGCACTGAAAAAGCTCTGCGATTGCTTCCTACAAAACAGGTAGAAAGAAACTGCCATATATTTACTGTATCTAATGCCACTCCTTGGGCACCTCAGGGGTGTTCCCATGCAGCCCTCAAATTCTCATCCATTCTCAAGGCCTTGTGCATCCAGATTACTGATGTATGATCTACTCTGCTAAGGGAATATGTATTAGGAGTTATAATCCATTACAGCAAAAAAAAAAAAATCAGCACTATGTTTCTTTTTTTTAAATCAGACTCGTCTTGGGGGCAATGTGATGAAGGCCTGGGTGCCTGTCCCACCACAGCAGATCTGTTGCTCCACCCAGCTTCATCTCTAGGGAATGTTTTATGGATGAAGCACAACCTTTAGGACCTCCATCCACCCACTCCTGCAAGCACCCACCTCTTTTGCCATGGAGTTAGTGCACCATGCTTGTCACGGTTGATTTTTCCCAATCAGCAAGTGACAGTCACCCTAGTGACAGCAGGAAGTATCCAGCTCAGAGCTTGAAAAAGCTGGTGTCTCTCAGCTTCCCACAGCGTAACAAGAGAGAGCAACTGGCTCTAAGTAACTCCCAAACAAGTTCAGGAGGGCTAGAACAGACAAAATGGATGGCACGTAATTAATCTCCCAGCAATATTAGTCATCTACTGCTTTTTCAACATTTCCCTACTTTCTTTGCACTCTTTGTCAATAAAAAAAGTTTCAGAGAACCAAAATGGGAAGGAGAAGGAAGACATATTTTTTCCCCCTTGCCTAAAGTTTTAAAGCCCCCTCCATTGTACTATCTGAAGGAGTTTTGAAAAAATAAAGATAATACTGCAAAAACATTTTGAACTCTAAGAATATTAGACCCATAAAATGCCAGCCCAAGCTTATAAAACTTTAACAGCAATAGTATTAAAAACGCAGAGGGGACCAACAGAGAGCAAAAGGGAGACCAGTAAAGAAATGAAGAACCTAGCAGGAGGAAATACACAAAAACATGTGGCTTAGCTCAGGTACTCTAGGCATTGACCCAACATGAACGAAGTATTTCATCACCCCAGTGTGAACTTTTTGTCAGCAACAGCTATTGGGGATAACATGGGGCAAAGGGAAATGGGGCAAAGGCCTGGGATTTATGACTAAAGAGAGAAGCAGAGATAAATAAAGAGCACATCAGGTCAAGGATATCTCCAACCTGGTGTGTGGAAAGTACCACCATTTGCAATTGCAAGGCTGATAGCTATGGCTTTTCACAAAGCCACTAAGCTGGGAACTGTGGAAGGGGAGAGGAGAAGAGCCAAGAGCCATAGTCATAGCTGGGGTCAGGGAAGAAGAAAGGACTGGGGAGGGCAGAGGGGGTAGCCATGCACTGATTCATCTGGCCTCCACAGGAGCAAGGTGTTGGGACAAACTCTGCAGGAAGGATGGAAATACAAGATGGCACATGATAAATCGAACAAAGGAGGGGATAAGTTTCCCAGCTGTAGTCTGTGCCAGGCTTGCTTGAGTCAGGACATGGGGGAGACCAGATCTGCCTGATTCCTTGTTGCCAAGCAGGAACGTGCTCATTAAGATGAGGTGTAGTGAAAGAGATTTAGTTTGGGTCAAGAACTAGCCAATGGGTAGAAAACAGGATGTGCTAAAAGAGGAATTAAAATTTGGCAGCAAGTTCCTGGTGGAGTTCATTGAGGAGCTGTCTTGGACGCTATCTTAATCCATATTTTCTTTAAATGACCCTAGCAGAGAGAGCAGGAATGACGTGAAGTTGGGAGTCACTGCTGGTGCTGATACGGGTTGGAATATTATGTAGGAGGAGCTGGGTGCCCTTAAGGATGAGACTGAGACAAATGGGATGTAATTTAGCAGTAAAAAATGTGCCGCCATGTACTTGGACACTAGAAACAAGAATTTCTGCTATATGCTGGCAGCTTATCCACAAAGCAGCAGAGATGGATCACTCAGGCATGAGATGGCTCTGAGCCACGAGCGTCTCACGGCTAAGAAAAGGCAAATGCAAACAGACGAGAAATCAGCTGGAATATTTCCAGAAGGGCCTAGAGAGAGCGGTGCCAGGGGATGAGGACCCTCTGAGACCTCGGTAGTGCTCGGGACCATGCCTGAGCTGCTGGGGACAATTCTTGTGCCAGCTCAGCCCTCTGCCCTGAACCCGGATGGACCACACATCTCCCTACTGCTTGGGGGCTGCGTGGGGATGTGGCCACCCTCTGTAACCCCTTTTTTTTCCAACACGTCTGCTGTGAAAGGAGATGAATTATTTAAGCTTGAGGATAATGTTGGCCATTGAGCAAATGCCTCTATACTATCCCTGACTATGTTTAGACGAGAAATGGCAGAATTAATGACCACTGGAGGAATGAAATTCTGCAAAGGCTTTCCTGCAGAAATCCTAGGAGCAAAGTGCTGCCTAACTTTAAGATGAAGCTTTGCAAGCCTATGAAGGGGATTACATAACATGACTATGTGTGACAGAAGAAGATGTGACACAACAACCCAGAAGATCCTGTCCAGTCCCATGATTTTAAACTCGTTATCTGTAAGCGGAGCTATAGAAATTGATAGAACGGGATCCAGCTAGGCACTGGTGTTAAATCTGCAGATGAATCATGGCCAGTACCTTGGGGTAAATAAACAAGGTATGGTTTATTTCAGACTTATCTTTGGAAAGCCCCACTCATGACCTGAGAATTTAGAGTCTCCAGGGCATGGCAAGGAAAGGAAGCCAAGATAGGCAAAGCCACTGCATTGAAATGCCTCCTTTGAAGGGCAGTGCAGATCTCTGCTGTGCTCCTAAAAAGGCAATATCAGGACAGACAGCTCTTACCTGCACCAGCTGTCCCACAGGCTTGAAGGGACCTCTATTCCTGCTGGGCCTGCCCAGTCTAGAAAGCCCGAAACCAGCCCATCGTCTTAATGCAACTCATTAGTCATATAAAGTGGGCAACAAATGAAGCCATAACACAAATCTACCAGATTGCTACTTTATTCTATGGACTGGCCTCAACACAAAGACAACCTTTATGGTGCTTACCTGGAGTCAATTGAAAACCATAAATGTTCCTATCACACACTTTTTAATCAAAATGACCAAAAGTCATGACCAAAAGGACAGAAATCAGCTTCACCCATCACTGCATGCCCTGTGAATGGGTTGGGAAGGCCAACACATGTCAAGGCAAGCATGGTGGTTGTCTCTCAGGATCAGTGGTGGCTGGAGGGTTCAAGCAGGTCCATAGCAAGGGGAGTGTCTCAAGGGCTGTGGTACATCTCTGCTATCACCAAGGTTGGGGTTTTGTGGCATGCTGGGCTCAAGGTAAGCCAAAGAGAAACAAGGGCCATTTCCAAGGCTGTGTGGGATGCCATCAGCATCTCTGGTGTGACAGACCCATCTAACCAGCATGTGTACAGAAAAGGAAAACATCCACCGGAAAAAGGGGTTGATATACCAAGGGGGTCAGAGGCAGGTTTGTGTAAGGTCTCCAGCCCACAGCATAGAGACTGACTCCAGAGGATGTTGGTGATACCTTCAGTTATTGAGCAGGTTCTCTTCACCCAGAGAGGATGTACTATCCTTCAGGCTTGTGTGTGACTATGTTTAGAGGGTGGCTTAGGCCAAGAAAGGTGCTGCCCTTCACCTTCACTGCACTGCTAGGGCTGTGACATGCTACCTTCTCTGTTCATTTTAATTTACAAAGGCTCCTGCTGCCCCTGTTGCCTAGTTCAACCATGGCACTATTTTCTCTTGTAAGAGATTTTCATTAACATATTCACTATCAAAGTCTAATCTGAGAGGTGACCTTCTTCGCTTAGTTCCGTCCTGTAACCTGTCTTCCCCAAGGGTGCCCTGATGGTTAAGCTGACCTGTACCATAGACCCAAGAGGACAAATGTGAGGGGATGGTGTGAACCTGCAGACGAGAAATTCTAAGACTTGTGATTGTATTGAAAATAGCAGTTGACTTCTCATGTGCTGCAGATTGCCTTTCAGAAAGCTTTAGAACCATAGAGTCATACAATGGTTTGAGTTGAAAGGGACCTTTAAAAGTCATCTGGTCCAACCCCCCTCCAATGAGCAGGGACATCTTCAACTAGATCAGGTGCTCAAAGCCCCATCCAGCCTGACCTTGAATGGGACATCTACAACCTCTACCCTCTCTGGGCAACCTGTCCTTCTTAGCTGTTCTTCTACAAATGTGTGACTTATTTTTTTTTATTCTGACAGTGACAGGCCCATCAGAGAAGGGAGAATAATTGCAAGAAATAGCATGCAAGAGATAATCGCCTTCTGCCTGGGGGCTCCATTTTTCTCCCCTCTCTTAGGTACTCTCTGGAGTTACTAGCAGGTAGAGCTCGTGACATAAAAGCACATCATGGGTTTATGGACGCCTTGGGCCTCAATGCTGTAGGACACTAAGGCCCCTACAGAGAGTGACTTTCCAGCCACACCAAGGGCTACACTTCTTTTTGTCTGCAGACATGTGGAAATCTGATCTTGACAGCAACAGTGTTGGGGTGACCCTCCAAGGCCCCGGTATGCACACACCATCTTTGGTCCGAGTACTTGACCTGTAGAGTTTGGCACAAGACCAAAAGCAATGCAGAAAAGGGGCCAAATAACCCCCCACTTGATTCCAACCTTCTGTGCCATCACATCCCAGACCACCCAGCCCTGCTGTAGTTACTCTTTGTCTCATGATGGCCTGCCAGCAAAGATGTGCATTCAGACTCTCTAACTCCTCCTCTCTGACACCTCCTCTGCAGTGACATGCAGCCACAGGCACATGGTCATTGTGCAGGCTGACAAAGCCACCAGTCTCTCTTTTCAGGGGCCAAGTGGCACTGGGGACTTGTCCAGCCCTCCCGAGCCTTTCTTACCCATGGGAGTGAGACCAGACATCTGGCTAAATTCCTCACCGATTCTTTCCCTTTCCTATCATGTCTCATGCTTTGAGGAGTGCTTACTGACATGACAGCCCACCACTGAAAAATGTACCCACCCTGGAAATCATTGTGCCTTCTTTACTCACTGCAGGGGAAAGAGCAGGCTGGAGTACAGCAACAAGAAGCAGGAGAACTTCTGAGACCCTCTAGCTAGCATTAAACCTGAAATGCAGGTAGTGAAAGATCAGCTGCTGAAAAGCCAAGTACCCACAGCACTCCATCCTGTGGCAGCTGGGAAGATGCAATGACCTCCAGTGAAAAGATGCGGACTAATTCCACTATCTTTGACCCTTTTAGTGTTTCTTTTTTTCCCTCAAGAGTGGAAGGATCAATTTAAAATCTAGCAGCCAATTCACTCTGGCCTCTACATTGCTTTTAAAGCACTGGTCCTGGGAGAATCCCCCATTTAAGTTCACCTCCTGCTCTCCCCAGCGCAAGGCAAATTCCTCCGGCTCCTCGCAGATCAACCTGGCAGCCTGAAGTAACACTCCCTTAAGGGGTTTATCTTCCACCAGATAAAAGAAAATCAACCCGCCCCTTGATCCTTGCTCAGGAAACGAGAGTGGTTCTGCATAAACTCTACGTGTTAACAGGCTCTGGCCCCGCTAAACCTGTCTGGAGGAGTCAATAACCTCCTTGGTAGCCAGCTCCTCTCTTCCCATGGCAGAAGGACTTGCACAACATGGGGTGGGCTGGCTTGGGGAATGGGTCAGGGTCAGCCCTGGATGAGCTGGGGAGAGGTAAAGCAATTTACTCTGCTTTCCTAGAGGTGGCTGGGTTGCCCATCTCAGAGCTGACCTCTTGCTCACACCAGGGGAAGCTGGCAATTTTAAGATGGCATACAGCAAATGCCAGCTAGCCAGATCTGCAGCTTTCTGGTGAAGGGTATTTACTGATTTTGACTATTCTGGATTTTTCAGTCTGGATAGTCTTTGGCCATCTCTTAGAAAGGCTGATGGTGCCCTGCTGAGAGCCTATGCCTGGTATGTGGGACACCTAGATCTGGGCCTGGATCTGAGCAGGGACACAAAATTTGTCCCCCCTTGTCCTGAGCAAGGGAAAGCTGCCAAGGGGGAGAGGCTGACTCTGGGTCTGCCTCTTCCCAGCCCAGCAAGCTCTGGCTGGCTAGGTGGGAGGGTGAGGTGAGAAGGGGCAGGCGGGAAGCAAGATGCGTGGGAGATCCAGCCCTCTGACATCCAAAACACAGACTGTGCAGATGCTCCTGCAAAGCCATCAGGCATCATCACATGAAACAACTCCCCAAGATGACAGGATGGTGTGCCTGAGTCCCTCCAGACTTGCCAGGGACAGGGGAATGTGCCTTATCCCCTGTGCCCCAGCCTGTGTTGCCTGGAGGAGGCCTTAGGTTTCACTGTTAATCTGCACAGAGCAGGGGTCTGACCCTTCTTGGGCCATGAGACCCCACCTCCAGGGCAGGAGCCCCATCCCTTCAGCCAGGGTGGGGTCACTTAGCTCATGCAGCCATCAGAGGGGCTTTAACCTCTTTCATGTGTTTTACTTATTTATTAGGGGGCCCCCTGCCCATGGCAAGGGGATTGGAACTCCATGATCCTTTCCAACCTGAATCATTCTGTGATTCTATGATTTGAGAAAGAGCAACCTGCCAGATCGTCATTCTTTGCATGTTCACTCCCTGCCCTCCCAGCTGTGATTTTCAGAACCACTGCTCTCTGCTCTTCCTGCTTGGGCCAGAAAGTTTCTCTTCCATCTGTAGGAAGTGCCTTCAACACGCAGGTGGGCTTGGGCACCTACCTGAGAGCCCAGGAGCTGTCACAGGGTCATTGGCAAAAATCCCGGTCCCTCTTCCACCCCCATTCCTGATGCAGGAGACATGCTGCATAGAAAAAAAACCATGTAGCTGCATTACACCCCTCAGAAGCGAGCTGATCAACCAGCCTGAAGAAATTCAATTTGTTTGGCTTGTCAGAGGGAAAGTCAGGAGGTGACTTGACCATGGCTGACAACACGCCCCAGGAAGAGCCGCGTCCCCGGCAGATCGGCTGCTGCCGCAGGAAGAGGCACGAGGCGATGCTGTGGCCGCTGTGTGCCCAAGCACCCAGGCAGGTCACCTCAGATCCACAGTAAAGGCGTGCGTTCACGCCGTGAGGATAATTAGCCACTTCAACAGCTTAGCCAGGGAGACGGCGCAGTGGCTTGCAGCGTTTAAATCAGGACTGCCTGCCTTTCCCAAAGATTTATTACATCTCCAAAGAAAGTCCTGGGCTTGACGCACAAATCATGCTCTGTGTTATATCAGGGGTCATGTTTGCTGACCGTAATGGCTCCTTCTGGCCTTGAAATTTATGGCTGGTGTCAGAGGGACAAATAACTCCTCCAGCAGACACTGCTGGAGGAGAGAGTGTTCCCGGGGCATGGCCATCTTCAAGGAGAGCACGGCAGGAATGCCGCCCAGGTGGCCCCATCCTTCCTGCGCAGCTGTGTGGCAGAGGCACGGTGGCCACCGATGCTGTGCCGGGTAGCAGTGTGGGGACACGGCCCCCATCCTCCTCCGGGGTTACCATGGAGGGGGAGACACCTGCGTGACCAAAAGCCCCCACTGCAAACAGGAGCGTGTGTTGTCAGAAGGAAAGGGGTGACAAATGTTCTGCTTATCTTTTCGGCAAATCTTGGTTTTTTTCAAGTGAGGTTTAAAAAAAAAAAAGTTCTTCTGCCAATCCTGTTCCAATACCTTCACAGCACAAGGATCTGCGGCGTCTCAGCAAACGCCGGCTGCCTTAGGGATGGCGGAGTGAGACTGGAGGGGGAAATTCAGGCTCCTCCCTCCCCACACCCCCTGTCCCTCCGTTACACTCGCCTGATGCAGATTTCCATTTCCTAAATGAGCTGCTCTTTCCTCTTGTGCAGAGACTTCCAATTTTCTCTCCACGCAATAATTGCAGCAGAGGCTCTGCGGAGGGGGAGGGGGAAGTCTCTGTAAAATGGTAACCCCGGGGGTAAATCTTCGTCAGGATCTGCACGGTTTTAGCTGTGCAACTGCCATTTACGTTAATGGGAATCATGCAGCTAAATAAGTGCACTGGAAATACCCGGGTCCCCGGCTGCCCTGTCTAAATAATAATAATAATAATAACAATAATAATAATAAAAACACAGAGGGGAAGGAACAAAAAGGTTCTGTTCTCCCAGTGCAGGAGGTGAGGAGAAGACCTGCAGCAGAAGCAGAAATGTCACTCACTCCTCACCCGTCACAGTGCAGGGCAGCAGGGAACAAGCATTCGTGATGCTGGGAGAAGGCTGGCAGCTCTTTGGGCATATGTTACTGTAAATTTGAAATTAGAGCCACCGAGGGGATGCAAAATGACAAACCCAGCTGCCAGTGGGGGTGCTGGCTGCCAGCAGAGTAAAGTGTCAATTATTTACCATTTGCTAAAGGACACCGCTTTCTGCAGTCATGCTGAAATACGTGTGAAGCGCTTCTTAATCCCTCCAGCATGTGGGCTGGCAGAGGCAGCCCGAGCCCTTCCCTCCACCAGAGCAGGGCTTGGGGCTGGGGCATCCCAGTGTGACTCCTGGCCGTGCCAGCTGCACTGCAGGAGCAGCCAGAGCCGCCTGGGACCGTTGCCGACTCTGCACTGGCTCCCCCCGGGTCAATCCCAATGGCAGACAGAAGGGCAGCGAACCCCCTTGGAGGTCGGGGCAGGGATGGGGGATGCACGGCCGGCACCACCTGGCACCTCAGCTCACGAAATCGTGGTTTCCCCAGGGTGAGCAGGGAGCAGTGGGTGCCACTTGCTGCTGCAGAGCTGCATGGGGCAGGGCAGCTGTGCAGGGGCACATCCATGCCTGGGATAGCCCCAGGTCTGGTTGTTCCACTTCTCCTGTTGCAGCAGGATGCGTGGCTTGCAGAAGCAACAGGGGAGAACTGGCATTTTATAAAGCTTGTGTGTGTGCGTGTGTGCAAATAAAACAGATGGCAAGGGTGTTTACATTAGCACTCATGCTGGAAGTGCTTAGATTATCTTCCTTCATAGCTAAATTAGCACCCAATTTGGGCTGGGAGCATCACTTTAAAAAAATCACTGTTCTTCCTGCTGTTGGTGAACGTGGGCTTCCGTGGAAATCTTTATTCATCAAAACTTTCCCCCGGTCCGACCGAAACCTTCTATATTTGGGGCCCTGACAAGTCAGGGCACTTCACGAGCGCTGGTGTCTGCTTAATCATAGGGCCCTCATGAGGTTCAGTCATCCTAAATAAGTCATCAAGGCCGTGAGTCATGTCACAGGTGGGCTCCACAGTGATTCAAGGATGAGACGCTTCATCCTGATTTATTTCATGATATCATTACCCAAAAGAAAACTCATTTAAAAGAAGTATTTCCAAGCCTCGCATCCCACCTCTTCCACTTCAGCTAGCAGTCTCTCCTTGATGGCTCCTCAGACAGCCGGCCGGAGGAGCGAGAGACACTACTCCAATGTCTGGGCTTGAAGGAAGAGGTTTCAGTGGAGGTCTTACTTGACCTCCACTTGCTTGCTGTCTACCTAGGCTTTCCTCCAAGGTCTGGGCACGTGGCAAGGCTTTTCCCTGGCTGGCTGGGACAGTGTTATCCTCTGGGGACTTGCAGCAGTCGGGCACAAAACCAGAGCTGCTTCTTTGATGATAAGCCAAAGGGTTTAAAGCCAGTATAAAACTGTCTATTGAAATGCCTTGGCTGCAGTGTTAATAGCCCAGGTCCTGTGTCACCAGAAGGACAGCCACACATGATTGATGCTTGGCTGTTGGTATCCATGGATCATTTCCACTGGCTGCAAGCAGCTGTTTGGGAGCTGTTTGTGTGCTCTCGGTATGCTCTGTGCACTGTGGCTGAAGGTCAGGAGGAGTTCTGTGGTCAAACTTTCCATCCTTGTGGGCATTCAGGCAAGGGACCGGGTGCCTTGTGCCCGTCTACAGTGCTGAGGTCTCAGAGGCAGCGGCCCAGAAACATGAGCGAGCCGTGGCCGCTGGCACCCTGCTCCCCATGTGCACACCTCCATTTTTTTGAGAGCCACATCCAAGGGGAGCGAAGTGAAGACATGAGCTTTCTGCCTGCCCCAGTGAAGCAAAAATGCCCAGCCGTTCATTTACTGGTCGCAGGTGTGCAGTTTCTCCCTCTTGATTTATCAGACTGGGGTAAAGGAAATGTTTCTGCCTGTAATCTGTTATCAGAAATATTAGTGATAACTCCTGTGTCAGCATTTCTGCTGGTGAGAGGTAAGGAATGCCATACCCCAGCAAAACTAGCTGGGAACTTGAAAATAAAGGATTCTTGATCTGGAGTCAGCCTCTTTTGTTATAAAATAAACAAGCATTAAAATAACTCTCTTTTATGCTCTTTGTGTCCGTATCTGGATGTGTGCATATGCATATGCAAAAGGATAAGACTCATAGATAAACAGTAGGGATAAATGAAACTCCTGGGTATAATCTAGCTCTGCACCATGATCTGAGGGTATTTTATCACTGACTTCAGCATGGCTTTACCCCATGTTGTAGCAGCAGTTACGACCTGGGAACTGCTGGAAAGGGGAAAATCTCAGCATAAGGACCTGGCACTCACTCCTGGCCTTGGGAGGACCAAAAATGTCAGAGGCTGCTGTAGAGAATAATTCATTTTATAGCACTTGTATGACAGCTGCCATCTCTCAGTGAGCCCTGCACATTTGGAGCCCAGAATGACTAAGTCAGCTGGCTTTGCAGAAGGTGGGGATCGGAAAAATTGTTCCATTAAAAAAAGATTAAAACAGTAAAACTTCCCTGCAGACTGTTTTCACTGCACTGTAGGTGGCCTCCAGAGAAGCATGGGGCGCTGCCCTCTCAAACGCAGGAGCAGGGCAGAGAGGAGCTGCACAGCACCACATGAGAGTTGAGTGGCCTGGGCGAGCAGGGTGGGGGACACCTGCATCCTCAAGGTACCCCGACACACAATTTTGCACTAGCCTGGCAGAGATATACCCCATAGCCCAACATTTAGGACCTTGGTGGCAGAATGGCAGGAAGGACAAAATGCCACACTGAGGAAATCCAGTCTGTGCATGGTATCTCCTCACCTGACTGGCTCTAGCCTTTCTCTCCACAGTAGTGTCCTGCCCCTGGAGGGCTGCTGACAGCGACCCCAGCAGGACAAGCACCAGGTCCCAGTGGAGAGCAGGGACCAAACCACTTCTCCTTCTGCTCCCCCACATACTATTTTTTTCTTTCAGGGTGGCCACATACTGTGCTTTGAACCACACTGATTTTATTTGTAGAGGCCTCTGACCAGTGGAGGTCTTGAGCTCAGAAAATTCCCTCTAAAAACCGGTATCTTGACAGCAACCTGAAGCAAGACAACTCAAGGACTAAGGCAGTTCCCAGAGAACATGTGGACATCAGCACCACCAGGATAAGAAGTTTAATGGATCAGATGCAGCTGAGGCCTCTCAGGGTTTATACCTGTTCCTTACACACCTCTGATGTGACATCCCACATGGGCTGTCCCCACTTGCCAGTGACGCTACCACAGTCTTGTTCATTCCCCTTGTTCCCTGGTCAGCTAGGAAGATCACTGAATCTGTGAAGTAAGGAACGGGTCTCCCACCTGAGACTTGTTTGTTCAAAAAGGTGGATGGAAACACCCATGTTTTGATAAAAAACTTGGCCAGTGGAACATGGGAGTCGTGCAGAAGGCACTGATCAGTGGGAAAAAACAGCACCTAAATCTACCCCAGGCCTGGTGGTGAAAGCTGATGCCTGTCCAACTTCCCAAATAGAGCAGGGAAACTCCTGAAGAGTTGATCCAGATGAGGCCATGCTCCTTCTGGGCTTCCACAGAGGCTCTTTGCTCTCGGAAACTCTTTGGGAACTGGGGAGGAGGCCATGCAATGCCTTTGCATGAGGGAGATGGTTGCCTAGCCCTCCCCACCCAAAAACTGAATGCAGCTCCAGCTACTGCTTTTGGGGCTCATGGCACCGCTGCCGAAAGGGTGGAGAGGGCTGCACCATGTACCACAAAGTTTAGGGGGGGTCTAACCCCTTTGTTTCTCCCCTCCCCACTTTAACCAGCCAAGGGCAGCGAGATGTCTGTGCTCAGGCTAGTTAGTCATAATTTTCTTGACCTTCCCATGAATTTCACTGAATTTCACTGAATTTTTTTAGAGTTGGAAGGGACCATATAGGTCATCTAGTCCAACTCCCCTGCTGAAGCAGGATTGCCCACAGCATGTTACTCAGGACTGCATCCAGGCAGGTCTTGAAAATCTCCAAAGAAGGGGACTCCACAACCTCCCTGGGCAGCCTGTTCCAGGGCTCTGTCACCCTCACCCTAAAGAAGTTTTTTCTCATATTTGAGT
>KZ506078.1:95711-111834 GCA_002844005.1 Limosa lapponica baueri | reverse complement strand
AATTTAGAGCAATCATTTTTAAATGCAGGGCCCCAAATCTAAACTCCCAGCATACAAACACAAAAGTCTTCACATAACATTTCTCATTTACAAGGGTGACACAATGACCTGCAGATCATAGAGGAGCTTTTCAGTGACCCACTGAGGATGCTTTCAGTTATAAAGGTTTAAGTAATGCACTTTATGAGCTGCTGTGGATGTAAAAGAGCAGTTCTGGAGGTTTCAGAGAGCGTTCAGGCAGATGAGCAAATAAAACTTTGCACTAAGTAATACTGCCCAACGCTTGGTGTTCTTTCTCCACCTACTGCATGCCAAGAGGAATGCTCTTCAGCCTCACTGAGCTACCCGAGAAGTGACCCTCCTCTAGTGCTACCCACTGTTTTGCCACTGACTGAGTGCCCCCAACCTTCCTTTCTCACTCCGAAGCCTTGTCCGGCTCTCCCCTCTGACTCCCCAGCCCCTGGGATACCTCTGTGTATTTCTGTGCCGGTGAGTGATTATACCTTGCGTCAATGCTGTTCCGTCTTCCTCTGGGCCTGCGATGCTTTACAATTCTGTTCCATGGTACCTAAAAGAGTTGTCACCTCCAAAGAGCTGCTCGCTCTTCACAACACCCCAGCAAAAAGCAGTCCATCACCCTCTGAAGGGCATGAAGATTTGACTGCTTTTGTGGCCCTGCTGTGGCCATCCTCTTTCCGTGTCCCAGCCTGTGTTGGAAGCTGGCTCCTGCCCCAGGGATCACCTGAGGGTAAGAAAGATGAGAGAAAGAGGGCAGACACTAAGTCTTCCCTGTGGTAACAAAATGTGGTCCTGGGGACCCCATCAGCTCTGCTCCTCTCTAGGATGCGCAGTACTTCCCAGCTGGGAAGGTCTTACTCGCAAGGAGACATTCAGACATCGGTACTAATTACCCTGGGAGGGGGAAAAAGGGAACTAGACGCTACCACGTTATCTATAGTACTGGACCTGCTTACTGCCCCCTGTGCTTCCTGCAGAAAGGGTGTAAATAAAGCATTCACGGAGGGCAAAGGAATGTTTCCCGATGGGAAAGCATTCCCAAGAGCCTTACAACTCAGACTGGCACACAGCACCCTTCCCCCTCTCTTCCAACCTGCACCACTAACACCAGCCATCACGCCAGTCCTTGTGCAGTCTGCTCCTCCTCTCTTGTACTACCTTCTTTTGGAATTTGAGGTTTCTTTTTTTTCTGAAGAGAAGAGTTTCAAGAGGCTGCAACTGTGAACGAGACAGTCCTTCAGCCACTGTGCACTGCTGTGGCTGTGTCACTTAACTTCAACCCTCTGCCCTGATCCAGGGGGTTAGATTATCTTGACCTGCAAGGATCCAGTTTTGTTGAAGAAGTAAACAATCAGCAAAGAGAATACCTGCTGTAATCAATAAAAGCTTAAAAATAGATTGTTGTATATCATTGAGAAAATGAGGACAGCCTTCCTGAAAACTGCTCCCCTCCCTTTGGGATTCCCAGAGCCTGAGAATTTCAGGCCATGTAAGTAAAAGTGCAGCTCTTGTAATGCCATGTAATAAATGTCTTCATAAAAAACAGGAGAGATGTTGCCCTGAAAAAAAAGAATACCTTCTTCAATAACCCTTGTTATTGCAAGGGTTTTGACATGGCTGCTCCATGGCTTACCACAGCTGGCAAGTGCTTTTTATCTCCATAAACTGTAGCGCACGCAATTTTTCCAGTGTGTTCACAGCATATCAGAAGCAAAGTGCAGTCTTCGGTTGAGATCACAATATGCTCTACATCCATTTAGCGTCTATTCCCATAGGTTGCCATACTGCAGAGTTGGCTTTTCCTTTACAAAGCACTGGAGCAAAACATGCTCTGGGGTCTGACAATTTGTGCAACTCTGGAAGGGGTTGAGCAGGGTCGGTTTTACCATTCCCAGTTGCATGTAAAAGACTTTTTTTGAACATCTGAAGAGCACCAACACCCAAACTGCGTACGGGATGACCTGACTTAGTCAGGAATCTCATCTATCCCATGAGCTTGCTCTATCAATATTATTGTCTACATAAGGGACAGACATGGGTGTTCATTTTCAAATGTGCTTTGCTTTCATTTTCACGCTTAAACCAGGTTCTGATTTTCAAAGTGTTTGTCTTCCAGCTCGTTCTGGGCCACAGACAGCTAGATTTTCCCAAGTAGCCCCCAGGCAATGTGCCATATTCTTCTAATACCTGGCCTATGACACAGATAAGCAAGAGGAGGGAAGTGCTGTTATCAGTCAAACAAAAGAAGGTGCAAAGGAAAGAGCTGAGGTTTCACAAGTGCTGCTGCCCAGTTTCACACCTCTTTAGCTTACTATCCCCTAGACAACAACAGTCTTTGGAGGTAAGCACTGGTTTTAACTTGCCCCTGCATGCTTAAATCTCAAGTTGAGTGCATTTCCCTGGCCCAAATACCCAAAGCTAAACCCTTCCAACTGCGAAAGGAAGCTCGACTCCCGAGCAAAGCCATGTTATGTGACCCTCAGTCTAAAGACTCTACATTGTACAAAATCCAGAGCCGAACTGTGTAGCTGGAGCCCTCCTCAAGGGCTCCTGTTCTCCCAGATGTGGCATCTCCTGACCTTTGCACCAAGTCCTGCACACCCTGCGCTACATCCAGCATCATGACCTTGCATGAAGGGGGCAGAGACAGGAGGGGACCTCACTGCAGCCCATCATCTCTTTGTGGCAGCGCAGGACTTCTGTCTGCAGGCAAAGAATGCACTTTAGGGCAATGCTCCAGGGTCTCGGTGCTGGAAGAGGGACTATCACACCATCAGCTCCCTAATCAGAGAGCCATATTTGCAAGCCTGCTCCACCCCAACCCAGATGCTGCAGATGGCACTCTGTGCTCCACTGGTCGCAGTTAGCGATAGACTGAGGATGGGGAATCACCAGGAACGATGAACTGAGCAGCAATTTCTTTTTCTTCCCTAACCTTTAGCTGGACTGTAGGAGTGCTCAGGACCAGACACAGAGTACCTACCACATCAAAACAGAGTGAAGCATGACAGCTGTATGATTTGACCTTGTTAATCCAGCTAGTTAGTAGAATGTATAAGTCCATAGCAGGTGTTAATGAGCCTGCATCAATATACCTGCTCAATAGCCAAGCACTGCTAACAGGACATTTTTTGCAGCTGTGACTTTCAAACCACTTCTGGTCTAGAAACACAGCAGAGCAAAATTCCCATGACATTCCAGTGAAGACAACTGCTTAGGAAAGCAGTTTATATGGGGAAAATAACAAGCAGGCTCTTTTGTAGGCATTGGCATTCTGATTGAAGTGCCATGTATCTTGCCTTAGGGTGCTCATTGTAGCTGCCGATTTGTTGAGAGAGACAAAGGGCAGAGCGAGCATGTGTGGAAAAGCGCACAGAAACAGGCTTGGATGGGTATCTGCTGCCGTTCACCCACTGCAAAGATGAAAGTGGTCCATTTTAATGACTGTTAAAAAAGGTAGAACAGCAATCCCTCTTCAGCTCCTGGAGATGTCGCCCTCAATATCCATTTCAAGGTGGTGAACGCCCTGATTACTCACCACAAATGCCACTTGCTTCAAAAGAACTTTTTTCACACTGTTCTTTCTAAAAACTGTAGCAAGTGTGTGCACTTCTTGGGACAACAATTCAGCCATTTTTCAAACAATTTCAAGTGTCCAATGTCAGGTTGGGTTACAGCCAGCCACTTTCAACCTCTGGATAATAACCTCTTCCCTAGAGGTGTGTCAGACCCGTGGAGGGGTCCCAGGTAGAGCCAAGGAGTCAGGTGGAGGCTGGGAGCCCGTTCTTGCAGGCTCCCTCCAATCTAAGTGCATCTTCAAGTGTGAGCAGTAATTTTATGATTTGTTTTGTTAAGGAGAGTAAAGGAATACCATTCAGGCCTCTTTTTTTGTGGTAGGGGAGACCTGAAAAATCGCTGTGACCTCTGAGACCAGCTCATTGAGACCACAATGCTATGGCTGTAAAAGTCTCCTGACTGTTGCAGTGTCCTACCGGCCCGTCTTTGCAGTCTCTCTGAGATCAGGCTGGAGGGTGTCTGCTTGGGGGAGAGCTGTGGTGAGGGACCCCAGGTCCCTCTGCAGCTGCCAGCCTGCTGCCAGCAGCTGCCCGGGCTCCTCCGCCAGGTCCGCAGGGAGGCTTTTAGCAGTTCAACACAACAAGAGGCAATATGGGCCAGAGAACTGAAATCAGCAGCGTAAATCTGAGCCTAATGAGCGCCAGGGGCTACAGGAAAGCTGTTCCAAGTGACAGGAGGTGCAGTGGAAAAAACCTTTCAGTGGCATCAGTGAAGGGACAGGGGAGCCTCTTTAATTTAGGGTCTGCTAAATGTCTGAGTAGCCTCATGCCAGTTGCCAGGCTACTGACCTACTTCAGCTGCCCTGTCCTAGCAGAGCTAAGGATCCCTCTTCATGACGCTGTCACCTTCCAACTCTCTCACTACCTCATACCAACAAAGTTAGCGGGAACTAATGCTCCTGCTGAGGTTGTTTTAAATAGATTTTTCATCTTGTGGGAAAAACAGTTGTCTAGACATGTCTCCAGCATTCAGTATCGCTCAGCTCTGAAAACTAACTCTAAAACTGGGCTTCTGGGAAACTCCCTTCGCCTTTGCTAATCCAGATGAGGAATGTAGGTCCTTTCCAAGACCCTGGTTGTGCTACACCCAAAGGACATTTCAACAGCTATCCAGTGTTGCGTAGGTTTTCTGCAGCAGATTTACACCCCTAGTGTTACTTACTGAACTAGTGTTATTTCAGCTACAGCTAAAACTAGCACTGTAAATACTATCGATCTTGGCCCCTGCCCTGAAAAAAACAGTTCTGCTGGATGTTGTGAACATTTATTTCTTGCTAAGCTCCAGGGAAATGCTTTAAGATTGCAAATAACTTAGCATTAACAATACTGACCTTTTTTTTTTTTTGCTAAGCCTCATCATTTCCTTAGTCAGGTGGTAGCAAAGAAGTCTGTTGTTGCAGTTACTGCCCTGAAATTAAGGGCTAAAACAACAACGAGAAGAATTCACACGAGGCAATGCAGCTCTTCAGCTGCGTCAAAGCCAGCAGCTTTGATGCTTGTGCTTTCACAGGACTGATTAAACAGATCGATTAGATCTGCATCAGCCATTCCGCAAGTCGTAATTGGAAAATAATATTTTCACAGGATTAGAGCTTCTTGCTTTGAAAATAAGCAGCTTGGGTTTGGGTAAAATTTTCCAAGGCACCTGTGTGACGCAGAGAGCAGAGCCTGATTTCAGCATGGGTCAGCAGACCCGTGGCAGCTTACCTGGCCTCTGAAAGGCGATGGTGGCAGTGGAGAAAGGATAGCCTGGGCTTGGGCTGTACATCACGCTACCCCTCAGAGCCTGCTTGCTGGCATGTTTCTACTGCCAATTGCTTTTGCAGGGTGAATCTCCCCCTCTGCCTCTTTTCCTGTGGTAACCAAGGCTCTCTGACAAAGGCCAGAACCGCAGTCCCATGTGCAGGCTTGCCTGCCATCCGTGTTATGGACCCCTGCATTCACACCGGACAGGGACAGCCTGACTGGGGCAGCCCCCCACCTCTTGCTGAGGTTGGGGAAGGATTTGTGTGAGGGCAGAATGAACACACCACAGCGCGGGTTACCTGGAGGGTGCAGCTGTGTAGGGCAGAGCGAACCCCTGGGAGCTGAGCAAAACTCCATGGCAAAACGGCAGCCTGCCTTGCCCAGCTCTGGGGAAGTGAGAGAGGTTGAAAGCAGGGTCTGTTGCATTCCACTGGCCTCCAGACAGGCTGTCTGCTGCTGCAGCACTCTGCAGGCAGCCGGGAAAGCAGAGCTCACACGCCAGAGCCTCTTTAGGTCAGATGCATCGCACAAGGCAAGGGGCTCCCAGTTTCCTCCCACGAGCTCCTGAGGTGTCAAATACCCATCCCTCCTCAGGGCGTCCATGCAACCCTCCCACACCTCTCTCTGCGCCAGGAGTTTCCCCAGAGATGTCACCTCACAACTCCAGATGGTCTGGTAACACTTTGCTAAGTGCTCCCATGTTGGTGGAGGGTCAGGCAGCCTTTCCCGAGTTACCCTTCCCTCCCCCAAAGTGCATCCCACATTTGTGTCCCCCCAAGATCTCCAGATCTCTCAGATGATACATCAGGCTCCCCCAGCATCACCCAGCATTTATGTACTAAGGCAAATGGAGGCAGCACAACCTTTGGCGCCTTGTTTCACACACCAGCAGAGAGCCAGGACTGTAAGCTCCCCCCATGTGCTGGGCATTGCCGGGGGGCTCCCTGCTGCGCAGAGAGGGTCCCAGGGGAGGACAAGGCAGCAGCACCCACGTTGCAGCTGCATTGGGGAGACGCCATGCCACAGAACAGGGAGAGATAGACTCCAAAGGAGCAAATTGCATACTTAATGTGGGAATACTGGGGCAGCCCAGGTCTCCTGTCCAGGCTGCTGGGGCACACAGGAAGGGAGCCTGGGACCAACAGCTCATTGAAGCGACTCTTCTGCCTCTGGAATGCAGGGGTCACTCACCACCCTGCACTGGGCCATGCGACCTGCTCTGCCCTGCATCCCCTTGACACCCATCCCGAGTACCTCATGCTGTCGTGGTGGGAAACGCTGCCCTGGATTATGTTCAGCTCAAGTTCTGCCAAGGATTTGTGGTGCTGCGTTGGGTGAACCCTTCTAGATGAAGGCCACCGGAGGGAGCCCCAGCAAAGCAAATGAAGGCTCACAGGTGCTTCTGCATCCATCATTTAGAGCAGTGGCTTTCAGCCGGTCATCCCTAGGCTCTTCCATGTCAGGGAATTACTTTGCGGGGGATTCATGGAAAGCAAACAGAGAACAGCACTTGTTGTAGGTGTACTGTGCCTTGCCTTTCTGCAGGCTGTTATGACTGGGCTTTTTTCCTAAACAAAACATCTTCTATAAATGTATTTCAGGATATATCTGGCATGCTCCTTTTTTTTTTGTGAGTGTGGAGTTGTGAGACAAGTTCAACTGTGGACAGCAAAGGGAACGTGCAGGAGGTTCCCCCCCCACACACAACGGCTTGCTCTGTTATTCCTGCTCTACTTCATTGGCAGAAATTCCTGCTATTTTTAGGTCTATAAGGTGAGGTGCTGATAAAAAAGCTCCACTGTGATGGTACAGTCCCATGATGGGCTTGAGCTGAACAACTTTACTGCTAGAGAGAGTTAGAAGCCTTATACTCTGTCTTCCTCCTTCTGTCCTACTCTTCCCACTTTCCCTCCCTCCTCCCACCCTGTGCTCCCATCTGTGCAGTGCAGCTTCATTTCCCCTTGCAAATTCTGATTGCAAGATAAAATGATCCAGCTTATTAACCCGGCCATTTGAGAGAGTTCAATGGGCTTAAAATGCAGTCAGGCAAGTATAAGAGATGGAACAAAATAAGCACGGGGAGGGGTGAAGGGAAACCTGCCCCTTAGACACACCGTGGCTGAGCTAATGTTAGCTAAGCTCCTGCTGTATCAGGAAACCACAACCAAGCGAAGCCAGCCGGAGCCAGGCTGAAAACAAACAGAATGATGCAAGCGGGATAGCAGAGCTGCAAACTGCTTTCTGGAGGCCAGCATACGCAAAGAACTTGCATGGGCTCAAGGGGCACTAGACAAGTCCTTGGAGGAGAGATATAATAAGAGGCACTACGCTGATGAACCACTAAAGGCTCAGGAGGTCCCCTGAGCTGGAAAAAGAAAAAGTTGGAGGCTGGGAGTGTACCCGGGGAGACAGGGCAGCTCGTGTATGCACACCCTGCTCTGCCTCTCCCTCACAGATATGGCTTTTCTTTCGCCAGGCACACACACCCACTAGCGATCTGCTGCCTCCTGACAGAAGGCAGCATGTCCTCCTCCAGACAGGGAAAGAATACTCGGCATTTTCAATGCATCCCTCCTGATAATTAAGCAGCCATGGAAGAGCCTCCACCAGCCAGTGCTCCACCATCACGCTCCAACAGCTGCTGGGAGGAGGACCTGCAGATGTCTCACTGCTGCTGCTGGCACCTCGGTGCACCCAGTAACCTGCACTGAGCTGGAAGCAGCCTCTGAACATGTATGAATTGGTCCCCGTAGCCTTATCAGCAAGCTCCTGCTGCACACCAAACACCTCACCCTGGGGGACTGCTTCCAACCGCGAGGCAGTTGGGAGATCCCCTGGTGCTCCACCAGATCAGACAACTGTTGTGATGGGCTCCCCACCACAGAACATAGCAGTGTCACTGGCGGGGCTCCTTCTAAATTTGCAAAGGTTTCCATCAAACTCAGCTTTTTCTGCCTTGCTGTCCTCTCAGTCCTCTGACTGCTGCGAAGTACCTGGGGGCAGCAAGCAAGCAATACCTGGAGAAGTTTTCCAAGAGTACTCAGAAGGGTCCGGAGAGATCAGCTTCTTCCACAAAGTGCTCCATCCAAGCTGCCCAGAACAACACAGAGAGAAATTTCCCTCAAAGGAGCAGGTAGATTTGCTTGTCAGATGGACTTTGATTACTTTCCAGTCTTGGAACACTTGGGGTGTATGACAGAGGCGAGATGGACACCCCCGGGGCAGCGCTTCACAAGGCTAGGAAAGGAGGTCTGAGACAGGAGAGCCAAGATTACGCTCACGGGGGCAGGCATTGAGAGTGGAAGAAAAAAAGTTTTTTCTCCTTTTTCTGGGGAACAATAGGGATGCCACACCCCCCACCTCTCAACCACCCCCCAGCCACAGCACAGTGATGCTACCAAGTTGTCCACATCTGGGGAAAGCACAGGGGTGGGCACAGCCAGAAGGCAAGGGATGAGGCTCACCTGGGGAAAGTCACCTTCATGGTCCTAGTACTCTCCTGCCATGTCAGTACCGCTACTGTCTCCACTGACTTCTCTTCAGGGTCAGGCTAGAACACGTCCTGAACAAAACTCGAATCTCTGACCAGCAAGGGGGGGCTAGGGGGCTATGGTAAAACAAAACAGGGAGAAATCAAGTGATTTGCAGCCAGATAATAAGAGTGTAAATGATGGGGTGCAAAAAATCAAGCCTCAGAAAGTGGCTCTGGAGGAGTCAGAAGTGAGGCTGCAGCCTTGGGCACTGGATGTACTTGTGCACTGAGGTCTCCCTCTTGGCATGCATAAGGGGAGGCCACAAATACATCAGTGCTCACCACTGTGTGCAGAATGTTCCCGCTCCTGCCGCCCAAGCTGTGGGACTAGGTTTGCACCCCTCGCCAGGGTGTTCCACCCTCTCTGCCAGCTAAGAGGTCCTGCCACTTCATGTGTGAGTGAGGAGATGCAGGAAGAGCAACATAAGTGTAAAAGATGCCTCCACAGCGCTGTTTGGAGGTGGAGGGGCTGGATGTAAGACCTCCCTTTCAGTGCGCTTGGGCTTGGTGAACCTTCCATCTGAATCACCAAGGCTGCTCCTAAATTCTTATCTCCAAACACCTCCCGTCCATCTTGCTGGTGGGAAAATCACCTGATTTCAATGCCTCCTCTGTAAAGGGAGGAGGATGGGGTTTTTGTCTAGCTTGTAAGCTCCTCTGGGCAGGGAAAGAGGGCCCTTTACATAAAGGAACCAGCATGAGGGTCTTGACCACAGATTTCACAGCAGCTTGCTGGACCAAAGTTCTAAGCACAACATCAAATAACGTGTTGCACTTTATTAATTTTCCTGGTTTTCAGGAACTCTCTAATAGCAACAGTTAACAAATCAGCTGTGTTCCTAATCAGGGGTTGGATCTCAAAAACTCCCCAAGTAAAAGTTTCCATAAAACACCAAAATCTCTCAGCTATGCTCTGCAGTCTCTGCACCGCTGCTTCTCTAAAACTGTTCCTCAACTCGGCATCTCCTCTCCTTTTCCTTGCCATTCATCCTATCTCACTGACTGCCCCTCACACCAAACTAGTTACATTTACCTTCACCCACAGCATCAAAGCAGTGCCCTTACACCACTGACGGTCATTAACACTCAACTGTGAGTGACCCGGAGGACTCAGAGAGGGGCCACCCCCATGCCCTCCGTGGCACGGCCCTTCATGCCTGTGTATGTCGCCCTGACACGTGAAACAAAGCCACAGCCAGTTTGCACCAGACGCATTCCTCCCCAGACCCATATGGCGACTATGGCTACAAAGACCTCACCCTTTTCTCTGCTGTGCTGTGTAGCATTTACTGGGGTTGCTATAATTAAGAATCTGTGATAAGATCTGCTTATATAACCGTGGTGATTAGTGAAGTATAGGCATGGAAGTAGATTAGATGAGATTACTAGGAACAGCTCTGTTCTAATGTACACAAGTTGCTGTCTCTGATTAATTTTTTGACGTTGCATCTTAAATTGGTTCTCTTTCCTTGCAGTTGTGCCTTGTTCCAAGAGGTGCCAAGCAGAGAGCTGGTAAAATTGTTCAAAGGGCTTGCTGGTTGTGGGTTACTAATTATCCCTACACACGCACTGTTAGCAAAATCCCTTTAACCTGAGAAACCAAGTCCTGTGCACTGGCCTGGAACTCCAGGTACCTCTTTAATTAACACAGAGTTCTGGGGACCAGCAACAAAAAGGTGCTATTTTCCAGTGAGCACATTAAGCACTTTATGTAATGACCCCCCAGGATGTGCTTCAGTGTTTGTTTCAACCTCTTTTTTTTTCTATATCCAAGCACTGCAGTCTTTTGTTTCACAACCATTTTTTCTTTGCCTTTCATCCTCGCTCTGCCTCTCTTAAAACTGGCTGCTTCCCTACCACCTTATTTTTTTCTCTCACCTCTTTATCTCCAAGCCAAATCGGGGTGGCACCATTTTTTCCTTGCCATGTGTTAGTTGCTATCCAGTGATGGTACTGGGCTTAAGAAAGCAGACCAAAACACAGGAGGGCTTGTGGCAGCATTTAACCCAATAGATCTGAGCAAGTTGGGGCGGGGGAGTCACCTGCAGTAAGTCACTAACTGAACAACCCTGTAGCAGTGGAGAGGATGTGTAAAGCCTGGGAACGTACCCAAGCTGTGTTTCCCTCTCCTGAGTCCTACAGATGTCCTCATTTAGGTTTGGGCAAAATAAAATACACAATAATGAGTAGTTACATGGAATTCTGCCTTTGATTCCTGCTTTTCTCTGGCGACCCTTTCCTTCACATTTCCTTTGCTTTGATGGCTCCCGTCTTCCCTCCCACCTGTCTAGCTGTGCTGTCAACATTAACTTCAAAGGGTCTTCTTCCTTCTCCCTCACTTCTCACGCTCCCTAATTTCTGTCCCTGGTCCCCTTCTTTCTTCTAAGCTTGGCCCTGTACGCAAGGTGAAGTCACTCAAGGAAACAGAGAAGGAGCCTTTTATCCTCACTGCGACATGTCTGCATGACGTTGCCTCCACAGTCCATAGGCTCTGCCCACACCCCTGCCCTTCCATTAGGCAGATGCGCTGCAGCATCTACCTAATTAGCACTAATCATTAACACTGCTAGCATCTCTAATGTAGACGTCTCTCTGACACTGGATTAATTTCCAGTTCATTGACATCTCACAAACTCACACACAAAAACCCATTTTGTTTCATTTCTCAATTCATTCTTAGATACTTAAAGAAGGAAGAAACTTGTGAAAAGACTGACTGCTATTCCTATGCGAAGCACAGAGATCCCCTCTCCTGACACACCACAGGTACCATGAAGGCCCAGCACTCTCCTGCCCTGGTGTGTCATGGTGCTGGTCTTCTTGTCGGCACGTGCACGGCCAGGCTGAGCACAGCAGGGGAAATGGGATGCGAAAAGAGGCAGAGGGTTATAAATTTCTGGTGGAGATGGACTTTGCTGTCCCCCGGCGTGAGGTATAGAGGACTCCTGGTACAGAGGACTGCTGAGAAAAGGAAGAGCAAGACATGAGTGGCCTTATTTTTCAATAGTTCCGTAACCTGTGAGGTGTAGTCCGGGTCCTAGGACTGCTGTCTGACAAAACTGAGAAAAGATCTTATTAATCAAGCACCCAGCCAACCATTACTAGCGCAGTACGAATTCCACAAGCCACAAAGCAGAGCTCCACGCAATTCGCTCTTTCACCTTGTATTCCTAATGAGTTATTTTAGGCATCTGCATTTGCTGGAGGCATTATAAGATTTCCACTTGTCATGTACAAAAGCATATTTCCAACCTGGGAGCAGCTGTTTGGATTTGTTTTCTACTGGCATGTCAGGGTACTTGTCTGTGAAACAGGGATGCCGGGGTCAGCAGACCTCAGCACAACTGAAGTTAAAGTCTAAGCTAAAGCTATCCTCTGGAAAATGTTTCTTGCTCGCAGCAGTACACCACGCAACCTAGAGCAAAGGGAAATCTAAAGTGAATGGGGCCTTTACAAGATAAGGAGTGAAAACCCAGTGCATTTCAAATAGTGAAAACAGACTTTAATTCCACAAGAAAAAAAAACACGTTTCAACATATTTTAGCTGAAGGCTTTAACAAAATCTTTAAAGCAAAAATGAAGGCAATTTTGTTCTGCTTATTACGTAAAGCATATACTCTGTGAACACACATTACAGCCTGCTTTCAGTGATGAATGAAAATCACCTGGAACTTCTGCTTTGCCAGAGTTGATTGCAGGCCACTGCAGTTGTAGCTCCCTTGAGGACTTGGGACAAGTCAAGACTCACAGCAGGTTCCCACTGGGTGACTTGAGCTGCTACTGAAAGGGGCTGTCCCACTCCTTCATCGCCCTTGCTTGCTCAAAGCTACACCAGGAACTCCAGCCCAGTGAGCCAGTTCAGTTCATTACATGAGCAGGAAATCACTCTTTTATTTGCAGGGTTTGGCTCCCGCTGGTTTAGTGAGTTTGAACTGCAATGTTAAGCCCAGGTGGGATGCAGACCAGCAGTGAGCAACTGAGGCACAGAAAGTAGATCCTCTAACACACAAACCTTATTGGGCACATACCTGTTCTCTGGTAACAAGATCTTCTGACTTTGCCAGGGATTTTTGCTTCTAACAGCTGGATCACGATTGTGAATTTGAAGGGAAGTTGGTGCAGGAGGAATGAGTGAAGTTAATCTGTCTGTACATGGCAGAAGTTCTAGCAGAAAGCTTTTGTCGTCTCAGTAAGGAGCAGTGGAGAGCAGGTGACCTTTACATGCCAAAAGAATACGTACAGAAAGAATATGGCAAGACGTACAGCGGTGCCAAGAGGACTGTCCTTGTCCTGTGATGAGCCACAGCGTCTTCGAGTCAGCTCAAACCAGCAGAGGAATTCCATGAGGTGTCATAGAAAGCAACTAGACTCCCTTCATTGGGTGTAACTACTGTCAAAGTAGTGAAACATTACTAAAATTGCTGTCCCGTTTTTAAAGCAGACGCATTTTAAAAATCTTTTGGATTCAGACAGAAAAATAAACATTCAGCGTACTTCCTCAGAACTGGACTCGCTGTTAAATTTCAATTGTCTTGTGTTGGGGCACAGTGCAGACAGCACTCGTGCTGGCGAACAGTCCTATGGACTACAGCTGGGGCTGTGAACACCGCGCAATAAAGCATATTTGTAAATGTTTCAGGGAATTCCAAAATATCTAAAAGATGAAATTTACTTATTATACACTGAGGTCTCAGTCTTGATTTCTGCATCAACAAAATGAGTAAGCTCACTTTCCTGCCATGATTTTCAGACTGGAACACCGGTTCTGTTGCAAACGCTCATCAGGCTGTATAGTATCAGAGTCTTCTGCAACCATTACTATTCCATTTAAAAAAATTTCAATATGCTTGGTTCAAATTTACAGCTTTTGGCCCATAATTCCATGAAGCTTCCCAGGATGACCAGAAAGTGGTCCTACACTCCACTCCGCTTTTAATTAAAATGCATATTTTTCTTTGCAGCAGCTCATCCAAATTTTATTTAAACTCCTTCAGAACCTGCACCTTCCTGCCTTTGAGCAATTACTTTATGCCAGCACTTGAAGCTGTGGTAACAAAGGTCTAATTTGGGTTTCTTGTCAGTGTCCTTTGTACCTATGACTAATTGCAGGAATCACAGAATGGTAGGGGTTGGAAGGGACCTTTGGAGATCATCTAGCCCAACCCCCCTGCCAAAGCAGGTTCACTTAGAGCTGGTTGGACAGGAACACATCCAGGCACATTTTGAGTATCTCCAGGGAAAGAGACTCTATAACCTCTCTGGGCAGCCTGTTCCAGTGCTCTGTCACCCTTAAAGTGAAGGTTTTCCTCATTTTGAGACAGAATTTCTTGTGCTTCATTCTGTGCCCTTTGCCCCTTGTCCTGTCACCAGGAACCACTGAGAAGAACCTGACCCCATGCTCTTGACACCTGCCCTTTAGCTATTTGTAAGCCTTGGTGAGATCCCTTCTCAGTCTTCTCTTCAACAGGCTAAACAGACCCCAGGTCTCTCAGCCTTTTCCCGTAAGTGAGGTGCTCCATCCCCTTGACCATCTTTGTAGCCCTTTAGCCCTTCTGAGCCACATCTTTATCATCATGTTTGTTAACACAGTGCCCCGCAAACCCTTCTTTCATGGCTGCCTTCATTTTTTTTTGTCAGACTGCCATCTTTTGAGTTGTAACACCCTTTAACTGTGTGCTTCAATATCCATCAGAGGCTTCCCAATTTCTTTGAGCCGCAGGCTAAGCCGCCTTTCCCCTGTTCTGAGCTTACTCTGGGCAACATCCAGACTGCTTCATACGTTTGGGTGCGACACCCCGATGGCCACACTGCCAACAGGGAGGAGGGTGCAACCAGGAAATGTGGCCACACACCTGGACACGGAGTCGCAGCAGTACACCTCAGTAATTCCCCCAGCTGAACGTACCGGCCCTGTTACCGCAAAACGGCAGATAAAACGTTCCAAGACTCAATTTAAAGTTTAGAAAGCAGGCATTCTTTACTACGGCACCGGGTGCACAGGGGATAGCTCCTCCTATTGTGTGCACCGAATACTGTTGTCAAATTAAATTTATACACAACAAGTACACATATTCAATGTAATGCCAAGAAAACATTAGCATATTCATTACATTTCTGAGAATTCATTTACATATTATAATGAGCTTTTGGCCATGTGTAGTTGTGCCTTCTGGTGGTCCCCATTTTGAGTGAGGATCGTTTCTTCCTCAAGCTTCATCTTCTTCACCTGTCCTTTGGCTCACTTTTCGTGTTGGCAAAACGTTCTAACTACTTAATTGCTCGTTAAAACTAATGGCCTCTCTGCTACCACCTGTTTGTCAGACAATGTCCGTATTTATTGCATCCCTGTCTTAGGTCACCATGTTCTCAGGGCCATGTACATCCTTCCTTACCTTACCAAGTCCTTGAAACCATTTGGGATGGTTGCTAGAATAGCTACAATTCTTCTCTAAAAGATTCTCTACAGTTTAACCATTTATAAAACTACGTAAGATCTGCCTTAGGTATCAACCCAGAGCTCCCGGTAAGATTACCACCACACGAGAGCTCCCCACAGGGCCTCCTCCGTCCCGCCACAGGCCGCTGGCTCCCTGGCTCAGCCCCAGCCCTCCCCCCCCGCCCCGCAGCACCACCTCCCGCGGCGAACGGCGCCGCTATTCCCCCTCCTCTGCCCAAGGCGGCCTTCCAGCCCCGCCGGCAGCCACCGGACACCGGCCTGGGGGTGATGCTAGGGGGGGCGGAGGGAGGAGAGGCCCCCGCCGCTCCCCCAATGAAGGGGCTGGCGGCCCCGCGCGCATGCGCAGGGAGCGGCGCCCTCCCCTCCCCTTCTCCCCCCCCCCGCCCCGTGCTCGGGAGAAGTGTTTCCGGCGCGGCGGCTGTGACGTGCGCGGTCGGCGCCGGGCTGTCCGGCGGGCGGGCGGTGGGAGATGGCGGAGTATCTGGCCTCCATCTTCGGAACAGAGAAGGACAAGTGAGTAGCCCATCCTCGCCCTACCACCCCCCCTTCCCGCGCCGCTCCCGCCGCTTCGGTGCCCCGGGGCGGGCGGGGGGAAGGGAGGAAGGCGGGAGGCTGGCGGCGGGTTCCGCGGGGAGGCGCTGCGCCCGTCCGGGCGGGCGGCCTGCACCGACCGCGGCGGTCAGCCTGCCCTTCCCCCTCCCCCCTCCCCTCCCTTCCCCCCGCGGTGGGGGGGGGGGAGGGGAGCGGCCCATTTCTTCTGCTGCTGCCTCAGGGGCCTTGTGGCACCCCCGGCAC
>KZ506078.1:76805-95337 GCA_002844005.1 Limosa lapponica baueri | reverse complement strand
GTGGCGCGCGCGCTCCGCTCGCCGCGTGGGGCCAGCGCGTGCCCGCGCCGCCAGCCCCGCCCATGCGCTTCCCTCTCCCCTTCCCTCCCGGGCCGGGCTGGGTTTGTGATCCGCGGGGACTTCTCCTCCTTCCCCCCCTTCTCTTCCTCCTCCTCCTCCCCCGCCGCCATGCGGGCGCGCCCGCCCCTTGTGGTGTGGTGCCGCGTCCTCCTCGCCCCCGTCATTCTCCTCCCCTCCCCTCTCCCCACGGCGGCCGCGCTTCTCGGGAGCGGCCGGGGCGGCTGGGTGCCGATCTTCCCGCCGGAAAGGGCCTCTCTCCTTCCCCTTTTGTTCGCGTCCCTGCCCCTCGCAGCAGCAGCCCCCGGAGCTTCCGCTCTGCTGCAAGGACAGCGACTGGTTATTTCTCCCCCCTCCCCAGGGTGCGGAGGATTTGCCCGACTGCTGCATCCTGATCCTCAGGCTTCTGCCTGCAGCCTTCCGCCCGTCGGGAACGTCTCTAGTTTCTCTGGTTGTTGGAAGCGTACTTACAAAGCCCTCCTAACGAGAATTTGGTCACCGTCGGCCTGACCAAACCAACGTGTTTTTCCCCTCGTAAAAATGAAAGGGGGCATCGATGTGCTGCTGCTGGACTAAATTACTCTTGTCAGCCCCTGGCCGTGGGGCTTCTGCTTTCCTTCCGCTTTGTAGCGCTACGTGCCAGTTCCAATTCGCTCGACTGTCAGAAAAGCAGTTTCGGCAGCCTCCCTTGAGCTCTGTTACTGTAGCATCCTTTCTGATATAGTGCATTACGGTTTAACAGTATTAGCATATGCCAATACAGCATGCGTGAAAACCCAGTACTGGGCTTATTTTCTATTCAAAAAAGCAAGCAGAACTCTCCAGAAAAGTCTTGAAGTTGGAGGCACTATTGGAAATTTTATAGTTAGGTATTTTTTTTGTTGCAGGATAGAATTCAGAAAAGACAGTAAGTATATTGTAATGCTAAGTATGTATTATCAAAAACATAATGACGAGTAAGCATGTCACAGTTTTAGAGTAGAATGTTTTGCTAGAGATCAGATATGCTTTAGCACTTTATTATTCCTTCCCTCTACGAGTTAATGTTGGTTACATAGGATTGTGGAAAGAATTGGTGTTAATTATGAGTATGGGAATAATAATCTTTCTTCCAGGAGAATTCTTATATTTCACTTACCCATATATAGCCCATAATAGCTTTCTCGCCCTTCAGAATTTTGCATTCAGTTTTCTCAGTCAAGGTAACTGAACCTCCTTGTGGTTTTCTTTCATCATTCCATGTGACTTGCACTTATATGTGAGAGTTTTACTAGCATTACTAAACCAGCGAAGTTTCGAAGGTGTCGTGAGATAATAGTTAATTCAAGAAAAGCTTGTGGTTTAAAAAATTAAATGCTTCATTTTAAAATTATTAACTACGTTTTGGAAATGACTTAATTAAATGAATTTATTTTGCTTATGTGCATTCTCTCTGTAACGTGATTTTTCTCTTACCTGAATAACTTCAAATTCTGTGTTGGCAGCAGTCTGAGTTACCCTTAAATATAACTTTAAACAGGTGGTTTATAAAACATTAGGTATGTGCAACTGTGTCAGCTTTAAAGCAGGTTATATTGCTTAGACTAGAGGATTGCATGAACTAAGACACAACTGTATGGCTCATAGCGTGACTTTACAGACTGTTTTTCACATTATTTCCTATCCCATCACCTAGTGAAACTAATACAGAGACGAGAGTGGAGAACCGGAAGGGTAAAACAGTAGTGATTGCTTCTGTCCATGGTGGTGTCTCAAATGCACTTTGGGTTTGAGTAGCGGGTGAAATTGATGATATGACTCGCTGTAAATTAGGGGTAAAGAGGAATGAATATGAACAGATTTACTGTAACGCTTTCCTATGCCATGTTGATTTATTATTTTCTGTGTTACTTCTCTACATCAAGGTAAAGGCATTTAGGGCACATGTTTTATAGGAATTGCATATTAATGTTTTCTATTCTAATGTGTAACTACTTTGTTTTTTTTTAATTGCAGAGTCAACTGTTCATTTTATTTCAAAATTGGAGCTTGTCGTCATGGAGACAGATGTTCTCGGTTGCACAACAAACCAACATTTAGCCAGGTTTGTTTTCCTTTTGTTTTCTCTTTCTTGTGGAAGTATATTCTTACTTTAAAACGTAGATTCTCAGATACAAATGAATAATTACCAAGCTCCAGATTAAGTAGTATGCTTTTGGCCCCAGTTTATATGGGTTTTTGCTTTTTTGGGGGTATATTTACTTCTCCCAGCATTTCTAATTATCTCCTGTCACCCTTAATGGCTGCAGGAAGCGATGCTGTTGTAAGCTTGCCTGTAGTAGAGACCAACCAGTGCTAACTTTCAGGTGAGTGTGCCTTCTCAGTGGTGTTTAGGCACTTAAACCATCCCAGATTTTTTGAATCGCAGACAATGGCAGCATATTCTGCCTATCTCAAAGGTGTGAACTCAAGTCCCTTATGCATATAGTAGAAGAAAACTAATTAATAAATAAAAGCGGCTCTTCTGTCGTTACATTTGCTCTCTGACCCAGGCTTTTAAATTTCAAGAGTAACTTACTTGCTTTGAATGTGAAAGAATTGTTTCTTGAAAACAACTTGCCTGGTTGATGAGGGTATATACGTCAGTTGACTTGACAGATTATTTAATCTTTGGCTACGTCAGTATTGTCAGAGGCATGATGTGTGACTGCCTGTTGGCAAAAAACCAAAAAGTGCAGTAGATGAGAGGGTCTTTATTATTATGAGCTCTGTAGTTTTCAGAAGTTACGTTCCTGGAGAACTGTATGCTTTGCCTTTTTCTATCACCGCTGATTGTTAAGGTATACAGGTAAATAGATTTCTTTGGGTGTATCGTGTGTGATAAGTAGTGCCTACGGAGCTGTTGCATTATCAGTGGTTTTACCTACAAAGGTAAAATCTACATAGCAGTGGAGTCCTCTACTAGTTCATTTTAGCTGACTTGGAGCAGGATTGATTAAAATAGCAGGCTGGTGTTGGTTTGAGGAGAATAGGGAGGCAAGTGCTGTCCACGTGACTGGAGTTCAGAGCGATGGTGCTCATGAAGTTAAACTTTGTTGAGTACATGAGTGGACAGGGTAGTTCTAGGAGGGCCTCTCTAGGTCACTGATCAGTAGGGAGGGACTACAGCTGGCACTTTATTTACAAAAACAGTTTTCTAGTTCTGGGAACGTAATAATTTTTAATGTAAATACCGTATTACAAAAATAATATAGTCTTATTTTCAAAACTGCTCCGTGTTGCTGACCTACATGGAGAGAGGGCTGAAATGTGACTGGTTGTTTAGAGACCTGAATTTAGGTCACTGGCTACTACAAAATATTTCTAAATCAGACAACCTCCACGGTAGTTGTCTTTAAGTTAAAAACAAAACCAAAAAAAACCAAAACCCAACCTAACAGCTTTTTTTACAAAAATCTTTGTGTGCAACAATGGTTTCCGCTGTCGATGCTGTCTTTAGGTTTGCTTCAGAAACGGCTGTTAGCCGCGCTAGCTGAAGTGGGTCAGGAGGGTATGTCCCAATCATCCAGTGATGTCTGGGACCGCTACAGCATCGCGCCTGGCAGACACGCTGTACTGTAACCTCTCAAACCTACCTGGCAGACGTGTAGGCTTCACAACAGAAATCTTTATTTGTATGCGGACTGATAATCAGCTGTGATAGAAAACAGAAGAACTGATATCTTACCAATGGGAAGTTACTGGCACCATATTTTTATCTTCTGTTGCTATTGCTGGTGGCAGCTACTTTCTAGAAGAGCTGTGTTAGGAAAGGTGGTGCAATCCAGGGTGATCAAATTACCGCCAATCAGCAGAAACACTGTAACTATATGCCTGTTTCTGGCTCTCTCCAATTGTAGGCTAAAACATAGATATTTTAAACCTGCGCCACGGAAGCACAAAGCTTTGGTTGGTGTGATTGTACCCATGATAAAAAAATGTGCGATTTTTAAATGTGATGTTACAGATTTATTTTTTTTTAACATGTTAAGTGGGCAGCATATGTAGGTATGATATTGCTAGTCCTGTGACTTGTTTAAGCTCTGAATTTTTACTGTGACTAATAACCGTAAGATAAAATTATTTGGGGATTGTGATTTGTACTAACGTTGAGCTTGTATTTTATGTAATCAAATTTCAATTTTTGAGCTGCTTACAGTGATGTGGACGTTTGGATTTTTTTTGTAATATTAGTTTACTAACTTAAACATGGTTTGTTTTTTCAGACAACTTGATTTTAAGAAGAACGGTACAAATGTAAGGTTTCAAGTCTGCCTGGGCTAATTCTTCAAGTAAAAAGCAGAAGGGCTAAAAGGATATTGTCCTTATTTGAAGGATCGGAAACATGTGAACCCATGATGCTATTATATTATTTAAACAGAAATTCCACCAAGAAATTCCTGATGCCAAAATGAGATGTAGCTCTTGCCTAAAAACCTTACTGTAACGTTTACACTCTCTGGCATTATGTATTATATGCTGTGCACGTAACACTGTTTTTTTTCCCCCCTAGACTTACAGTAATGAATCTGATCTTGAAATCTAGGCATCTCCATAATACCACGTAGTTTCAAGTTTTAGGTTCCCGTGCCTCGCAATTCCCATTTTGAGGATAGCTGTTGAGACAAATGCAGCTCTTTCTTGGTGGTCAATTAAAACTGTTTTCATAATATGATGGTCTGGATGCAATTTTGGAAGATATTCTGCAAATACAAAAGGAAGTCTTAAGAATAAAATATTACTTTTAGCTGTTTGCAAACAAGTTGTCTCTTTGCAATTGTCTATTATATGCACAGCAGCCAGTAGAATTCCCCTTTTTATTTTTTTTCCCCGCAGACCATCTTGATTCAAAACATCTATCGTAACCCCCAAAACAGTGCACAGACGGCTGACGGCTCACACTGTAAGTCCCACAGTTGGAGAAATTTTTTTAAAGAATGGTGTTAAAGAGCCCACTCCTAATTATGAGAAAATAATGTTGGCTTCTGAGCTGCTGACATAAAGCTGTTGCAAACAGGACAAGTGACGGAACTCTTCTTGCGCATAGATCAAGAACTTGTCAAATGTGTGCAATTCAGAATGCAGAATTGACTGCGTGATTTGGATTTGATGCAGGTTCTCTTTTGTACTGCAGAGAGAACCTCATTTCTTAGTAACACTGCATTTTTTTTAAAATGTTAACCTGCAGACATTTCTCAAATTCTTGATTCAACAAAAAAATAATAAATAGGTATACATGTGACGTACGGTAAGTTTCCCAAAACTGTGGGTTTTCTGTTATCTTAACATTTTTAGGAAAATGGAGATTTCATGTTATGCTCTAATTATTGTATTACTTGCCTTCCTGGCTTTTGCTACTGAGAAACTATTCAGTAAAACCAAATTCAAACAAATTACTATGCTTGTAGTTTCTGTACTGTGTTTGGATGCCATCTATTACGTACCTGCCTGAAATCTTGCAAAATCCTTCTATATTAATACTGGTGAATAAAATAAAAAAAAAAAAAATACAATAATGGAGTATCATGAGATCTCTATTACTTTACAGTGTTAGGTTGATTCAGAAAGGTCACCAGCTAAGTGAAAGTTCTCCTTCTTGGGAGAGAATAACCACCTCTCTTTTCAGCACAGACTCGGCTAAAGCGACCCTAAAGGAAACCGGTTTCTTGTTAAAATTATTTTCCATAATATAAAGTTGTTGCGTTTTGTATTTCAGACCATTGCCCTCTTGAACATTTACCGTAACCCTCAAAACTCTTCCCAGTCTGCTGACGGTTTGCGCTGTAAGTTCATACAAGTTCCTTCACTGGTTCCCTGGGCTTGATTGTCAGAGCTCAGTGTCGACTTAAGCTGGTCTACCATTTTAGTTTAACAGATCAAACTGACCACGTTTCATTAAATGTTTCCAAAACAAACACACAAAAAACCCCCAACCAACCCACCAAAACCTTTTTTTGTGCTGCTCACCTTCCTCCCTACTCCTAAAACTATGAGGGGAATCTGAGTACCATCTATTAAATCAAAAAGGGTTGAAATTGTACTTCCCCTGTAAAGCAGTCTTGGTTGCACTGCTTTTTTCTCACCACCTTTCTCCATGCCAGTTGCCTGCATCCTAGGAATGCTTTTCTGTATGTTTTGTGATACCCATTAGGTTCCACTGTCTAAAAGAGCAGGACAATGACACGTTGACTTCATCCAGAACAAATTTCCTGCTCTGTAAATGTTAAGAGAACTTGAATTTGAAACTTTGCATGCAGAAATTTGTCCCAAGTTAATGCAGCTTCCATTTAGAGTCTACTTTGGAAGAATACACTTTGACTGACAAACGCTTCCCTTCTGGCAGCTGTCCGTTTTGGATAGGTGCATGCTTAAAATTCCTTCCATGCTTTGAAAATTCAGATTCCAAAACCAAGTTGCATATTTACCTAGGAAAATACAGCTTTAAAAGTACTTTTGAGGAGGGGAAAGCATTTGGGTATGGTCATGAACTAATTTAATGACGCCTCATGAGGTAGGAATGGGCGTAAAAATACACACCTGCTGTGAGACTGGCAGAAGTTAAATAACCAGGATTGTTGATCTGCGATTACTGATCTATCACTGTGATTGAATCATCAATATTAGAATAAGATTTAAAAAAAATAAAAAACAACAAACACTTTAGGACCAAAAAGGATCGGTGTTACTTTCTAACTAATATTTCTTGTTGAAGTGATTATTGACTGTGTGGTAATAAAGCTTTGTTTGGTTATTCCTTTTTTTTGACTGTCGGATTATAGACTAGTTCAGATTAGTTACCAGCATTTGATTAGACATGCTTTGTGGAATCAGCCACTAACTTAAAAGTCAACACTATCTCCTGCTTCTAAAAGTAATAATGGCCCAATGAAGTAATTTGAGGGTTTTTTTTTCACAAAATCAAGCTAGATACATAATGAGCTATGTAAGTTTGTCTAGATGCTTAAACAGTTCTATTGGTTTGTAGGCTTTCTTGTTGCAGATGCTTAGTAGTTAATGCTGTTTCAGGAAACCAAAAACCGTACAGTTGGGTGTTTCCACTCTGTCCCTACGTTCTCAATGCGCTGGTAACTAATTTGCACAGAGTTACAGCAGTTTGGTCTGTGGAGCTGTTTAGATTGTACAGTTGCAAGAGTCTTGAACAGATTTTCTAGCGTTCTAAATGCTGGTATTCAACTTTAGTTTGTCTTGACAAGTGGGTAGATGCGTAACAGAGCCCAGCTGTACCTTCTGTGGTAGAGCTGGAGCTCTGTTATCAGTAGATTTGCTGAAACTCCTGGCTCCCTCTTTTGATATTTGTCCCTACTTAAGTACTGCATGTATTTTAAATTGATAACTTGGGTAGTTATTTAATGCTTTTGTTATTGTTGCTTAACTGTCTTCCTTTCTATTGCCGTCGTAGAGGATTAACCTTAGTTTTGAACAGCAGTAGTTTTCCTGAGTATTTTAATTAGTAATTGGGCTTCTCAAGGTTCAGATACCAGTAGCCCTGGAATATGAATGTTTATAAAGCCTGTGCATATGTATGCTTCCCGCTTTAGAAGGACGTTCAAATAGCCATTAACTAACTGTTGCTTATGATCTCCTAATTTGACAATGGAATCTCCTTATAGTTTTTTAGCGCTTGTCGATCTGGTGAAAAGTAGTTATTCCCAGTGTGGCTCACAAAGCCGCAGTCTGATATCTTTAAAAAAAATATTAAAAAATCATTAGGTGTTAGTAAGCTGTTATCAGTGGTGTTGGCAGAACCTTAGGAATATAGTTAAGTATTAAACTGTCTAGAAATACTGGTTTAATGTTTGATATTTGCTTAATTTGCTATATAACCATGGGGAAAAAGAAAGCTCTTAAGAGCAAGCATAAATGCAGAAATATTGTTAGCCTAAACTGTATAACAAATGCCCATCAGCCTTCTTCAGGAGGTGAGCTGGATGGAAGAAAAGTAATTCAAGTTCAGTGTGTGGCTGGTTAATATTAGAACTTTTGAAGAAAAATGTAAAGTTTGTCCAAATGGTAACACTAGCCAAAAATGACTGAGCCCAAAGCATCTCTTTTTTCCATGGCAGCCCAAAGTGAATAAACTCAGCTTTGTTGGCTCAGTTTCTTGTCTTTCACATTCTGTGAACTAAAACAGTAGTGTTTGTAATTTAAAGGCTAGAAAATTTTTATAGCATAAAATGCAGGTGTCGTTTTAAAAACATTCTGCTTGATCTTAATAAACCACTGAACTGCTGAAGAGCTAATTCATTAGGCTTTAATGTGTACAGCTTAATGTAGTTTAAAATGCTGTAGACTGGAAGAAGTAAATTTATTTTTATATTCTTAAAGCTTTGAAAAATCAGCCAAACTTACATTTTTTTCATAGCAGCAGGCAAGCAGCGCTCATTTGTAAAGTCCGGCTTGGAGCATGAGAATAATCTAACCTGAATATATGGCTGGCTTGTCTTGCACTAAAAGGTGTTCTGCAGGACTACAGAAAAACTGATATTCAAAATTAAATTAGAAGCTTGCTCTCTATTGCAAAGCATTATGGTACCCTTCTTTGAGGGCGCTGAGAAAAGTGTGTCATTTCAATAACTATTTTGAGCAAATTTAAAATAAAAAATTCTGGGCTATGTTACATTGTGAACTCTCAAGTCCTAGTGTATACACTGGAGAGGTCTGTATGTTAAAATGAAATTCTGCCTTTAGGAAGAGGAAAACTAAATTGTTATGCTTTAAAATATGCAAATGTGAAAAAGCACTTGCCTTCTGTTTAAGTAAAATTGTTGGTAGATAGAAGGTGGGACTGTACATTAAATTTAAGTGATATTTCAAAGTAATTCCTTTGCCCGTCCTTTAAATTTGTGGCATACAAGTTTGGTTCTGATTAAAACTTGTTTTGATTTGATCATGTCAATGTAATGTTTTGACATATTACTTTAGGGACTCAAAGCTCTTCACGCATACTTATTTTTAATATTCCTATTAGTTAGCTCCATGCTATATGGTGTCTTTTATGCTCCAGACGGCCTCTCTAGATTGTTTTGTAGTATGATCAAAATCTCTCTTCCTTATTTATAGGCTCTAATTGATATGACTCTTGATTTTTACAGGTGCTGTGAGCGATGTTGAGATGCAGGAACATTATGATGAATTCTTTGAGGTACGTAAAAGATGTAAAAAGGCATTAAAGTGTTTGTGGATTTGTTGACACAAATGAGATTCAGTGTGTAGCACAATTAGATGGATTCAGAGAAAAGCGCGTGTTTCCTCAGGTGTTCATATAAAACTTAAAACTTTTGGTGCTAAATATTTCCTGGTGTAGCTATATACCAGGAATATATCTATTCCTTGGTTAGATTAGCTTCAGCGTTACTGCTTATAATAGAGTTTGTTTAAAAATTAGCAACTTAAGCCATGTAGCATTTTGATTCCATAATCCCCTTCTTCCCTGTAAATTTAAAATAAACTTAATTTGCTTCTAGACAAACAAGTAAAACTAGCGTCAAGGCTTATATGTAACGTTTTCAGTGCATCTTATGTATTCTGTAAATACCACATGCTTACTGTTTTCCATAGCATTTTATTTTACCCTGTTAGTGCTGTACTTACAGATGGACACAGTACAGGCCAAGCAAGTACTAACTTTAAAATCAGAAATGTACAAAAACATTTTCTTTTTTTTTTTTTAAAGGAAAGCATTCTTTTGTACTTACTAACTGCTAAATGGAGTACTTCTGTAGTGATGTGCTGCAGACTTCTAATTGGCTGCTTTGTGTTTAGGAGGTCTTCACAGAAATGGAAGAAAAATACGGTGAAGTTGAGGAGATGAATGTTTGTGATAACCTTGGAGATCATCTAGTTGGAAATGTATATGTGAAGGTAGGATAAAGTGTCATGTTTATATAATCAATAGGGGTGGTATTTATTGATTTATAATTTTAAAAAGCTACCTTATGCTTGTAGACTTTGTGAGAGCAGCTCTTCAGGATATAAGCTCCTCTCGCACTTCACAATATAAAGTAGAAAGAGTGAAAATGTGAATAGAATCTAAAAAAATTTAAGACATGAGAAGCTTTCTTGATAGTCAAAATCCTGTGTCATTTTCATAAAGATTAACACTTCTTTTTTTACATTGTTACAAACACAGTCACCACTGCTGGACTGTTTAGTTTGCCAAGATTAATTTGGGGTCTGTCTTCCCACCGCACTGCCTTTTAAGCACTTCATTATGAGAAGAGGTTTATTCGCAACAGGTGTGTTTATTTTCAACAGCTGCATTTATTTTCTAACTTCCCAGTTAAACAAAGCATCTTGTAACCAAGTTACATTTGGCAGTAGCTGGGTGATTTAAGGTGCAAACTGGAGCCATTTAGGTTTGGTTCCTAAAAATCTCTTTGAATAATGAGTACACAGTTGTCACCTCCACAAATTTTATTGTGTGTACAGTGTCGGGCATGTGTGAGAGTTTACTGTACATTCCCTTAAGTGGAAAGTATTTTCATGCCTAAAATGCTCAGCTTTGTAGGTCATGACAAAGTTTTTAAAAATTTTTAAGTGGTTAGCTGTGAAAAGGAATTTCAAATTTAGGTTTTACATTCATCGTAAAACAGGATCAGATTTTTGTAATTTCTAGTTTAAGTGAATGAGTTCTCATGGGGATTTCTCTTAAATATTTGAAAAAAAATTCATTACATTTGGAGCATTATTAGAAAATACGCTTACGCATTCTTTGTTAAAAGTTGTACTAAGAAAATACAATGTCTTCTATCATATCTTCTAATACAAGCCACAAAACTTGAAAGACCAAATAGAACATAGTTAAGAGAAAATATTGGTGCTGTGATTAGCTCTGAGTCCTGATTAATGAAAAGCTAGCATCTTTACCCTTCATTTGATAGACTGTTCCAGGAACTCTGAAGTAGCTTCTAGTTCCTAAGCCTCAGATACAAGTGATTTGATAAGAATCTTTGATCTACATATATTATTGTGTAACATAAGAAAATGTTAATTTTGCTTTTAGTTCCGCCGTGAAGAAGACGCAGAGAAGGCTGTGATTGACCTGAACAACCGCTGGTTTAATGGACAGCCCATTCATGCTGAGCTTTCACCTGTGACTGACTTCAGAGAGGCCTGTTGCCGTCAATATGAAATGGGGTAAAAAGTGACTTCCTGTTTGCCTGTGACAGTATCTTTGAAATGCTCGCACAGACAGGGTGGTTGCTTGGGTGTGGCTTCTACATGTAGCTTAGTGTAGGAAGAAAACCACTTCAGGAAATTCTAACATAGAGAACCTGCAGTCAGCCTCTTGACATGTGCCATCTTTTTAGGATTTTGATCCCAGAGTGAGTCAGTGTCAGTAAATGATGCTTGCAGTTTACTGGTTTTCATGTTAGAGGTGATTAACTTTCAGATAGGCAGAGGTCCACTAGGGCTTAGGGCAAACAGAGACGGTGTAGAGCTGGGAATTTTAGCTGTCTGTCTTGAATTCTGTTTCAGGGAGTGTACACGAGGAGGCTTCTGCAACTTCATGCATTTGAAGCCCATTTCTCGAGAGTTAAGACGTGAGTTGTATGGACGTCGTCGTAAAAAGTAAGTTTGCTTTTAAACACAATTAAAACAGGTAAATTAAGGATCGGTTGCTGAAAATTGTGAAGGCAAATCTTTAAACTGAAGTCCTCTGTTTATTCTAATGCAGTTCTCACACATGCCAATGAAAGGGCATCAAGTATAGCTAACAAGTGGCCAGTTTACAACAAAGGAATAGGTCTTAAAAAAAGTTAAGGTGCTTCTTGCTCAGTGGTGCTGTGGATGCTGAAGGTTGATATGGCTTCAAGAGAAGGCAAATTTCAAGGAAAAGAATATTCACTGAGTCACTAAGTACATAGGACCTGCCTGTACTTCAGATCTCCAAACTGCAGTCTGTTACAGAGAGACATTATTTGGGAGAAGCATTGCTGTACATCTCTGTTTTGTCTTCTAAATGTATTTGCTCGTGGCCCCTGTTAGAATGGGGCTACTTGGCTAATGGGCATTTTGGCAGAATCAGATTGGCCACTTCCAGCATTATGCACAGTCAAGCATATCTGTGGATTATATTCAGTACCCAGCCTTGTTTGTTTTTAACAGTTACTGGCTAACTCTTTCAGCCAGTATTCATTTCATAGCGTTAGTAACAGGCAGTCATTGTATTGAACTCACGTTTTTACTAATGCTAGCCTCACAATGTGACTCCTCTTGGTAGGAATTCTAAGTAGGGTAAAGGAATAGTAAATTTGCTTAGTGGGAAAAAAAATGGTGATAAATACATTTTATTATTTATTTATATTATTTATTAAGGTACCTTGTAGAAAGGCTTATACTACTGCTGTTGCTATGATACCTGTCTTGTGGATGGTTCAGTTCAAACTGGATTCAATCCAATTGCTTTTAGGACCTTACAATTTAGGACAGGCATATAAAATTGTTGAGCTTTCTTTTATATAGAGCATGGTTTTGTAGGTTTCTTTCAGTCACAGAAGGAGCCTGGGATTGTGAACGTGTTTTTCCTATAAATGTCTCTAATTGGCAGTGTCTTAGAACTTGTGAGGATGAATTTAACTTTGGAAGAACATAGATTGTGTTGCTTAGGCATATGTATTTGTGCCTAAACACTTTCCTGAAATATCCCAATTAATATTAAACTAAAATACAAGCTTTCAAGATGTTTGAATGATGAAAAAGACAAAGTATGCTTTTGTATTAGCTTTGTGATCACTTTCATGAGTCTGAATCTGGATCTCTTGGACTTAGGCTAATTAAAAGGTACTACCTTTTAGTGCAAGAAAGATCAGACTTGTGGTTTTGGCTTTGGAATATGCTTGTTTTACCCATAGCCCAATTTCAGTCTGTGCTAAAAGATGAAATAGATGAATCCTCCATCCAATTTTGTCTTTATTGGCCTTATTTAAATTCTTTGTGCAGCTAAAGCTGTCACAGGTTAGCCATTAAGGCTTGATATTAAAAAATCTGTTCTTATCAGTGGGTTTTCACAGGTAGATTGTATAAACTTGGCTGACCTGAAAGTATTTCTACACGGAATGAAATATATCAAAGTTTTTCAAGTAGAAAAAAGTTGGGTAAACCAGGACTTTTGAATAATAGGTTAATTTAGTAATTCTGGACAGCTCAGTGGTATGCAACAGTTATGTATGTGTCTCTCTCATAGTAAAATTTGTCACCGCACGCGCTCCCACCCCAGAACATTTCACTATGGAACAGTACTCCGCAAACTTAGGACTTGTAGCATTCATTTCCCTGAGCTTCTTAGTTTTGCTGTAGTTTCTAAACATATTTAAAACTGTACTGTTTACCTATTTTATAAAATTGACTTTTCCAAAAATTCTTAAAAACATTCAAACCACTCTTTTCCTTGACAAGTGCCATAAGCCATATAATCCACAGTAGCTGTGTTAGTACATTCTGGGTGGTTTTAACTTTCTTCCTGAACTTAAGTCATCGACCTCAGAGGCAGGGAAGATTATTTGCAAATGCTAATGGCTTCTGGAAGGGTTGTGGGGGTGTGAAGGAAAAAGAACTGAGTTGTACTTGCTAGTTAATGCAATTAATTTAACAGGAGTGAACTTACAAACAGGTGTAGGGTTTTGCTGTGTGTTATTAAGAGTAATTAATTCATAACTGCAAAAGCAGCTATCCCCTTCTTTTGCTTCTTTAAAACAGCTGTGTAACAGTGCATTTGGTTCCTCTGCATACCTTTGCTTAAGTTTTGCACACCCATTATAATGGATGATTGGCAGCGAACAGCTGAGTCTTTTAAGAGTATATGTTGACTCCTTGGTATTAAGTTTGTTCTGTTTGTGAATACATGGTTTTGCAGCTTGAGTGCCAATTTACTAATCCTTCTAATGCCACAATGTCTGTCTTCTCCCTCATTACTTATATCCCTAAGCGTTCCACTGCAAGTAAATTGCTGGATGTGATGAAACAATAAAATATTTACACTTTCTTTGAAGGCATAGATCCAGGTCGAGGTCCCGTGAACGTCGGTCTAGATCCAGAGATCGTGGTCGTGGAGGTGGTGGTGGAGGAGGAGGACGTGAACGTGATAGGAGGCGGTCAAGAGATCGTGAAAGATCTGGTCGATTCTGAGCCATGCCATTTTTACTGTATGTCTGCTAGAAAGTGTTGTAGTTTGACCAAACAAGTTCATAATGAGATTTTTTTTAAAGATGGGCTTCTGAATAAAAAATTTGTAGTGATACAGTATTCTTTGTGTAACTTGTTTCTTGTGGGGGGAGTCTTTTTAACTGTCATTCCTCTAACTTGACAAATACCTGGATTAACTATGCCTGAGGGAAAGGTGGTAAATGTATTGGAGGAGCGCCAGTTTTGGTTTTGTTTGGGTTTTTTTTTTTATTCGGGTATAATTTGAACTGTTGATGAAAATGTGTGTGTATATAATATAAAATATTATATACATAGTAAAAATAATATACTGCTTAAGAAACAGTTACTCACAAAAGTTTCCCTTTTCTGCTATGCTGTCTGCTTATTTAGGTTAGTTTAGGCACATTTAAAAGGAAGGCTGTGCGAAATGCATTTATTTACCAAGTAGAAACGCTTAGTTACAAAAATGTATGTTTGTTTGTTACCAGAAGTCTGTGCTCTGTCTATCAATGTGACTGTGGCATTTACAATAAATCCAATTTCTTGGTGTAAAATCTAAAGCCTATTTTCTAAGCACTCTGGAGTAGTTGAGTTGCTACTCCTGGCTGTGCCAGAGTTCATAGTTCAATTTTTTTTTTTTCTTATGATTCTTGACTAAATTCCTTTTCTTTGGCTGGAAAGAAAGTTGCCTAGTGCAGTGTGGGGAAAAATGTAGTATTTTTATTGCAGTGATTCATAATAGGCAGGTGAGTTTTTTTTAAAAAAACTCATGCTCCATGCAACGTGATACATAGGATCTATTGAAGGAAATGCCAGGTCCTAAATACAAGGACCAAATTTCTTAAGACTGATTTTAGGTTTTTTTCAATCTGTGTTCTCTTAGTTGTCATTTAAGGAAATGCATTTCGTTAGTGTTCAAAGTCATAGGATACTAATTGGATGCTAGTGGAAAATAATTCTTTCCTACCTTTACTCGCTTTCTAATAGTCTGAAGTGCGATAAAAGCTAATGGATGTTAGCTAAAAAACAGCTAATGGCAGTTTCTTCACAAAGACGGCATCTTTCTTTTTCTGAGTTTTAATTGAATTGCAGAAAGGCTATACATTGTAGGTTGTGTGTCTTGAAGAGTTAAAGCTGTAATTGAAATGTTGCTGGAACATCTTGAGAGACAATTTGTACAATGGCTGACTTGCAGTTTAACTTCAGTCATGTCTGCTTTTATTCAAAGTGTAATGTAGTAAGAAATTTTGGTTAGTGGTCGTACTTCTGCAAGATACAACTTCATGTACATGAAGCTACGTAATACAATACAGCTTTCCAATGGGGGAGAGAATATGCTAGTGCTTAAGTTCTGAGTCAGATAACTTCCTAAATGGTAAATTTGCTCCTTGATTATTATTTAAAAAAAAAAAAAGGGAAATAAATGGAAAAGATATAGAAGCATTACATAGCCAGACTAAGAAACCAGCTTCTCTGCCTCCAAAATACATAGAAAACCATTTTGCTCACTGGAAACTTGGAGCTGGGAAACAAAATAATATTGAAAAATGAGCTGTTCTAAATGCATCTGCTTTGCCTCTTACAACTAAATTCCTGCACCAATTCAATTTGAATTTATTTTGTACGCATTGGATGGTTTGGCCAACCAGATTGTGGAATTTATTTTGCCAGTAACCTTTTTTAAAGAAATGTATCTCTCTATGTGAAGATAACTTCACTGCTTAATGTTTTGTTGCAAGTCCATAAATCAAATTATGCTTTCTTTTCACTGGAAGAAATTGAACAGTGCCTGGCATTAGACAGCTGAACTGAAACCTTTGTTATTTCTGTTAGGCATTAGGAATTTAATATTGGTAATTTAGTAATTGCAGTTTACAGGATATTAATCCAGTTCCATTTCCTGTTTAGTGAGATTTAGGATTATTAGTGAGCTAATTTAATTCTGAAGGTCAAAAAGGTGAGGATAGTCTTTCTGCTTTTTAAAACAGTATCTAGTATAATGCGGATACTATTTAAAAAGGTTTAAGATTTTTTTTTTTTAACAGCAATAATGACAGAAGCTGATTTGCTTTATAAACAATTTTAAACTAATACAAATGCGTCCCCGTAACAGCTTTCACCTGTTTATCTAAACCCTGTTAAACTGCAGGTATATGTGTGTGTGAACAGATAGCAGAGGGTTGATTTCTCCCTCTCCCCCTAATACGATTTTTCTTAAGAAAGCATTCTTGAATCCCACCAAATGCATCATTTTATGGTCTGCCTGCACAGCTACCCAAAAATTAACCATGTAACTGGAATATGTCATAACAGGCGGTGAAAGCAATGAATGGACTGTACTGGACACTCGAAGGAAAAAATTCGTGCACCGATCATTACCTGATCGTGTAATGATTACCTAAGGACAGCATTCAGCATATAAACTAAGCTCATGACGTATCTTCAGTCAGGTTCACCTTTTAAGACTATACTACCAGTAAAATTCAGCATGCTTGAAATTTAAACTGCACAAATTTGGTTAAACATTTATACATGGTAGTCCAAACTGTATTATACCAATACAAAGTGGAAATCCTACTTCCCCCTTCTGCTGTTGCTCACAATGGCTTCGAGTAAAAATTTTTTCCCCCTCCTTCCCAAAGGTACCTACTTCTCACAAATATTTCATTGTTGGCTCTTCTGTTAAACAGTGGATCTCTAATTTATGGAATTCCTTTACCTCAAATAAGTGACAGCATACAGTATTTTCTGAAGTCTGAGTCAATTAGGTTGAAATTGTTAATCCCAAGTGGCTTCCTCTTCTTTGTATTTGGCTCTTATTCTGTGAAAATGCTGCTTGTCCATGAATATGATGTATGCTGAGACTGTAAAACCAAATGGAGAAAACTTGTTCAAAATAAAGCCTTTTTTTATAAGAATCTGACAAAAATTATCCCTTTCCTTCAGATGGGATGCTGCTCTTCAAATGACTAATGAGGACATAGACTGCAAAGTTTTAGCTCTTGAGCTATATTTTTTGAGTGATTCTTTGCCTTCTGCTTTTTTTTTTTTGACCTGGTGGAGCATGTCTTCAACTCAAAAAAAGAAAACTCAAAAAATAACCTCTCCATAGTTACTTCGCAAAGTTGAAGTATCAAGAGTGCAACTTGGGGTTAGGAGTTGGGGTTTGTGTCTTATTTTTGGTTTGTTTTCTTTTTTTAATGGTAAGGGTTCTGGTTAAGAGATCCTGCAAGTTTCTGTTGCGGTGGTCTGTAGAGAGCAAGGTGGCTCATTTTGGACAGGAGGAGTGTGTTTAATCGAAGAAATGAGGAACTGAGAGGGGTCATGGCTTTTTAGAGGTGATTCTTCCTGACGTTGCATTGCTCCAGCTGTGAAACTTTGGGCATGAGCAACTGTGTCCATTTTGCCACTATTTTACAAAAGCACCTTAAACCGAATGTACTGTCTTTAGTATCTTAGAAGTGAAACTGCTTTCACGGCAGTTTGCAGGGGTTGGTAATCACTCCGCCCTCCAAATGCTTGTAACCGCTGATGCTGCTGCCCTGATGGCTGCCCCCCAAAAAATAGTTCGCTTCAGGAAAAGACAAAACATAGAAATGGAACTGAGTTGGTGTGTGCTCACTTCAGCTGGTGAGGAAGTAACGCCTCCTAGGTAAGGCTAAGGTAAGGTCGAGGAGAACACTTGAAGCTGTATTTGCCGTTTCTTGCAAGGAGGATGCTGAGCTGTGTTACAGAGAGCACAATTTTACCTTGGAGTGCATTTTGAAAAAAATGGAAATTACTGCCAAATGTCTGTAGGAAAAATCAAGGCACCTTCACATTTAGTTGGTACGTGATGCATTCTAAAACTATGCACAAGTACGTCTGAATTAGTCTGTTTAGCTAATGTTACTTTTTTTACAAATGTCTCCAAATTCTTTTTGCAATATTCAATTCGTTAAATCCATGCTTACGGAAAATAGGGCGGTTCTCCTCAACTATGTGAACAAACTTTCCTCGTCAGCAAGGTGCTTATCAGTTACAAAGATTTAATCTCCTGTTAATGCATGCCGTGTTTTATTTCTTCTAAAATTGTAACTTCCAGCAAGGACTACTAGTGAAAAGACACTGCTGTCCTGTACCACAGTCCCGCAGTACTTCAGCAGCGGCGGCAGAACCACTTTAGAAGGCCGCTGTTTTCCTGCTGGAGGTTACTGCCAAAAAAGGTGTTAATTCAATCCATCTAAAGTTTCAATTGTAAATTGGGTTTGGGGAATCCGGTTTGAAGGGTGGGAGCTAAGAAACCAGTTCT
>KZ506078.1:16723-31063 GCA_002844005.1 Limosa lapponica baueri | reverse complement strand
CCTTATTGAACCTCATTCCGTTGGTCTCAGCCCATCGAGCCCATGTCAAAACGCCTGCCAGGGGCAAATCTGGCTGAACGGTTGCCCACAACGCTGGTGACGCTGAGCAGAGTCAGACCGTGTAGCAGCTCAGGGATGGCGGTGGTGGGGGGCCAATTACTTGAGCATTCTGATCAGGTGTAGCTTTTACCTTGCCCAAAAAAGGGGGCGCAGGGGGATTTTTTTTCAAAGTGCCTAAACTTGCCATTTAGACCTTTTTTGAAGAAAATGTTTCATTAAAAAAATTTTCTCTAAACCAAATGTTTTGTTTCAAAATTATCTTCTGTCCTTCCAGATGCCCATCTAAATCTCTCTTTCATTTTAGGTTGAAAAGACCAACATTTCTTACAGTTTGGTCACAGAAGGTCAGAATCTTATTTTTCTAATACGACTACACTTGGAGCCGGCGCTGCTTCAGGAGGTAGCCAGGAAGGGGCGGCTGGGTTATTCTGTAACTGCAATACCCAGAAAACACAATTCTTGCCGGGGTTAGGGTTATTTGCAGCCTCCTTACGAGAGACCTGCATGCTCTGCGTCACATCAGATAGCCCACAAGATTTTTCTACGATGGATTACCTCTGGCAATGTTTTCCAGAGAGTTCATCTATTGCAAAAGCACCAAAGGTAATGTCATTCCTGTGCTAACGCCTATAACAGTCGTGTCTTTGAAAGGTTTAATTCCAAAATAAGCGTTCCAATAAGCTTTATTCTTGCCTGATCATCTGAATAGCAGTGAAGTTTCCTTTGCGACTGTGTTTTGGGGGAGCACGGCCCCAGCCTGGGCCGGGCAGCTCTGGGCACTGCCCCGTCTGTGGGAAGGAGTGGGGAAAGGAGGGACCGAAACTCCCATGGCCTTTTCCTCTTCCAGTAAATCTGCACTCAAGTAATTTCCAAATCGCCCAGCTGGCGTTTGGGAATCACTGTGGAGCAGAAGCTGTTCACTTCTCTCGGCTGATTTAATAGTAAAGCAGTTGCGTGAGGAATGGGAGCTAGCATGAGAAAGAGATTTAGGTCTGGAGGCGATGCGGAGACTAACCCTACGTGCCCAGAGGACACAAAGAGTCCATATCAGACAACACCTAATGTATATGTCATTTCTGTCATTGCTTATGCCTAATTCAGCAAGGTACATGCTGACGCAGACAAGCCGGGTTTAAGCAGCAGGTTAAACACGAGACACGAAATCAGATCAGAAAAGAGATTCTGATTGCTGGGGGTGGGTTGAGAGCACTTCTGAAGATAAGTATGAAATAAAATGAACAATAAATTGCTTATCTTTTTTTTATACCCCAATCGTTTACGCTCGGAGAGCAATCAGGTGCTGGGCATAATTAGGTGTGGGGCAGGATCCAATCAGCGTCCCTCAGCAGAGCGCTTACCGCTGCTCATTGGTGTCCCCTGCCACCCGGCACATATAAACTCAGAGCTGGAGCACAGCAAAGGTGCACGGCTGACACACTGAGGGTGGTAAGTATGGCTTATCTGTTACCCAACGTGCTGCTTTTCTAAAGGCAGACTGCATGGGAGCCGTGCCTACTAACCAGGTAATTTTGTTATCAGGGAGAGGCTTGGGAAGAGGAGTGATCTGGTAGCCTCTGCTTCTCAGCCTGCTCAAAGATAGATTCTGATCCAGAGAGAGTCTGTGCTTTTCTCAGCAAGATCTGAGCAAATCTGAAAACTGGGGAGGTTCTGGCTTTATGCTACAAGGTCAGTTGGGCGGTGGAGCGGGTTGCCTGAAGAGCTTGTGCAGTCTACATCCTTGGAGGTTTTCAGAACCCAAAAGGACAAAGCCCTGAGCAACCTGGCCTGAACTTAGTGCCAACCCAGCTTTGAGCAGGCGGCTGGACCGGGGACCTCCCGAGGCCCCTTCCAGCTTGGGTCACTCCATCATTCTGTGAAACTGATGTTGCATTTGTCTCGCTCAGAGATGGCAATACCATTTCTTTAAAACAAAGCAAGAAAATAGCATTTTGCTTTGAATGGGGCAAGTTTGCAGGTAACTCTCTCTGCCCTGCTGAGTTGTTTTGTTTTTTTTTTCCCTCAATCTACTTAATGAGTGTCTTGATTTTCTTCCTTTTGAAGTTATCAGTGCAGTCTGATAACCTAATAATTGCAATCTCCTATCTGCAAAGTACTCTATCAGCATTAGCCTATGCTCTTTGTCATACAGTCTCAGCAAGTGACAGCAGCTGCAGAATTGCGTGTTAGCATGCGCGGTCTCTTGGCTTGCCTCCCAGCTCCAGTGGATATTTCCATTTATCCTTTGTCCAGCCTTGTGTTGTCTCAAGCTTCTCTGTTTAGAAGAGAGTAACCAGGCCATTGCAGGGCACCTCTAATAGGTCAGATGTGTTCGATGGCTGATCAGATGATAGCTGAAGCTTCAGGCAGGGGTTAGGAGGAGTATTGGGACATAGGTAAGAGCTTTGGTAATCGAGAGAGGACATATCTTTGCTTTGTGTTATAAGGTGACTTGAAATTGCACTGGAGGCAGCGTGGGGAGTTGTTTGTGCTGGACATTGCTCCTCTCAGCCATCCTTGGCTGCAGTCAGACTGTCCACAGTGGCCCCATGCCCTTTTCTGCCCACACTTGCCACCCAGCCCACATGTCTGAGGGATGTGGCTGCTGAGACTGTCGGCAGGGGAGCAGCTCACTGGTGTCCCATCTTCCAAAAGATATGGGAAGGTCTGTTTCTTCCTACCCTTTGTTCCCCTTACAGGTTGTCTGCTGTCTCGCACAGAGGGTGTTGGGGTTGTACACGTGAGGCAGTTTTTAAGGTTACCTTCAGAACCACAGTGGTTTTAGACATATCTTAATTTAAATATGAATCCAAATGCTGGGCACAACAATGCCGCGATTTTAGAGCGACTTGTAACTGGAAGGACATCTCTGCAGTCCTGCAGCACCATGCCAGGAATTAACCAGCCCTTGAGGAGACACACAAGAAACCCTCCAGCAGCAAGGAATGTAGATGTTGACCTAGTCTTGTTTCTTTGTTCTCTGGGCCTCTAGAAAGTACACCTCTATCCACGCTGGGTGAGTGAACAAATGAAAACCCCATTCTTGCCATTTTTTTAATATCAGATCTTAAGGGAGCTGAACACAATGAACAGAATTCATCCCTAATTTAAAAGGTGGAAAGCCAGTAATGCTTTTCTTTCCATGAAGTCCTCCTGCACCAGACACCTCACTATGACATGCTGCCTCCAGCACTGGCTTTCAGGCCAGGTTGGCTGCTCCTGGCAGGGGTGACGCTGGGGCCTGAGGCACTTCTTGGTGGTGGCTGGGGAGGTGCTGGGATGCTGCTGTTCCCAGCTGTGTGCCCGAAGGGCATTGGATGCTCCTGAGCCCCCGGGGGAGGTCACCCACCTCCACCCAGGGCTTGGCAGGTGGCTGTCCCCATAGCTGGACCCATGGAGTCAGCTCCCCACCTGCTCAGCTGAGACATAAAGTGGCTCTGGGGTAGCTGCCCTAAAGTAGGGGTGCAAACTGAAGGAGGGGGACACCAGTGGCACCGAGCCCTCTCTGGCGATCCCCGCAGCTTAATGTCACTCTCACAGCTGTCCCACGAGGAAAGATGGGGCAGAGGCAGTGTGCCCATGCAGCTGGGGCTGGAGGGCAGAGGGGCCTTGTATGGGGCCCCACCACCACTTCCAGCCTCCCTTGGGGCCTGCACCCACCGAGGCAGGGAGCCACGGGCCAGCGAAGTGGGAAAAGATGGGTAAAAGCAGCCCTAATAATTTCAGCCCCCTGCCTCTCCTCTCTTTCCACCCCACCACAAAATGGTGGAGATGGGGATCACCAGGGAAAAAAAGAAACCTCGTAAAATCTAGTTTGCCAACATTTTGGTTGGTAATTGGTGACCTCTGTTGTGAAAGTGTGCTAACTGCCTCTGTTACACTGCAGCTTATCTCTTCTTTACCCACCAGTGACTTTTGCTCCTTCCCAGTTAATTCATTAGGTAAACAAGGATTTGCTTGGGGATATACACTCAAGGCCAACACAAATCCTGGCTTGCAAGGAAAGGAACTTTTTTTTTTTTTTTTTGCCTTTAATCCCTCCCAAGAAGCAACAGGTTTGGCAGTGGTGGGGAAGAGTGCCGGGAGGCAAAGTTTGCTGGGAGAGTTGTTTTTGGACCAGCTGTGGGTGGTCCAAGATATTTTGGCATGACTGCCCTGCACCGTTGTAGTCTCTTGCTGCTTTGTAGGGCCGGGGTTGGTGTCTCCAGAGGAGAAAAATGTGGCTCAACACCTGACGTGGAGGTGGCCCAGGGCCCCTTGCCTGCCATCCTGCTTCAAGCTTCGGTCGTGGGGCCGGGCATCGACATGAAGTTGTTGACCTCCATCTTCGAGATGTCCTACGTCCTCTGCCTGAGAAGAAAGCTCGGCCACACGCCACAGGCCATTTCAGCCCTCTGCTGTGGCTAGAATAATGGTGTGGTGTATTTCTGTGTTTCAGGGACAGCCCAACACGCAGGGAGTGAACCGCAGCCCCATCCTCCCGGCCAGTGAGGAAAACACCGGGAAAGCTGACCTCAGGTAGCCCTGACAACCTGCTTCAAAGAACTTCCTGCCAAGGGGGTGAAGCAAGCAAGCAAGCAAGCAGAAGGAGGATGGCAGAAATGGTAATTAAGGCTTGGCTTGGGCTCATGTGTCGAGCCACAAATGAATTAGATAATCAGGACCCAGCCATAACAGCATGTTGGCTGTTTGCCTGGCCGTTGTGAGTCAGCTGGGCTTCACATGCATTGCAGGCAGCCCAGGTGTCCAGGAGGGGCAGAGTGGTGGCTTTATGGCTTGGGATGAAGATGATGCTCTTTGGAACTGTTGGCCTCTGCTCTTGATGCTGTAGATGTTGGCACCAGCATCCTCCTGTCAACTGTCTGTATTCCCTCCGCAGGGCAGGAGCTAGGGTGGATTTCCCAGATCCCCACCCCTACACTAGGCAGCAGGCCTGGTCCTTCTGTAGGCAGTCCTCTGTGTTTAGAAATGAGATAGTTCTTCTTTGCGTCACTGGTTCGGTTCTATTAAATTTCGAAATTACGTCTTTGTTCTCAATCTGAAGTTAAATGCAGAAGGAAGGTCCCACATCAGGGCCTTCAGAATTTCTACTACAGTAAAGTTATCGAGAGCACTACACTTGCTCTAAATGCAAAATGCACCACCATAGTACTGTAGGAAGACAGGGCAGGCTATGCTACAGCAAGTAGGTTAATGTCAACTTTCATCATAGGATCGTAAAATGCTTAGAGTTGGAAGGAACCTTAAAGATCACCTAGTTCCAACCCCCATTCCATGGGCAGGGACATCACCAAAATAAGACACAAGTCTCCAACCATGACCCTACTGAACTGCAAGGTCCCTTTATTCAACAAAGGCCGAATCAAGATAAATTCCTTCTGTGAACAAGCCGGAAAAGAAACTCCCAATTACCAAAATCACGTGTCTTTTCTCCATGCAGCTGGTTTCCTTAGCACAAAAGGGTGGCTGACGAACTGCAGAGAGGGTCACACCAGAGAGGGTCACACCAAAGCTCCATGTAACCCTTGTTTCTGCTGTTGGTCAGTAGCAGACGACGAGAATAAACTATAAAACTAGACTCCTCCTTTTCTCTGTATATGCACCAGCCACACAGAGAAACCAGCACAGCAATTTGCCATGCTTGTGGAGCACAGATACCATTAGGGCCAGTGTGTTTAAAAGCCACTAATTGACTTATGCAAACTTTTTTACCCCTTTTCCGCTCCCACTTTTACCTGCTCTGTTCTTATAGTTGTTCCTGATAATTTCATTTTGCCTTATTATTTGATTCTGAGAAATAAAAAAGTGTTTCTCAGCCACCTTCTCCAGTTCCCCCTGGATTTACAGCCTCCTCTCACCACCAGACACTGGTATCTTCTCCAGTCTGATGAATCTTCCTCTATTTAAGCTGTTTTACTATGGAATTTGCTCAGTACCCCTGGAGCACCTTTGCTGCCCTTCCCTGATGTTTTATTTCTATCAGTTCTCTTTTTTCACTTTTATTACACTCGGCTGCCAGAGTACAGGTGTCCTCTGGCCCTTTGAGACCCGTAACCACCCTACAAGTATTCTCAAATTATTGCTGGGTAGACTTATCTGCAGTTTCTTCACTGCTAGGGTGAAAACTACTGCTCCTGACCAAATAATTAAATACAGAGCACCAAATTTTCTAGTGGAGGGCATGCTTCAATGTACATTAGAGCAGGGGAAGTTTTACTGGAGATGGTGGCCAGATGACACTTTACCATGTGTGTGGTCTAGTATAGCACTCCGAAAGAGCAATTGTACGCATCTGTTAGAACTGGGTTTTTGAAATGCCAGTAGGGATGACCCATGCAGGTTGGCCACCCTGCCCGCACACCCATATGTCATTTCTTGCCTTTGGCAGTTATTGCTCAGGTGCCTGCCAACCTGTTTTTCCTCCTGGCTGACGGTGAGTCTCTATTTCCACAACCCAGGAGCTGACCAAGACGTGCCTGCTCATGAACGGCAGTTGCGTGGGAAGTCAGGAAAGCCAAGCCGACAGCACATGGGTTCTTCCCAACTTGCCCAGTAAGTGCACATGGACAGCTGCAACGCCTGCCACCAAGTCTCCACACTCCTGTATTCCCTTGTAAGTAATTCTCTTATGCTGGTTATTTCAAAGTGCAGACAGCTCAGTATCTTTTTCTGAAGACGAAATACTATTGTTACACCAGGATGGTCATGACCAGGAGCCAGTGGTTTGACAATACATTACATTAATGATGGTTTATTTTCTGAAGGCAAACCCCACCTAATATCTCCTCTCCAGGAAGGACTTTCTCACTCCCTTTAATCTTGCAGAACAACATGGCTGGCTTGAGATTCAGCTCTGTGTTTTCCAGCATACATTTGAAAGCATCTGCTGGTTAGGGGCATCTCATTTTAGAAGACTTAAGATTAGCATATTTTAGAAGCAGATTTCAACCAGGCACAATTCTACAGAGTGCACTGCATGAGGTCTGGTGTTGCACAGCATAAGTGAAGGCACAGTCCTAACTGCCAGGCACTCGGGGAGATGCAGTAATGGCTCTAGTGTAGTGCACTCATACACCCCAAAGCTGTTGCACCCATCTCGTTGTACAGCACAGCCAGTAACAGTCATACAGTCATCAGTCGAAGGGCTGCAGCTCAGCTACCCCTGTTCACTCAAACAGTCTGGGGCTGTGTGTAACAAGATTTCGAAGTTACAGCAATGTCTTCACTGATGGCCAAGAGACCTTCACGAAAACAGATTCATAGAATCGTATCATAGAATCATAGAATGGTTCAGGTTGGAAGAGACCTTAAAGATCATCTAGTTCCAAGCCCCCTGCCATGGGCAGGAACACCTCCCACTAGACCAGGTTGCTCAAGGTTGTGACCAGGTTGATTACCATGGCCTGGTCCTTTAAATAAGTAGAAAACGGCCCACGCGGAGATTGCCCACTCTGTGAAAGTGACCAAAGAGTGCAGTGAAAGGCAAAGGGATTGCTATGAGCAGTTCTTGTCCTCACAGCAGCCGGTTGCCTCCCAAGGTGAGGTAAGCCTGCCAAAGTGCCCAGACTAGACTTGACAAGAGGTGCTTTAATGGCCCGGCAAACCAGACCCAGACAAGCTATTAAAGATAAGGCTGTCCTATAAATGTCAGGGGAACTGCGGACACAGCCCTGCTGTGCCAAAGATGTAAAACATGAATTCAGCTCCAGCGTGTGAGGAACTGGAGCCCGTGCGAGGTGCGGCACCGCTCTGCGTGGACGTCTGCCAGCCGGGAGCCGGCTGGGGGAGCTTTGTACAGTGCGCCAGGCAGGAGACGGCCAGAGCACAGCCACCGGTGTGTGTGAAGCCCAAAACAGCCTCCAGGCCTGGCCCGCGAAGGAGGAGTGGGACTGAAATATAACCCACTGTATAGCAGTGAAGAAAATACACTGGGACACGTCACTGCATTTCTTTCACTTTGCAGCAGTGCGTGGAGGAGGGTTGTTTGTTTTCTCTGCTCCGAGTAAACCACAGATGGCAGCTGATGTGGCAAAAGTCTCTGGACTTTCTGAGATTCCCATGTGAAGCTGATTGAGTTTTGAGATAGAAGCAGAGGATGAGGGGGGAGGGAGGAGACAAGAAGTTATTTTAATTGGGAATATTAATTATTTAAGTTTTCCCAAAGACACAGAGGTAGACTCGTTCTGACAGTCCTTGAGATAATTCTGACCCGCTATAACCTCAACAAGAATCGCTTGGTTTGCCAGGACCGTTTTTCCCCTGGACATCTTATGGAGTAAAGGCAGAAATCTTGGAGAAAAACCATCCTTTTCCACTGCAATCCTGAACTTATACCAGCAGTTGCAGGACTGGAGTGTCCTACCACATCCAATGGCATTTGCCACAGATCCTTGTATCCCCGTAGACCTGCTGCTTTCAGGCCCATGCACAATGCTCATGGAGCTGGGGAAGGAAGCTGACCGTGCTTGTATTATTTTTGTAGTAAAATACGGTAGTGATTAGGAAAGGATTCTGATAGGAACTGCAGCAAATTTGCCCTAGAGTGAGAGAAAGGCTATTCTTTTGGAGGGACAGCCACTATGGCCAGCAGCAATACAAAAGGGCAGTCCTGTTTCTGGTTCCCACCTTCGCCCTCCTGGCAAGGCTCATCCCGGCATGCAAGGCAGCACAGGTTGCCTTCTCCTTCCCCATCCCCTTGGCAGGCTCCACCACACCAGACCCCAGAGCCACACAGCACCTTGCTGTGCCACATCACGCCTTGCTGGGATTGAAAGGGCATGGTAGCATCTTGTCTGCCACAATTACCGGCAGAACATAAATAAAGGGTCTTGGTTTTATCTCTCCAGATGACTTCCTGCAATCTAGATGTGTAATGTAATAGGTCACTCTCTTGAAAGCCAGGCTCCAGTTAAACACTGCCTGAAGGAGCTGGAGTCTGCTCATGCCATAGCTCAGCCCCACTGAAATCCCTGAGCATTTCAGTGGCTTCTAGAGCAGATGGAAAATGGCTGCAGCTGTGGGGGAAGCTCATTTATTGAGTTATTGCCTCACATTTACCAGCACTCTATAGAGATTGTGAAAGCATGGTAATGTTTTCCAAGGAGGTAGAGGTAACAGCACTCGTGTAATGCTCCATCACTTCTGTGCTTGAGATGTAAGGGGGCTGGCTCCTTTTGGTAGTAAAGACTTGCACTAAACCCTTGCTCCTGTACTCTTGCAAAGCAAGAAGTGTTTATATCATGCTTGCAAAACCTGGAGGGAGGTGTGTGTGCCTTTAAGTAAATCAGCATGTCATGCCTGCACCATACGGATTTTCTGTCAGCAGACAGCCATCTGCCTGGCTGTGATAGCAGACAAGGATAACTTGGGTTCAAGGTTCAGCAGATGACAGTAGGCAAGAGCTGTGCAAAGGGGAGCCGAGCAGTGAGGGAGTGGGGCTTTGTCACCCCACTCAGGGAGAGGCATGCTGGCTGTCAACCAGGGACAATACGTTTGTGGCCCCAATAAACACAGCCCTCGTCAATCTTTTTCCTCCATGTTTTAAAAAGTTCAAGGACACGAGTTCCCTGGCTGCGTGGCAAGATGCGCCCAGTTGCGTGTTGGGCAAACAAGTCTCTTTCATTCTGGTTGCAAGTGCTGTGATGTGGTTCTTGGCTTCTGCCAGAATCTGACAGAGACCAGCAAAACTGGGTGCCTGGACCGCACTGACCCAAGACCTCAGTGTAATTATTTGCAAAAAAAAGCTCCAGAGTCCTCTGTGGCTTGGGCCTTTCTAATGGCTTAGAGCCATCCTTGCAAGTCTGGAGTCCTGGCCAGGCAAGCAAGAGTTGGTTCAGAGACAGCTGAAAATGCAAAAAGCAGAGGTGGTGCTGGGTAGGATGGAGGGAAGAGGAGGAGCCTTGTGTTGTGCATGGCCTTCTGGCTTTCTCACCCACTATGTAAAATCCCAAGGCTTGTCAGGTCTTGTCACTTCACTTAGTTATATGTCTGGCCTAGGACCTTCCAGAACAAGGTATTTTAGAACATCCCTGAACATTAAGTACTTTAATTTTTGTGCAAAAGAATAAATAAGTAATTGTAAGAGTGATGGAAAACCGTTAACTAGCTCCTGTTGCCATAAGTTGTTGATGAGGACCTTTTATCATCACATCATGTTCACATCATGTAACAGTTGCTTTGATTTGACATATTTCTTTTTTTTTTTTCCCTGCATTATTTCAGGCCTGAAGAAACAAAGATCTTGCCCAACATCCTGAAGAAAATTGGCTGCACCCCAATGGTCCGAGTCAACAAGATTGGGAAGTCCTATGGGCTCAAGTGTGAGCTCTGTGAGTGTCCCCTTTCCACCAGGTTTTTCTGTGCCACGAGGTGAGGGTGAGGGGCGGTGGTGGAGGGGCGCTTCAGAAGAAGCTCTGTGGTGAGCAAGAAGAGATGGGGAGGGCCAGATGTGGCACGTGTTGGGTAGTCCTGCTTATTAGGCTACACTACAGCCATTTGTCACACCAAACAGGATGGTTTCAAGCTGCCACGAGGAGGGTCATAATGGTAGTGGAGGCATCTCTCCTTCCACATAACTGCAGCACAAGCTCAGAGCAGAGCTGGGCTGAATTTGAGGATGGGTGGATGACATCCTGGTAATGGGCAGGGATGCTGCAGCACCCAAAGTACCACGCGGCGTCCAAAGGCCAAACCTTCCCGAAATGTGGTGTCTGGGATGGGGTGAAGGGCATGGCAGGACTCCTCCTGCAGCCTGCCCAGACAGAGGAAGCAGCTTGGACTGCAGGAGACACAGGCCAGCGTAGCCCCTGGCCACCAGGCAGAGCTCCCATGCAGGGGCAACTCTGCTCTGCGGTGGCATCAGCTTTGCCTGGTCAGCTGGAGCCTGGCCTGGTGCAGCCATATGCTGTGTCACTGTCCCAGGGACAGAAACAGCCCCTTTGGGGACCTTCCCAAAACACAGCTCCAAGCAGAGCAGCAGGGGCTGCAGACAGCTGGATTTATCAGCAACACACATGCCAGGCTCTGGTGCTAAAAGCTGGGCCAAGGTGCTGGCTGTGGGGCCACGTTTTCCAGCAGGACCCAAATCTTCTCCCCAAGGGGATTTTAGCGGAGCGTGGTGGTATCTCACATAAGGTTTGGGTTTAGCTTAGTCCCCTACAGACATAAGGATGATATGATTAGGCTATCTCTGTGTATATGGACTTTTCAGTCTCCTTTCCTATAGCTTTTAACCCTATTAATTAATTTCAGCCAAACTAGGCAGAAGGACAGATGTCTCAGAGGCAGTAAGATTCATGACCATAGCTGGGTAGGAAGGAGAGAGATTGATGAGCGCTCGCACTCAGTAAGAGGGCATAAGGGGGCCTTGTGGTCCTATGTGGCAGCAGTGAATCCGCATGGTGGCCAGCCTCCACCAGGCACACAGCCACATGGATCGCGCTGTGCTCTTCAAACAGATCCCTCCTCCGGATCTGGGATCCTCGGGCCCCTAACCCTGCAACCTCCATGTTGCACCACATCTTGTTTCCCCGAATGAGACTTCAGGGGACTGTAAGGGCTCGTGGAACAGAGGTGGCAGAGGTGGGAGGACAGCTCTGCAATGTCTGGTCACTCTCTGAAGCAGTCTGTCCCTTGGAGGATGTCTTCCTGGGGAAAGCCCAAAAGAGGATTGGGAGGATTTGGTGCAAACAGCAGCGGGGAAGCTGGGGAGACCCTGTTTGCTGGGATGGTGTCTCCCTCCCCTGGCGCAGGAGAGGAAGGAGAGCCAGACAGGCAGAGCAGCTGCATGGTCCTCTCTGAGCTGCGGATCAGCACAGAGCCTCGTACCAAGCAAATTTAGGAAAGCTTGCAGCACTGCCATGGCAAGGAAGCAGTTATGGTTGGACATGATGACCTTGTAATCTCTGTGCCTCCAGGATCTCTGTATAGCTGAAGTTTTGGCAGTTTTACACTACAAAATGTAATGATGAGCACAAGATTTTTTTTTGCCCCCATTCTGGCTGCTGAGGTATTGAGTTTTGTCGTCAGCCTGAAGTAGCTTGCTCTTCTTGGATGAAGTGAATGACACTCTGAAAGTACACTTTTCTCCCTGCTGTCTGTAAAACACAGCTCAGTGCCATCAGTTCAGATGTAGCCGCTCATAAACCTTGGTGAGAAGCATCCTGCCCCAAGTGTTAGTGGTGTAGGGGGCCTGATTAGGAGCCGAGGCACGCCTTGCAGTTTGTGCATACCTTGGAAAGCTTTTGTTACTTGGGTTTTTTTTTGGCAGCTCAGTGAAGAAATTATAATTTTGGTTGACACTTGAAAGTGTTGTATCTATTGTTTGATTTTCTTTATTGCACCCCGTTCAGAATCACCACTACCGAACGGCACCTTTTTAGATACCTGTTAATAACTGCCATATCCCAGGAAAGACTGTGAGACCTTGCTGTTAACCCTGACCGTGCCTTGCTCAGAGAAAAGTCCTCAAGGCAGGGCAGCAAGGTGTGTCGTGTCAGTGTGGGACCTTCCAGCTAGCAATCACTGTATGTCCAGTTGATTTTAAAACTACCTTGGGCTTACCAGTCCTTCCCACTGCCTTCAGGGTACTGCAGGTAGATGAAACATGGGGGAAAGATGGACTATGGGCAGGTATGCTCACGGGTAATCCCATGACAATCTGCAGCACCCTGTAAGCAGGTAGTGGATGCACTCCCCTGAGCAAAGGACCATCCTGCAGTGGAGGAATGGGTGTCCTCAAATAACTGCATCAAGAGCTGAGGGAACAGGGAGCTGGGAGCTGTGGGGAAGCCTTATGCCCCCCACTGCAGTTTGTCCCTGACAGAGCCTCACCTTTCATTTCCAGTGGCAAAATGTGAGTACTTCAACGCGGGGGGCAGTGTGAAGGACCGCATCAGCCTGAGGATGGTGGAAGATGCAGAGAGAGCTGGGATTATAAAACCAGGAGACACGCTGATTGAACCCACTTCAGGAAACACAGGTGGGAAGGGCAGGGATGCTCCCTCTGCCGGGGTTCCGGGCAGGGTGGCATCTCTGACGGGATGCAGGAGGGGCAGGGATTTGAGGAGCTCTTACCCTTGCAGTTACAAGGTCAGCTTGGGGCCCCGTGGCTCTGGCTCCATCCTCCCCTTGGCTCATCTCCCAGGGGCCATGGGCATCCTGGGGTGCTGAGGTGCCTGAAATTCCCAAGGGCCTGCATGGGTCCCACACCTGCACAGAAGTGTCCAGCAGGTTACCTTGCAGCAAGGCAAGCAGCCTCAGAATCTGGAGGTCCTGGGGCAACCCTGGGTGTTTTCAGGCTGGGAAGTCCTTGAATATCCAGAGGTTCCCAGAGAGGGTTTCCCTTACAGGCTGGAGGATAAATCATCTGTTTTTTTTTTTTTTAAATTGTCACTGTCATCCTGCTCAGGCATTAGATTATGGTGGGGTATGAGACGAGGGAGGACAACAGAGGAGCCTCCCCCGTATTTTGCAGCCTGCATGGGACCATCTGTTCCAGTTTCCATGGCCCTTTGCTGTTCCCTGCCCCAGTGTGTGTGTTTTCCCGAGGGAAGGCGCAGCGGAGGCTGTCCAGACGCTCTGAACAGAGCTGTGTCCCTCGCTGCGGTCCCTGCCTCCCCCTCACTAGCCGTGCAGAACGGGGCTGGTCTCAGAAATTTTCTCCTTCCCAGTCCGTTTGCTGCCGGCACCCCAGAGCCAGCCCCCCCTTTCCTTGGCAACCCCCCACACCCCCCCAGGATGTGGGGATGAGGGGAGCTGTGTGCCCCCGGGCTGTTTCCCTGCTGGCTTTCACTGCCCACCCGGGGCAGTTAGGGTGGCTCCATGATCCCCACAGCCTCTCGCAGGGGACACGCTGCTCCAGCCTCACCTTCCTCCCCCAGCCGGGGAGCAGCTGGCTCCATCCATCACCCCCAGTGAAATTGGAGCAGAGATTCCCTTCGCCTGCTCGCCACAGGGTGACATGTGCAGCTTCGCCTGTGTCACCCCCCCCCGCCCCCCGACCAAGAGCATCGGAGGGGGAGGGGAAGGCACTCCCGAAGCAAAGTCACCTCCTCTCTCCCATGTTTCAGAAAGCAAAGGAAGAGGTCTGACCCTCAGTGAGGGGAGGAAAGTGCTCCCCAGCCTTGCCGTTCGCTCTCTGCCGTGCTAATAGCGAGCAAGAGGGATATGGCAGCTGGGCTCCCATCCTCCCGCGCTCCCTGGTGCTCCCGGCACCTCCCGAGAGGCTCGTGGAGGATGCGAGTTCACCTGTGGCTCGTCAGTGGACATTTCTAGGTTACGTTC
>KZ506077.1:394105-411320 GCA_002844005.1 Limosa lapponica baueri | reverse complement strand
TTGTGTGTCTTTCTTCACAAACAATGCATTCAGGTAATCCAGAGTCGTAAAGTTTGCCAGGCTTTGTCCATATAAAAATTCCAGTTTTTCATTTCAGTCTCTTTCACAGCAGTCTCGAAAGCATAGCTCAGCAATTTCTGGAAACGGCATTGTGGAAGACAAGTTAGTTTGGAATAGACTGGGATTTTTTTAATAACACCGTCATGAGATTTATTTTTTCTTGGGAGTTTGTAGGAAGGTAAGGATTTTTCCAGGTTGGTTTCAGCAGCTTTATTCCTTGCTGCTTTGCTGGAATATCTGTAGTTCTTGCATGTGGCCAAATGTGCCTGTTGGACTTCAGCTTCACTTCGTTTTTCCTCTAGAGTTGCCTTTCTGTTTTTCCCTATTTGATCTTTGTAGGAATCATATGCACTAGTGTTCCCTTCTTGTGTTTCATACTGGATTTAATGAAGCTCTTTCCTCTCCTGAGCACCACGCTGCTTCTTCACAACAGTTTCTGTGAAGGAAATAGCAGAACAAATGCATTATGCTGGTTGGTGACTAGCAGTGAGCATTCAGTTAACAGTCTCTGAAAGGACACAGCTGGAATAGATATTTGTTTGTCATGGTAGCTATGGCACTGTTACCTCTTCTGTGCTTTGAAACCCACTGTAGAACAGAGGGGCAGATATTAGCTTTATGCGATTGTTTTTATTTCTCACCCAAAATTTCAATCACTGAGTCATGGTATTGCATAAGGACCAGATCAAGTGAAAGAGAAGATAGATTTGCAAAGGCTCAAAAACTCAGCAAGGTGAAGACAATCAGCCTTATGGGGTTTTAGTGAAAGGTTTGAGAAGTTCATCTGGGAGGAGATATTTTTGGATTTTGGATTGTGACTGTGGGATGGCTTTTAAGAAGACAGAAATGCCATTCCAAAAGTGGCATCAGTGAAAAGAATATCAAAGTAGCAAAATGGTAGGAGAGGCATGTGGAGAATTGTGTGCCTCATTTCAGAGCACATATGCACACATGTGGAACTTAGTGACCTCTCATACTATGGATACATTTGTTAACTTTTGAAGGATTGGGGCATAGATGCAATGCTAAAGCAGGGTGACTCTTCGGCATGGATGTGGGGAGCTTTAAAAGTGTCAAGATTGCTCCTACTATTAGGTCATTTGTCTACAAACATAAACCCCTCGAATGAGTTCAAAGATCAAGTTCCTGGTCTGCAAGGTCTGTTCTCTCCTGAACTTCTGCCACGGTGCCAAGTCAGATAAGTTCTCAGGAATTGTGTGTAAGAGGGGGTGGCTGTGGAACTCCTTGACAAAAATCTGGGACAATAGCAGCTCAGTTTTGGCCCTCACATCTGTTCATTTTTTGTTAAAGTCTTGAACTTGCAATCTGGACCACTGCAGCTTGACTCTCAGTACCTGTTTGGAGCACGTGTGTTTTTATCTTTCTGGGGTGTGTGGAGTGCAGTTGGGTTTACACATCAGAACTCACCTGTTCAGCAATAATCGGATACTTGAGTTCTATATTTATGTGCTGTGTCAATTAATGTTAAACCATATTCATTCCAGTAAAATTGAATCATAATAATTACTTCTAATAGGATTGTTATGGTATATATGAAGAACTCTGCCCAAACATATAAAATAGCAGATATTACATAGTAAGTTTTTTGCACTGGCAGTGATTTCAGTTATTCTTCTTGCAGAACAATTTTACTTGATTTTGCTTTAAATTTAAAAACAAAATTGTGGTCTTAACTCTGAAAGTGTAATAATGCATTATCATCTTTTTTTATTCAACAAAAAACATGGACAGGGAAATATTATAGCCTCTGCTGAACACCAAGGGAGAAATATACATGAGATTATACATGCTAATTTAATTGAGTCCAGTACAACTTTTTCTCTAGTTTTTGGAAAGTTTGATCATCTGATATTAACTCAAGCTAAAAGAAGACAGGAGTAGTGAAAACACCATAAAAATGTAGGTTTCATTGTATGTGACAATTCTTACATTCCATGTTATGTTATTTTTTGAAAATAAACCTTGGAAGGTGTTTGAAAGAAAGCTGTAAAAACCTATAAGGCACTTAGTTGTGCAATACTGTACCATAGGGAGAAATTTCTTTCTGACTTATAATTTTCATCCCTTTGAATGTGACTGCAGATACTGTTCTTACTCATCTAAAGTGTCATAGCAGTATCTCCTAGGGACAAGTATAGTAACATTCAGCTAGGACTACAACAGTTAATGACTATTGTCTTAAAGACTAAAGACCAGGAGAAATGGGCATTCACCTCCTTGCCTAGAGCAGCCTACATCTAGTACTGGTACTACGAGTCCCATTGTAGATGAGGATTAGTGCCAGTACATTATTTTTCTGTCTGCAACAGCTGTGAGTAATCTCCCCTTAAAATCTGACCGAGAGCTAACAAAAATAAAACTAAAACATCTGTGCTAGCTATGCACAGCTGTGTCTGGCTCTGTGGATGAATCTGCAGAGCATTCGGTTTAATAGTTGCCCGTTTTTTGGTGCCCTATTTAAAAGGGTATCAATTCATAGGAGTCAACAGCACAATTAAAAGTAAAATCTGGGAAATCATTTATTGTTTTATTACATCTTTCCTGTTTCTAGCGATTCTTCTTGCTTTCCTAGATTTCCATACTTCATTCATAACAAAATACTTTCAGGCAACCTTGGCAGTAAATAAACAAGCAAAAGTGATAAGAACAAGTTTGCTTGCCAGGGAAGCTGTCCTTTCACACCTACACTCCTCCTTCAGGTCGTCACAATACCAGTCAGAAATTACTTGTATTGAGCCCTGTTCAGGCAAGCAGCTGAGTGTACTTAGTAAGAACTTTGAGTGTTCTCATTTCCTATTATCTAGCACCTGGGTCTAGGTTTTCTGTCTGCATCCACGTACCCAGTGATCTTTCAATGACATGTAAACCTGGACCAGGTTTACCTGGTCTGAACTCCCTTTTACTCGCACTGAATTTCAAATCTCAGCCTTGAATTGTTTACCTCTGCTACTTTATCACCACTTTTGAAGTGGTGTTGAAATGCTCTTTACAAGTTTCCGGGGGACTTACTGGGGATATTAAATCCTGATATACTCTATGTCGTCATTACATCTATAGGCCAGTATAAGCCAGAGGTATGGCCATCATAATAAATTTTGAACAGGTGTCCCATTTTATATTCCACTTTCATCCTTTTAAATTTCATTTAAAAAACAATCTTTAGCTTGATAACAGCATTTTTTCCTGCTCAGTCATATATGATATGCGCATCTAACATTTCTCATTTGCTGATAGTATGAAATAATGCCTACTCAGTATCCAGATTAATTCTCCACATTAATCCTCTCACCAGTCACGTTAACACATGGATATCTGTATCACTTGCACTACCCTTTTTTCCTGCACTTGGGGCAGATTCTGAATGACAGGGAAAGAAAACCCAGAAATGTACACACGTCAACTTGAGGCAGCCCCAGGAGTTGCTTTAAATGGCAACTATATCCTCAGTGTCTTCTTTAGCCCTTGTTATGAACACAAATAACATATTTTCTTTGCTAACAAATCCTTCAGTCTGCCTTAGATACAAACTTCAACAGGGGGTTCCTCAGTCTGGGAGCATTCATGACAGACGTACTGCATGTCTGCTGTGGACATCCTACTTGGTTCCCTACAAGTTGTTTGCAATGTATTTAAATTAGAACTGATCTTCAAAATTTCCTAGAGGAGTCATTTCCATGACTGGAGTCATATTTACAGTATATTAATTTAATTTAAATTCATTCTAGGAAATAAGACAAAATTTGACTTTGATAACTCTGAAGAAAAAACATCTAAACTTTTATTAATTGGCAGGGGAAAAAAAGCAAATTCTCATAGTTTTAAATTCAAGCTAGAAATTAGAAGCCTCCAGCCACGAGAGTAGAGCTTCCCGCTAAGAATGATGCTGGGGAACCCTGCCCCACCCTTAACTAATTTTAAGTTGGAGCTTGATTACTAGTGGAACAATATAATTTATTTCATACAGTAAAAGATGATTTTTGACTGCCCTCTAAAGTCCCCTTGACTTTATAGAAAGCCTAGATGAATAAATTAGATGCTCTACAGGGAGAGATTGTATGACTTGCTAACTTTGTATTGATAAAGATCCTTTTCATGGCTCGCTTGGTGCTCTTCTGACCAACATGAAGGTGTCCATGAACTTCAGTTCCTGAAGCAGTCTCTCTTGGTTTCTGCTGCTGTGAGAAGTGAATTTTCTCCAGCATAGATGAATCCAAGCAAGAGCTTGTATAGCATCTGATATTGAATGTGGCAGTAAAATGTTTAGTCTTTAATGAGAACAAAGCGTACTTCCAAATGTACTAAAATCATGTTTTCACAAAATCAACCCATTACACTTTAGTTATTCCTTAAATTGATAATTATCTGAGATACAGTCATACAGGATTACTACAGCCTACTGTGCATGGACTGTGTTAAGAAACAGTCTCCGTGTTGAGACAGAATTTCTCCACCTGCACCCTTTGAGAGAGTCCAGAGAATAACTGCCTTCAGTTTTTTTGCCACACATATTGGAAATGAATATGAAGAGAAGATGAAAAGGAGTTGTTTTAGATTAGTGAAATAAAGAGCAATTATATAGTAAGGATGAACTGTAAATATGTAGTATGTGAGTTGTGTTAACTCCTGAATTTTACTGTCTGCTGTAATCAGCCTGGAGAAAAAGTTGTTACAGGAATCATATAGATGAATCATACATACAAGAATCATACTTTAAGTTTTACATATATGTAAAATAACTTTGGTATATATACATTATACCCCTTCTCTGTTTACTTATAATAGAATGCATCATTTTAATAACTCAAATAAGTAACTGAGTTTAACAACGTTGAGAATGTTTACAGCCTGTATGGTTGGGGAGTGGAGTTTTGAGTCAGTCATTTGAATGTGTCAGTATTCTTACTAAACTTTAAAAGTAAAAAATAATTTAAATAATTTTTTCACTACTCAATGTTATGCACCTCTTCTTTGATAATATCCTCAAAATATCATAGTTTAGTAACACTAAAAAGTCCTGTGTCTTCTCCACTTGTATTTTAATATCAAACTATCAGAAGCACAGATTTGTCTGTGTTTTAACAAACTATTGGGAAGTTGCCAAAGCCTAAGCAAACACAGAATCAAAACAAATCAAAAGCTTAATCCAAAACAAATTTGTAGCTGAAAAAATAAGATAAACTTCTGCTGTTATCATTTCTCCTTGATATTATTTGTCATGTATTTGGTTTGGTTCTAATGACCCTTGTGAAAGTTTTAATGGTCAAATTTAATAGGAGTTACGGGGGGTGTGTGTGTGTGTCTTGTTTCAAATAGACCAATTCTGATTGATACCAATTATTCAGTACATTTTTTTAATATAGCCACCAAGTATCATGCGTTAGTGAAATACATTTAGTGTTCTTAATTACTGAGATTGGAGAAAATAATTGAGATTGGCTTTGAAAAAATAATTTTAGTGCTTTTTCATTAATTGCTAAAGTTTCCACTTCCAGTTAATGTTCTACACTGTTTACAGTATAGAAAAGATTGTGATCATATAATGAAGGCCTTTGGAAGACAGAAGAACAAAAGAAAGATGATAATCAAAGATTCGATATAAAGTACTATTAGAGCAGAATCTTTGATAAAAACCAGAGCTTCTAGCTCAATTTCTGTTTAACTAGTTGTCTAGTGTTTACCTCCAGATCACATCAACATTAAGTTTTGCAAGTTCATGTGAAAAATGAGGCATATTTCATGAAGCGAATAAAATAATGTTCAAAACAATTAAGTAGCTATAAGGAGGAACTCTTCATAGGCAACTTCATCTAATTTTATGTCTCTGTTTTAAGAAGTCTAATTTTTCAGGAGCTGAAATTTAAGGTTTCTGGAACATGATTTCAAGGTGAAGTAATATAACCCCTTTCCCCCATGTTGCTGTAGAGTTTATGTTGTTGCTGATAATCTTTCATTTTTTGGGGAATTACCTATTTCTCCTTAATAATAGATGTTGTCTATACATTGCATTGGTTCATTTTACATTTTCCAACAACTGTGTTATTTACTCCCACACTCAGAGAGAACTAGTTTGGTGTTCCAATTACCTGAAAATGCCAGAGAAGATGTTTAACTTGTGGTAAGCACAGGGGATTTTTAACGCATTACTGTTAGAAAGGGGAAAATAGAGTAAAAACTGTGCAAGTCTGCAGGGAGATAAAGAACTGAAATGCTTAAGACTTCATTTGATTAAGAAAAGTCAGAATGAAGACTGTCATAGAAATGCAGAAGCAGATATACCTCACGAGGGCACCTAATCAAACCTCTCATCCATGGCAGGTTCAAATATGCTGAAATTAATCCAGACTGACATTTGTCTGGCTTGCTCCTAAAAAACTCTGAAGATGGAGGTATTGTACACTCCAAGAAGTCTGTTTTCCATGGGATATCTGTTCTTATGTGTGAGAAAGGATGTCTTGAGTCTTCTGCTCTGGTAGGCAAGCTGATGTTTTTAAGTCGTTTCTCTTGTGGATTTTAAGAGTAGAGGGTCATGGTGTTCTTCTGGCTGTTTGCCTATCAGAAACCCTCCACGATATCTACCTTCATTATCTCTTTTCTAATCTGAACAAAGCTAATTCCTTCAGTTTCTCTATATAGCTTGTGTTTAACAACAGACCTAATGTTCTGTTGTTTTCCTTTGAAATAGCTCAAATTTAGCCATATTTTCCTTAAACTGTGATGCTCAAAACTAAGCGGAGTATTCAAGTTGAGTGTTTTTCAGCAGTTGATAGAGCACAATAGTTGCCCTAAGTGTATTGCATATCATATACATATCATGTTGGAGTACATCTCAACATGATTTTGTTGCTCTGTAGAAATCATGGTTAGTTTGTATTTTTTTAAGGAGCTACTCAATTTTTTATTTATGTCTTTCTGCTGCCTGGAAACTTATTCTGCATTTTTAATCCCCATTCCATTTTCTAAAGTTGCTCTTTTTCCTTTGTCTGGTTAATTTGGGGGCTCCCTCTTATACTCTGATCCTGTCCCTTTGGCATTTGTAGTCTTTTCAAGGCTAGCATGAGAGATGAAAGGTGTGTTCTCTATTCAGTCCTACAAGATGTTATCGAAAACTTTGAATAGATTAAGTTTCAAGGCCTGATACTGATAATTGCTCTGGGCACAAGCATTAATTGATATGTGCATATCATGATAGAAGTTTTACCTGGACTGTGTTTTCTGAGCTTGCTTGTGAGACTGTTGTAGAGGACACTATCAAGAAAAGACCTTCTAAGTTCCCCAGACTAGATTGTGAATCCAACAGGCAAGATTTTCTGCCAGTAAGTTTGTACAACCTTAACTAATTTTTAAAATCTATGAAATACTAGAAGGCTACCATGGCTAAGCAACATGTGACTTCTGGGCTAAATACAAAACAAAACACAGAAAAAGCAAACACATAATTTATTTGCAAGGAAAGAAAATAAATTGCAGAAGTAAGAGTTGAAAGAATGAATGTTGAGATTCCATCCTAGATGAGACCACGGAAACGCTGTTGCTACATTGTTTAGGTGGCTTCCCCTGGTTCTGGCTGTGTCCTAGTATTCTGTGTTTAATGTTGTATCCGTGGGGATTCATATTCTTGACAAGCTCACAGAGGATGCTAAGTTTCTTTCTTTGTCTGACTGTGCAAGAAAAAACACATAAAGTGGAAAACCTGTTCTGTTTGATAATGAGGGCCTGTTAATGATATCCACCAAAAGATTTGGAACTTACTCACAAAATCATGTGTTCTTTGTTCGAATCAAACTGATTAAATACAGAGGAAGAGAACAAAAAACAAACAAACAAAAAACCAAAACAAAATAAAAAAGAGTGAGCTTTCTTGATTTATTTGTTCTTTGGGCTTTTTTTTGTTTTTAATTTCTCTTAAAAGAAGTTCTCACGTTAGGTTGATATCAGTTGCTATCAAATTTTGGGTGGCGTTGGCTTTTTCATCAGGCAAATTGAGTCTGCTATGTCTGAGGACAAAGTGGTAGGCTAATCCAGAAAAATCAGACCATTGTTCAACAAAGTTTATTTAATGAATGTAACAAACCCATGTGTAAAATTTAAGATACTTTAACATCTCAAAACTACTGTGACTTATCCATTAACCTCAATACCTATCAGCAGTAGTTAGAATAAAATACTGTAAAAGAAGCAAATCATCAGAAGCAAGAGCAAAGATCATCAGGGTGACTTCATGGTCACCATATAGTTTCTGCTTCTAGGCCCATATAAAGCTATAAGGCTGTACCCATTAATAAGTTGAGATTTCTTCTAATTCAGAAAATTGTAGCTAGAGCATGAGGGAAAATTCAGTTAAATAATGTTAGGTAATTAGTTTGAGAGTCCTTCTCAAAGTCCTGGAGCAGTCATATATGTTCAACCTATTAGTATGGCTAGAAAAGGGGAATGCCAGATAATAGACTCTGTAATTAGCACTTACTTTCTGCCCTAGAAGACTATAAGACACTATGTCTTTTATCATACATATTTCTGTAGTATACTTTTAAAATATATTGCAAATTTTTCTTAACTGTATTTGATATGATTTTTCTCATCCTCCCTTTGTAGTTGAATTTGAGCACGTATGCTGCTTGTCCATATTGAGGAGAGTATTGTATGATTCTATGACTCTGTAATTGTCCCACTAAAATGTCTTGAAGTCACCTTGTAGGTCTGGAATGCAAAATGCTTTAAGTTATATGCAGATGATTTTTCCACACTTTATTTTGACTTTTTTCCATGATCTGATTCTCCTGAACTTGTGGCAGTGAAGTGTAATACCAGCCCACTTAGCCAGATCTTGAAATATACAATTGCGTGTAGGAAAGGCTAATAGTGCTTATTTTTCCTAGTGTTACCAGCCTCACACTGTTTTTATAGCATAGAATGTATTAAGGAAGTAAAAAAAATAAATATGGCTGTGGCCCAATTAGCTACCACATTATTATTTATAGACTTATTTAATGCCATTTACAGGATATGAAAGAGTTGGACAATAAAAAAGCGCAACTGTGATTACATTACACCATAAAATACAACATGCCAGCCTGTTAAAGGCTAAATCAGTATGAATCTTAGGCATCATCAGTTCCTTTCTAAATATTTTTTCTCTCTATAATGAGGCACTGATGCTGGATAATTTATATTCTACTTTCATTTTCTGTCTTTTAGTGGTTTCAAATTTTAGATATGATAATCATGTTCCACAAATCATTGATGGAATTCAGGATTTGTTCTTAAATACAGCATCCGTATGCTTTCAATGAAGAATCAAATTGCAGCAATTACCTTGCAGTCCCTGCTTTATAAGATTTAGGGTAGTATTTGTAAATGGCTTATGCAAAATTAATCATACCTTGCAAACTGCATGAGGGGAATTGTTCACAGCAATGCAACATAATCCAGTGCATGAAGCGTTGGTCTACAAAGGCAAGAGAACAAGGCTGGTGCAAAATGCTTCTTGCCATTCCTCTTCTGTGTGCTATCATATAAACAGTGTCATGTCCCTAAGTTACTGTGGTTTTTAGCCATCTCTTACATTACGTGGGTTTTGGAGGAAGAATTATGTCTTACAATGTTTTTCTTTACTATCTAGGAAAGCTGAGCCTTGATATTAGTGCAAACTTGCAGGCGCAACTGTAATGCAAATAATAAGTCATAATTGCCATCCAGTGTTCAATTAATGGAAATAATTTTATCATTCAGGATTTAGCAGATATAGTATCTTAAAGACACCTAAGGCAGGTGCAATGTTACAGCTAACGGAATATATAAACTCGTGGCTGGGATAGCTCACTAGAAAGGAATGGGAATTCAATGCAAATAGGTGGAAGCAATAGGATGGTTACAGTCTTTTGGTCACGCAGAAATGAAAAGTCGTGCCGAAATACCGTAGTAGATTGAATCTCTAGTAGTAACAGGAGATAGAATATTCCCAAATTGTAAATTTGGGTAATAAATGGGTGCGGTCTCAGAAAAAGGGCATTGTATAATCTTGACATTAATTCTGATAGTTTCTGCCACTCTGATGGTATCATATCTGTTTCCCTGAGATTCAGTTTTAGCAACCAGTCTTCAGCAATATGCTTCAGTCTTGACCAGATGCTCTGTGACATATTTGGCAGCATTTTCTAGGTTAGATGGAAGAAGGGGCTGTGCAGCTGCTTTTAGCAGTATGCAGAGAGCATGAATAGCTTTGCAACCTCACTTTATCTTTCAGCACCCAGATATTCAATGATATTTGCCAATACTGAGGAAAAAGAAGAAATCGTGTAGCGTTTAATATAATAATGTTCTTTGGAATGACTGACCATTCTCTTTGGCAGTACTAAGTACAGAGGGAGCAGAGTCTCTTTTAGAGCAGCCTATTTGCTCCCAATATACAGTTTATATTTGGAAATATGGAGCTGGTGAAGGGGTTCCTTAATTTGGGACTGACATGAGCATCCTTAGAAAATACTAGAAACTCATATTGTGCAAGGAATGCCATGAATTAAGCCCTGAAAATCCTTTAAAAGGGCTTGTTTGGGCTTGGCCAAAACTAGGAGATTCAAAGTCATCAACTGCTTTCTGAAAAAGATTGTTTTTCATAATCGACAACAGTGAAAACAGTTGATAGAGTCAATATTAGTACAGGCATCCATCCTCATCTGTGATTTCTTATCCTTTTCTAAAAATCTGCAGAGGTGATAAAATAATCATCTTAATAGGCAGTACTCATAAACTGTTTGACAGTATATTTCTTTGAAATTCTGGGTGTGGCTGTCTGAGAGAAAAGTTTGCATCTGATGCCTTTTTTGATTAGACATATTTTCCTTGTATAAGGACTTGCCTGGCAAAGCATTACAGTGTGAGTAACTTCTTTTGTTGAAAGCACTTCTCTTGTACTTGAAATAATTCGTGGGTGCTCATGTTTGCACTATTAGATTTAGGCTGAAATAACTAAATTATGAAGTATTGTCTGTTTCACCAGAAATAAAAAATACATATTTTGATGACCAAATTGGGTAATTACATATGCAAAAAGGTCACAGAGTTACCTAATCTGCATACATAGATACATATTCTAAATGAATACAGATTGTTTAAATAGTAGCCTAAATGCTTGCCCATGTTTATATGAAATACGTACAAATATGTTTTCAGGAAAATGTCTCTAAGGCATGAATACATATTTGTTTATTTTGGAATTTTTAATGAAGCGAATTGTACAGACTGCAAAATAAAAGGCCTGCATATTAAAATGCAGAACATAAATGCATACATAAATGCTGAACATAAATGAATTCTTAATAGATTCCTCCCTCCCATTGGTAAATTGGCTTCTGTACTTTTTGTTTGTTCTTGTTTAGGTTACTAATTACACTATTTATTAGAAGTACCAGTATCATAGTCCTTCTCCTGTTTGATCATTGAATAGCAGAGATAACCAGGGAAATAAAGATTCAGTGTTATCAGCATCGGAAAATTATTTTCTGTATTTTTAGTGTGTGCTTCCATACTTTTCATTGAAAGAGAATTCCATATTCTTTGTATGATATCTCTGCTGTGAAAATTGAGTATCCTTTTGGGATAAATGTGTCAACAGAAAGGCACATCACAAAAATAAATGGAATAATTGCAAGCAAACAATTTTCAGCTTGTGTTCTCAGGACTCTTTTATTTTGATTGATGTTTCACTCACTCTGGGAATCTTTCCTGATAATGTAATCTTCAAAACAGTTTGGTTCTTCTCTGACCTTTGCATTCAGAAACATTTGTTGAAGTGGTTTTGCATGCAATTTTTTCCCCTAAGGTATTGCAGGAAATTCTGATCAGGGACAGTTTCACTTAAGTGTAAAATGGGTCTGCACAAGATCACAAGTTTAAAGGAGGCACACAGATAATATTTCCTTCACATTTTCCATACAACTGCCTCAGTTTTATCATTCTGGCACTTTTGCGTCTGTCTGCCCTAATAAATTAAGAAATATAATAGCAACAAGGATGCACCATCAAAGAAAGGACATTTGAATTTAGGTTCTTTCCAGCGTGGGGCTTGGCTGTCTTGCTATCACATCTTTCTTGTTTGGATCAGTGCATCTATCTGGGATCCAGACCCTCAAGTCCAGTTTGCATTGTATTACCAGAAAAATTTTAAGCTGATTTTACTTGCTCTTTGTTGACTCCTAGGTATGAAAAGATAAGCTTGGTACTTTTTAGAAACAAGGAATAACAAACCCCGTTGCTTTTGTACCTTACTTGTGGGCTGCAGGGCCCCAGGGAGGTGTTTGGGCCACTCTGATTTTGATGTCTTCTTCACCCTCTGCCACTTTGCTATGGGCTGCCTGCACGCTGGGGCTGCAGCGTCCTCACACTGGCCTGAGACTGGAGCAGAGCCATCCAGCTGACTCTTCCATTGCACTTGGGGTAGTACATCAGCTCTCTAACTATTTGTTTCCTTTTAACCTTACTTTTCTGACAACCTGGTCTGAGCTATTTACTAGTAATGCCACCTTAGGGTATAAATCACTTCATCCTTTCCAGATCACTTCATCTGAAATGCCAAATAGTAAAAAAAGGGGTCTTGAAACTGATTATGTAGCTCTGACATCTAAATAGAAAAACTCTTTCTTCATGTCAAGATGACTCAGAGCTTTTCCTTCTATTCAAAAAAATAGAATATCCTTGTGGCAGCTGCAATGGCTCTTCACATGACATGAAGTATACTTTAATTAATTAGAATCAAGAAGCTATTCTAACAGAGGAAACAAAAAAGGGTGAGTTAGCACTTTGCCTAGTTATCTTTAGCAAGTGTTTCCCAGTACCAAGCTTTGAGAGCAAACTCTCGTATGTAGAAGTTTAAAAACCTTACTAACAAGGATAATCAAGCTTTTTAATGACAAAGTCTTTGCAGAGTCACTGTGCAAAATTATGATTATGACTAATTTCCTTAGGGAGTGCATGATTGACAGCAACTGACGCTGGCTATCACACAGCCATAAATTGAGATGTGGTTAAGTCGCCCTGTTTGCTAACCCGGGGCAAGAAATACAGACTTGCATGTTGACCTGCACAGGACAGACTATATTTTTTTAAGTGTTTTGTGTTGCCAAACTAGACTAACAGGGCAGGATTAAATCTTCAGTAATTTTGCCCCAAACTCTTTCTGACCTTTTGCTGTGCTCTCTAATGCATTTGACATTCCACAGGAAGACACAGAGCAGCACAGCAAATATTTTCAAGGTTTTCTGCAAGGAAAATTATACAAGTTATCCTGAGTCCAGGCTGGCATCATGTTCTGCCATTTGCGTTTGTTGTCTCAGTAGCATTAAACAGGTAGCCAAGTAGTTTAGTTAGACTTTCTAAATCTTCATATGAGCTCTACAGAATGAAAAGTCTTCTTTTAGACTGTTTAGGTACAAGCCCGTCTGCCAGAAGGCATTGAGTTGCCTAAAACAAAGACCTTTTTTAAAAAGGGTGCAAGAAATAAAAACTAGGAGAGCATTTCACAGCTGCAAAACACTACCCCATCTCCTGGTCTATACTCCTCCTTATGTTCATTATAAGCTAGAGGAAAATCTTATGATTTTTAAAGTAGACTTCTTTTGTTTGTTTTTAAAAGTATATAGTCATTTTGGAGCCCAAACTTCATAAACTTTCAATGGGATCTGTGATCATAAATGACTTGAGCCTTTTTGAAAATCCTGTCCTCGGTCATTGCCATGGCTTTGTTGCCGTTGCAGCTAGTCCTCCATCTGGTCTTTGCAGCATCAGGTGCCTTCATGCAGAGGAAACAGCCTGCTTGACAAAGAGGTGTCAGACCACGGCAGGATAGCTGGCCTGTTGCGGAATAGCAGCTGTCAGAAGAAAAGAAAAAGAGCTTGAGTCTTTTCCTTATCACAGGTGACAGCTGAGGAAAGTAGAGCTAGATTTTAATGCTGGAAACAGTTTTCATTTTAGAAACCAAATTGTTTTCTTTTTTTTTTTCTTTTTTCCTAGTGTATTAGGATATACTGTACCAAAAATGTTACAGTCATCCCATGGAATTGATGGCACTGTCAAACCTTCTGATTTTTCTTTATGTATATAAACTTTATCATAACGTTTTTTTCTTCTTGAAGGCTTTTCCTTCTGGTTAGTTTGCAACAATAAATTTGTTGTAAAGACCAGTGTGCACACTGCTAATGTTTTTGTTCTAATTCCTTCTCTTTAGGATGTAACCCCAACACAAAAAGGTTTTAAAGTGAATTATGTACTGTATAAAGTGTATAAATGTTTTACTGCTGTCAACCCAGAATGAGGGGTACAGGCTTCTTTCAATGATAGGAGGATACATAAATCTTTGACAATTTTCCTTCAATAACCGCCTATTAATATTCTAGTTCTAGGAATGGTTCCTTCTTTGTAAGTGAGAAAGCTGGTGGTTCTGGGACTTGCAGAGGTTATTTTAATCCCTTTCACCTGTGCAGGGTTCTTTATCAATATCTGTTTTCTGTTCAGACAATAAAATGAAGACTGAGGTGCTTGTGAAATTTCTCCCAGAAGTGAAACATTCAAGCTGACTTGCGTGGCTAATCAAGACAAAAAAACAAGCCTAAGCTTAGTTAACTGAAAGGCACAACTAAGCAATTACCCACACTGTATAATACTGTTTCCATGCAGCCACCCACACATTTTACTGATCCCGAAGACAATCATAATGCTGTTCTGTCTCCTTTTGAAAGGAGTAAAGAGAGGCCTTTTAGAAGTATGATTTCGTGGTACCCACCCCATCAGGAAAATAATATCCTGCTCAAGAAAACCTTATGTCAAGATCCTTGAATCATAAAAACACCGTCTGAATCGTGACAGAAAGTAACAATTATATCTTATGTAGTAGGCAGGCACCTTGTAGGAAAACTACAGTGGTTACTTTTAATTCTTTTCAATACTTAAGCGATTACTTGATAGACAGAAAGTGAATGGCCAAAATGTTTTTAATTCTCATCACAGTTGAATTTACTGCTCAATAAGTGATGTAGCTGCTGGTCACTGCTAATATTTTTCTGTGCTAACTTGCTACTGGGAGATTAATTGAGACAAGGATTTTATCTGACTTTAGGAGTAAATGGGAAGCAGAAATATGCCTAATTTGGTAGCCACCAGACTTCTGGTTGGTTCAGGTGCCGTTTAAAAAGATATTGTGAAGTCAAAGGGTGGAACATTGGGCAAACATAGCAGCCATGGCATACTTAATCACAATTTGGGATCCAGGGTTTGAGATGTGTTTAATAAGTCCAGAATATTGTTCTAAATTGAAACTAAATATTAGGGGGAGATGCCGTCCAGTAGTGAAATGGTGAAATGCAATCATGTTTATGGGATCAGGTAGTGAAGATATCAGAAGGTTTAGAAGTCAGTGAAGATTTAGAGTTGTAAAATTAGGCATCTTTCCATCTGTAAAGCCACACAGTGGAAGCATTTAGAAAATACGTATCTGTTGAAAATATTTTGATTTAGATGGCAATGCTGAGTAATTAATAAAAAACGTCAAAGAAGAATGTGTCTTCATTTCAATGATGATAACTTAAGAGGAATACGAGTCTCCATCCCAGTGTAGTGGTTATAACCAGTTTTTGAACCACAGGAATATGTGTGGTGATAGGCAGTCAATCTCCAGGTGTACCTGCATGAATCTTGCTGTGGCAATTCGAAAGAAATATAATCAGACTGTGATCTAGATATATTTCCTTTTGAGCTGTAGTGATAAAAGCAGGCATAGCCTTCATGACTTTACTGTGCCTGTTGTCATCTTCAGAGTTCTCAAGGCTCACAGTGCCTCCTTCTAATGCCAATGCAGAGTATAGGCTTATTTCACATTAGAATGGTGCAAACTGTGTGGCATTGATAAGACAAACCTGAGTTCTCATTTTTCAGTTCCTTGATCTCATGGAAATATTCTTTCATATAGTTCAAAATACATAGATCACTGCTTATGGTTTGTGAGTTTGAACAATTCGGGAGAAGTCGCACATGATTTTGAAAATCTGTTTCTTCTTCTTCCTTTTACAGAATTAAATCAGAAAAAAGTACTGGAAGTAATGGGTGTCATATGAGGATCAGTTGGTTGTAAAGGAAAGAAGTATCAGGCCTCAGGGATTTAACTGGAATCCTTGTCACTTAAAAATGGGTCTGTGTAAAGTTTTTCTGTAAACTGTACTTTGAAAATTATTTCCTGTAATTCTTAGTCTTTCAAGGACTATGTCATGATGGTACCTTCAATGAACACTTTAGTCTCTGGATAAATAGAAATTTATCCTAGGATGGTGATTTACGGTCTTGACAGAACTCAGTGGGACATATATTAACCTCAATATCCATTAACCACCTTCCTGCCTTGAAAAGACCTGTTTTTAAGAGCTTCCTTAACTCTCACTGGTTTTGCACTACCTGATAGAATGATGAAAATTAGCACAACTGCTAGCAGATGTTAATCATGTAGCTTAATGCACTGCTGGAGGGCATTTGCATTATGGTGGTGAGCATGGTGTAAGTACCTGTGCAGAACAGATTAGACCATGTTGCCCAGTGTGTTTTCAACAGATGCCACACTCTCCACTCCAGAGAACCTGCTTGCAATGAAGCCATCAGCTATATTTTTCTGGCTCAGTGTCAGTGTTTTAGTCTCCCCTAACTTCATGCAAACTTTTGGCTGCGTTTGTTGTTCTGGGCTATTTCCTCTTCCTTGGCACCTTTATCCTCTAACTCTCATGAGAGCCCTCTCTTGGCTCTGCTGTCACTCTCCCCGTTTCTTTAGTGGCTGTTCTTGAAGATTCTCATGTATAAGCCCTCTTTCTCAGCATGCTTTAAGATTTTGTTCTCGACCACGTTTGTTGCCTCATTTTCTACTTTCGTCTGTGGGGGTTTGCTAATTACTTCCATACCTGCTTCTTCGTTCTAAATCTTTCTTCCATGGGAGAAGCCTACAGTGTCCTCCCTAGCTCACCCGGGAATTTTCTGTTTTCTTATATATATCATTTCTTCATATGGTCTAAAATAATCCATATTTTTGCTTTCCAAATTGTCCACCTGGTATCCATTTGCCAGTTTTGCTGTCAGTGCTTCCACTCCAACACCCTGGGCCTGAATC
>KZ506077.1:350376-372573 GCA_002844005.1 Limosa lapponica baueri | reverse complement strand
TCACATGGGGCTGCTTGTGTAGGCGGAGTTAGCCCTTCCTCCTCTTATTGTGATACCCTCTCATTCCTCAACTTCATCGGTTACCTTAATGATTATATTTTTTCTGAAAACGAAACTAGGCTGATTTCTGACTATATGTCTCTAGACTGTCAAAGTCAAGTGTCTCTAGTTAGAAAGTTAGGAGCTTGTGAAAGGGAGGCTCTTTGGGCAAAATGGAGTGTGTGGCTGGTATGGGCTGCCCACGATGTGCAGTTTTGCCAGTGCTGCTGAGGGCTGGGTGCTGCCTCAGGGGAGAGGAAAGTCTACTCTGAGCCAGCTTAAATCCAGGAAAGAAGCCTTTGCCACCCTTCAGTGGCAACAGCGGAGGCTACAAGTGACATAGGTCAAGAGGTCCAAGAGGTCATTGCATGCAAAAGAGCCATTATGGAGGAATTGGTTCACAGTAACCTGGTCCTCAACAAAATACAAAGGTTCTGAGTTAACATTTAAGGAGGTTGCTCTGCCATTCCTAATGTGTCCGTACTGATTATTATGGTCTTACTTCCGAATGCAGTTCATACATGTGTAAAATACAGTGAGCCTGACACCAGGGCAGTCTCTGAGCTCCCAGGGGATTGCTGGGCGGAATGGAGCAGATCCAAGGGTCCCTGAGCTCTGAAGAACCACATCCATTCAAAGACCTCCATGCTCTGTGAAAAGCGAAGACATTTCACACTTAGACTGTGCCATTGGTTGTTCTCATATTCCCAGTGTCAACTGGCATCAGGGCTTGGGTGAAGGCAGTTTGTGAGCTGCTTCCTTTGTTCACGTTTGTCATCTTTTGCTTCCATTACTGAGGTATTTTCCTTTTCTCTCCAGTGGAACGTTAATGAGGTTTTAAAAGCACAAATGAAGGAAAAGGAGCAGGTTCTACTGATCTTCTTTCAAAGCATGACTGATTTATTAGTTATTTGCTGTGCAGAAGAGCACTGTAGACAGCTAGTCTGATAGATTACAGGAAAAGTTTCCTCTCCAGCCTAATCACTGTCCATTCCTTGATATCATAAGATTCAGCTGTTAGTGCCAAGGGTGGTTATTGTGTCTGAACACAGAGCTCAGACAAGGCATGTCTGAGTAAGCAAGCATAGCACATATCTAATGCTGGCTACTCATATGAATGTACCAGTACATGTAACATAGAATTCCCTTGCCTGTGTCATCAGGAGGCAGGTGCTGTTGCCTGCCACAGTGATTTTACAGGCAGTATTGCGTGTCACTTCCATAGCATGAAAAAAACCCTAACAACAGAGTTACCAGCAGCACTGCTGAAAGGGGCGCTTGCCATCATGTGCACTAATTTTAAGTGTGCCTGTTCTTCCCTCTTATATTCTGGTTTATTACTGTCAGGCTGTTTCTGGGTTCTGGCCTCTTGGCACTGCTTTCCAATAGGAATAAGAAACATGAAAGCACATTTTAGAGGAAAACATGTAACATAATAGAGCAGAAAGTAGGTCAGCTTTCACTTTCCAATGCCCCTTTAAGTTAACAGCTGTGGGTCAGAATACATTTTTATACAGAAGCACAGCCAGAAGATTTAAGCTCGCACAGTGCTGTCTCATGCTGTTCATAACCTTCACTTTATGACCTTTGATGGGTTGTGTGGCAACTGATCAAAGGCACAAACCCAGAACTTTTTTGGTTGTTTCAGTTTTCTGAGAATACTGTATTTATATATACTGTTTTTTTTAATTGGCACAGTCTATGTAAAGATTTATTTTCGTCCCTTAGGAAGGGTAAAGCAGGGATATACTTTTGTGTGTTCCTAAAAGTCCATGAAAGATGGCTTCTTGACTGCAAAGTCATACCAGTGAGATTTCTTTCTTAGTACTTTATCATTGTTTCTTTTCTCTTGTAAGGTCTTGATACCCATTTCGAATGCTTACCCTTGTCTAAATATTTAGTGGCCTGCTCTGTTACTTACAGGTTGTCTGCAGTTGCTAGGTCACTGTTTCTATTATCTATAATAGCTTATTGCTCATTAACAGGCAGGATTTGTTGCTATACTTTTCTCCAAACTGCCTGATTTCTAAAACAGAAATCATTGTGGTAATTTTTCTATATTTTCTGTTTTTGTATGTTATATAAATACTAGCATCTTTCTAATGGAATTTAATAATCTACTCTGACTGGAAGTACTTGGAAGTATTTTCATGGTAAGAAAACCACGCACTTAAAGTGTTATAAACAGGCAATTTTTTCAATAGTTTTGACTAAGACCGTGGACTGTATGCAGTAGACAGGAAAACCAGATGTGGCACCAGCTTTGTATGAATTAGAAGACTATACTCTTCCTACATACAGTTCTTTGAGGAAGCCATGTGATGGATGAATAATTTGGCTTATTTAGGCATTGTAATTTTGTTCTGCTACAAGAGTAGAGCCAAAATGGATTGAGTGTTGCTCAAGGACAGTATTTCTGTTTAATTACTTTGTTTATTAAGTAGGAGAGTGCCTCTAGTGTCTGTGTCACCAAAGTTTATATTTTCCATAATTTCTTTTTTTTTACACATTTTATTCAGCAATTCATCTTTTCTTGAACGGTGCTTATTGATCTGACCTGTGAGTTAACAAAGATTCATTTTGGAATGGCATAGAGATCCATTTATAAATGAAATGATTTAATGGTACTTATATAGAAAGCTTTTTGAAGTACAGGAAGATTGCCAACATGGAAAAATGTATTAGAAATGCAGAAGTGTGTTATGATAAATATAGCACTCATAGGTGGGGTTAAAGGCTGTGATATAGCTGTGTGTATTCAGATTTATTTACTGCACAGAAATGAATCCCAAATGGCTATTTTTGCTTCACTGACTGTAATCCCAGCAAGGCAGCCTTATAGACATCTGCGAAGGTTTTTTATTATTATTTGGTTAAGATTTTGAGATTGAGGTGAGAAAAATCCAACTGTCACCTAGAAGTAACCTCGAGGGGGTTTCACAGATTTGTCCAACATGTTTTTCACAGATTTCTACAGGCTCACATATATTCCTTGCTCCAAAGTGCTTCAGACTGTGGCTACTCACATTTTCTAAAAAGTAATGGACTGATATATGTGGTGTGCTGCTTAACCTTTACTCAGTAAAGCTTTTTTTCAAAATATGAAGGATAAAGACCAAGGAGGGAACAAATTGCCCCACATTTTTCTTCAGTAGGTGTTGAAAGATGTACAAGTTAATCCACTGCTATGTCTGCAAATAATTCCTTATGCTAAGTAGCCCCTCACATTCATAGCCATTGGACTCACTCTCAGTACATTAATAACCGTCATGAGATTTTGGGATATACTAGAACAATTTATTTCCCAGTGGTTTTCTTATCTAAACAAGATCAATTCTTCCTATCTTTATTTAGCCAGTATACTGTTGCAATCTATCTGAGAATTATCTGTCTTGCTGCTTCCCAGTTAGAGAAGGAGGAAGGAGCGTACAGACCAGATAGCGCTTCCAGCCGTGCTGTTGTTGTGCCACACAGTTATCCAACAGTAATAGCATGAAGCAGAAACATTTAGGTTCTCCTTTCTTTTTCATTTAAGTAAATGCATGCTGATAAAATTCTAATGAAAAGGAATCCGAGCACAGGGGCGAGTGACTTATTATGGAAATTTTCTGTGATGCATTATAATGTTGGATTTTCAATTTTTAAAAGTGGTTACATTCCTAATTGGCGAACAAAAAGGACCAATTTATCCCTTGCTGTGAGAAACATTCTTCTTATATATTATTCTCAGGAAGCCTCTAATTCAGCCAAACACATTATGTAAATGGAACCTATGAAATACCTTCTAAAATGTACATCAGATTTACATTACTTGACTGTTATGTTAGATTGAGCAAGGGCCCTTGTTACACTATATGGCAAATTTTTTGACTTTGATAGTGCTCCTTTCTAAAATAAATTGTGTTTGGTTCAAGCAAGGCTTCTATTAATAACCCTTGGGGTTATCCTAAGTGAGTATTTACTAGCTTCACCTGGGCATTATGAACATTATCTCTACATCTTCGTCTTTACTGATCTCAGGAACAAAACTTTTATCTCTATTTTAAACTAGCAGTGACTGTTCCAGTGCCAAATGAATTTGGATAAATCTGCATTGCATACAGATTGAGTTTCTCAAAGCCCTATGACACAGATACTGTGGGCTGCAGAATTATCAGGCAGTGTAATAGCTGTGAAAGCTAAGCTTGTGTTTTGTGACACAGTCAGAACCCAGACTTTTATCTAGTTTGTATGCATTGCTTGTGAGTCTGATAGTGTTAAAAGATAGCACATTTTATCATTAATGTTGTTCCTAAAGATGCACTTTAAATGTGTACATATATGGCTGTGCCCCTTCAGGAGAATATAGTTTGATTTCAAAAAATTTTAATATATTAAGAAACAAAATTGGTTATCACAAAATAATTTACATTTGTATCTAATTATAGTAATTCATTTGTGTAAAGAAGTGCTGTTAGTCTTGGTTTTGTACAAGTTTAGGTGTAAGTCTTAATAACGCCATTTTCATTTCCGGCCTGGGATTTTTAAGATACTCAGCTTTTGATGGCTTTCTCTTGTGGATCTCTCCTCACATGTAAGATATATTTTGTCTTTGAAATGAAGATCAGAGAGGTGTGAATTTACATCCAGGGAGCTTCCCATGAAACTAAAGATACTCAAGTACTGAAGCACTAAAAATGAGCATTAAGCCTAAAAGAGAGATAGCCATTAAAGCTATAGGCACATTTGATTATATGTGCATTTCAGGAAGATTTCTTGAAGTTACATTTGATTGGTGAGCCGTGGGGACTTTTGCACTGTAGGGACAAAATAACTGCCCCTCTAGCTCTCTATAATGATTTTGGGACCATCCAGAGCTAAAATGATACAGATCAGCTTCTCATTTTGCCTTACAGCTGTCTTTTCAAAATTATTATTTGTTACATTTAGAACAGCAAGTGGGGAACTAATAAGGATTAGTAATAGGGAGGTTTTATTTAATTCAGTTTTTAAGCTGCTTTATTCAACAAAATCCTTAAAACACAGAGATTATATTTTTGGAGATATCAACACACTGCCATGAATTCTATAGTATGTGCAACTCTAAAACATATTTTCATGGAAGATTAAATGCTTATGTACAGTATCTGAAATTATTATTGATTACATTTTGCAGCTGTATTCACACATTGAAGGCTTGGTGATTTACTATTTCAGTGGGTTTTCAAAGCATCATCTAGCAGGATTTATAGAAGCTATAGCAGTATTGCTAACTGTAATGATTTTATCACAAGTCGTGCTGTATTTGATGTATTTTAATACCCGTCTCCTGGAGTACAGTGAATATGTAAGAATTCATCCTTTTATTTTTAAAAATAATTCTCTTTCATCTTAGTTACTAAAAAAAAAAAGGAACGTTTAACCTATTTCTACATGTGTTTGCTCACAGACAAAAAAAAGGAGTTAAGTATTTCAGTATTTGAATGGGAATCTCGCTGTTCTTTTCAGCTTAATGCATCTGTCTTTATTTTTCCAATTTTGATACTTGAGGTTGGCAATACTTCTCAAGGAGAAAAGATAAGCAAGCAGTATTGTATAACACTTACAGAGCACATACATTTTTCAAAGGGGTCACGGTCATTATTTTGGAGTTGACAGTTAAGGTATGTCCATTAGGAGTTAGCAGAAGTTAGCTTATATTAGAGGAAACTCATTATGTTTATCACTGTGTTCCTGCAGTGAAGACACATTTCATGTGTATGTAATATTTCCTATCTTACTCATTTTCTCCTTCACCTCCAGTGTACTGGTCCTGAGCAGGATTTTGGGAGACGCTGCCCCTCCTTGCTGCAGCCACTGCTGGAAGTTTTCTGAAGGCAGGCCAGCTCAGGAATAAAATTGTTGGTCCTCACTTTTTCCAAGTGATTCCTCTCTGCATCTCCACAAGCAGTATCCTGTCAAGCTTGGCATACCCATATTTAATTGTCTCCATGTGGGTGTCTGCATGTGTGGGGGGTATCTGACCTTCCATAATGGTCCGTGAAGACTTAGTCCATACAGAAGAAGGAGCCAAGTGGGTGATGTAGCTCACCCTAATGTAGATACGTGGAGGCTGATCAGCTCCAGCCTCCACTAAGTGTATTGGCTATAGGGGGAATTTCTTCTTTAACATGCAGGTAGGTATTTATATATAGCATTGAAGTTTAGTTGGCTTGCTTCCAAATTGAATCCCATACCTCTGACCAGAAGCTGAATTACATTGCTAAGGGAATGCCCTCAATGTAGCATTCCAATGGCTGCCATGAGAGGCTGAAGGCACAGGGTGGTCTTCACAAAGTCCTATTTAGCTTTCCTAGCTGGTCACATTTCTATTTAATTCTACCTAACACCATTTGATGTTTTACCGTCTTACCTCACCTCATACAAAGGATTTCTGTTACTAAAGCACTTTTCTTGCTTTAGGTTCCAGTTTTCAGTAAAGTTTCAACTTTCAGTAGAAACTTATTTCCTTTTCCTCGCATCTGATTAATGTTAGGAACCACCTTTCTTTAAAAGTGCTGCAATATGCCAGGCTAAATTCTGGTTTTATGTAAGTAATAATCTTGTGTACTACTAATGAAAAGTTATTATAAAATTAGAAGTCTGAAATAAAGCTTTTTGTGGAGTTCAGTCCAGTCCTTGTTTATCATTTTCACTGTTTTGTTTTTAACAGGAGTCCTGTGCTTGTGTTCCAGTGCGTGCATCGTCATGTCATTTGCCTAGACTGTTTCCACTTGTACTGTGTGACTATGCTGAATGACCGTCAGTTCATCCATGACCCGGAGCTTGGCTATTCCCTCCCTTGCGTAGGTATGTTTTGGCTAATTTTCTTTTTAAAAATTTATATTATTTTGATTTCAGGGCAGATTTTTTTAACCATCTATTAGTTTTGAGTATATCTGTGGAATTATACTGTTTTCATAGAAGTTGTTTCATTTCATGGAGAAAATATTTTAATAGTGAAGTGCGTCTTGTTGAGCATGTAACTGGTGAATTAACTGAGTTACAACGGGCGTTTTTTTTAATAGCAGTGCATACTTTCTTCACATTAGTCTTTGATAATCATGAAGGGCTGCACTTCTGGTTAAAGAAAAAACACCTTGACCTCCACATTTCCAATTTCAAATTCAGCAACTTGTTAACTTTCTTGGCCTGTCTTCAAGTACTAATAAAAAAGGGCTGCAATAGGAATTTCAAATAGCCTTCCTGTTGATGAAGTTATTGGTACTAATTGTCACCTCATTGAGTGAAATGTAGATCTGCAAATGTAATCTACAACCCTGAGAAGGCTGTAGATTATCTGTTTTACCTGAGTAGGAAACAAAGTTTGACTTAACTAAACAAAGCTTACACTGAATCTGAAAGATGTGTTTTGAGAATTGATTTCATTACACTGGCACACGAACTGGCACAAGAAATATATTAGAATTTATTTTTTCAGTTGCTAAATGTGCATATGTCAATATGTGTTTGTCACAAGTGCTGTGTAGTGGTATGAGAATCATTTTCCAACATATTAGAAGCTGCATGGAAGATGGGTTTGCCTGGTTACCTGAATGGCTGACAAATAAGTTTCAAATCACTAGATGGGAGAAAAAATGACAAAATTTCTTAGGGGAGTGGCATTTACTTAATGAGAGGATGTATCTTGGGGATATTGAAAGTACAGTAGTCAGAACCATTTAAAATTACTTATTTTTAATTGCTTCAGGAGCAATCTAGCAGTGGTCATCAGTTCATATTTCATTAGAGTTGCTGTTTATGTGCTGTCTTGCCAGGTCTCATTTTACTTCCCCCAACAGTTTGCTGTGCTGCTGCATTCACACACTGATGTCATACTGCACAAGACACTTTCTAATGTTGTTAGAAAACTTGTCATGAGGAACCTAACAGGAAGTTTCTACCCAGTGCTCTTTCCTTGACATTACTATAGTACTGTGTGGTCGGTCTGTACTCTCAGCCTCCCTCCTTGCTTCTCCCAAAGTTAATCCATTTTCTCCTCCCACACAAATCAATTAGCTTCTTGAGATGAATCCATCCTTTTCCCCCCCATTTATCAGTTCTCTTCCCTGTTCTCCTGTTAGCTCCATAGGTTAATCAGTTATCCCAGTGGTGCAGCGTGCCACTTGTCTTTCTCCTCTCTTGTGGGCCTCCCTGCAGCCATGGCGAGTGTCACAGCGCTTCCTCCAGTTCAGGCTGCTGTATTAAACATTATAATGAGGTGGCCCTCCCACCTCTTCCGTCTGAAAACCCATTGCCAGTCATGCTGCACAAAACTTGTGTTAGGATTTTTCTGTGTGTCTTGCAACACCAGTTTTTCGGTGTAGAAGTTTTATTCTATGTTTTGAACACTATTGGAATTGAGCGGTAGAAGCAGAGTCGGGATGGGACGAGGAGAAAATGCAAGAAGGCAGAGCTGAAATGCTCAGAGATACGATTTCAGTCTTTGAGAGGTGAGAAAGGCCTAAGAAAGGGAGACCGTAAAGGATGCACAAAGGAGGACTGTACTTCTACTGTTCAAATGAGATAGGGTTCAGCTGTGGGAATGAAAAAGCAGCTATTGCTGCCATTCTAGACTCAGCTGTGTTGTACTTTAAGTGTTAAAATACCTAAATATGGAAATGCTAAAATACCGCTCTAATCAGAAAGTTGGTTTCATAATACTATGCATTAAAATAATACTACAAGTAGTAGTAATAGTAATAATAATACAATTGCAATAAATTTTCTCTCTGTTGTCCAGTTAGTAAGAATGTTTCTTGGAAAAATTCCTGCAGAGGTGCTGCCCTGTGCCAGGGAAGTGCATAGTTTAGGCACGGCGCAGTGCAGTGCTCTGCAGTACAGAGATTCTTGAGCGAGAGCCAAATCATGATGCTGAAGGGAAGGACGTATAGTTGTGTCCATACAGGACATAGGTCAGACTCTTTGCCACTTCTGGTAGGCTGATGAAGACAAATAATAGTTCAGGAGCTGTGCTGGTATCTCTGCTGGTATCTCAGTGTGTGGTGCTGTCTAGGCACACCTGTGTGCTCAGAGCCAGCCTGGTTATCTCTAAGAAGCATTGTTATTGTACTGTGCTGGCAAGCTTTGAGTTGGAGAGGTTCTCAATCACAATCTCTGAGTATTCATGGTTTTAAATAATATTCCATATGCACCTAAAATTGATTGCTACCTCTGGCAGTTCTCTTTGTTGTGTTATCAGTTCTGTATCAATAAAAGCGTTTGTAAGCATTATCTTTCAGATTGCTTTGTAGGATGAAGAATCTTATCAATGCTGTTGTAACTTCACTGATTCACTTTTGCAGCTACCTGAACCTGACTTTCTGGTATGCAAGAGATTTATTTGTTTCTAGAATTAGGTTACATTTTAGTTCGGAACTCATGACTACTTTTTGTCCTTTGAAAAGTCATGAGGCTGAGTTACATCATGCTTGTGAAGAAGAGGAATGCCTGAGTTGCCTTCGCTCTTACTGTTCAGCTACAAAGAAATTTAGCCTCCTTCATAGCTATGGATCCAGCACCTTTCATCAGCAATGACTTCAATTAAGAAGCATTCAGAAAAGTATCATGTGATTTTCTTATCCACTTAATCATGGCATTCCAACTGAATAGTATAAGATTGTATTTTTGCAATCTACAGTTCAGAGTCTTCATTTTTGCAACTGCAATTTGCAGTTGTATTTATGTGTGAGCACGATAAAGCACTCTTTGACCCAACTTTCTCTAATTACCTCAGTGAAGCCTAAAATTATTTCCCCTTGACAGGAATGAATACCATGGGACATGCCAAGAAAAGACTTTTCTGTGGCAATGTTTGTTTAATACATGTTATCTCTAACAGAGCATGTCTCAAAGCAAAATATATTAGATCTGAGCCTTATTGAAAGGTTAGATGTTGATTTGAGCCTGCTTCTAAAACGAATACAAAACAAAGTCGTATTTCGTGTAATGAGATTTATGTTATGGTAGGTGAGCAGGTTGCACAGACAGATCAAAACAGTCTGTATTAATACATGTATTTTTAAACATCACAGACTAATACTGAAGTAGTATTTATGGTCTCTTGAACATAAAATGCTAGTGTTCCAAGTTCAGATTTTGTAAAAATTATTTTACTTTTCCATTTTCATGTAAGAATGTATTTCCTTAAAAACTAGCCCATTTCTTCAAGGCACATGTGCACACATTGCCCTAGAACTGTACAGGAGGGGTTGGTTTTGTAATTAAGCGTATTTAAATTGTTTGCATTTCCAATTAGATCTGTTCATTCTAGTGTTTTTCAAAAATAGAGATAACATAATTAATATAGCCTGCAGTTTCCATTAACATTTGACTCACTGTTCCCGATTTTTATCAAGGGAATGTACCAACATAGCAAGTTTTTTATATCTTTTATTGGATCAATCTAGAGGTGAAAGCACCAGACACACAACAGAATAAAAATAAACAGCAGCTGGTACAGCAAAGGGTCACTGTGACAGACAAGATCAGTGTTATCACATGTGTATGATAACTTGAGCTGGAAAGGATCTAGGGATTTCACATAAACAGTGTTTCTCAAGTAGGTTTAATTTGTTGCTTCCTGGCACAGATATACCAGAAGATGCATTTTGTTATTGTATTCCAGTATTTTGTGTGGTTATATCATTGCTTTCCTTTGATTTCTGTTATCTGGCCTAATTAAGCAGGAGATATGTGTTTGGAAGAAGGTTATCATCTCAGCTGATGAGCTATGATATATCACCTTGATAATGCCATAGCTTCACTTTGCTCCAACACAAAATGTGTCATTGCTGTGATTTTTGGAAGAACAACATCAATTCCTTAGTGCTTAGCTGCTAATGTAGTGCCAGGCAGTGCTACTCCAGCTGAGAACAGGCAGCGTTGAGGACCAGAGCTCTGCGCGCAGTAACTGGTGCATTGACAGGATTAGCTGTTCAGAGCAGTGTGGCAGCAGCCCCGTGATTCAAACCCACTGTATCAGCTCAGAGCAAGGACTTATAGATAGGAGCTGGCTGGATTTCATTGGTCATTAAAATAAAAAAGTAAACATTACAGATTATACTCTCCCTGCCCTTGTTAAATGGCAGCAAAAATCTATCCCATCTCTCTGTATGGTGTCTTGTATTAATGAGGCTTCACGCATAGAAATTTCCATGAATGGTGACCTCCAAGTATCTTTGAAATAATTAATAAGGTGCTTAGAGGGACAGATTTGCATATGCATGAAAGATCATTTATGGTTATTTAGTTACTGTGCAGGGCAAAGAATCTCATAGCATTACCTTAAAGCAGAAATTGTATACAAATATAGAGTGTATTACTCCATTTAAACACATACTGTTCCTATGAACACCGCTTCATTTTTAAAATAGCATTACAGCACTATGGGTCTTGCTCCCCAGGGAAAAATAAACTTTCACAGATCTTTGGTAGAAGAAAAGTTGGTGAGGCCAAGGAAAGGCAAGGTTTTACACTGCTGTAGGCATTTTGCAAAAATGTCTTTGCATCACTTTATTTCTTACAAGTAATCATATGCATGATGTATTTTAAAGGAATCCAGATAAAAAATGCAGTTCTCCTGATGACTGTAAAGCACTATTGTATCTGGAAGTAATCTGATTTTACCATACAGATATATAAATAAATAAGTGAAATTGCCACCAGTGTATGGAACTGCTAATAAAAAGGACTAAAGCTTTTAAGTATAATAAACTGCCTTAAGATCCATGTTCCATTGCAAGAAACCTTCTGGGGAATGATTAAGGAGGCATATGTATTAAGATTAATTTTTTTATCCCCGTTACATGCTATTTGTTTTATAGCAGTATGTTCTTCCTCCTATGGAGGATGTCATTGCAGTGGTGAATCTCTGAATCATCTTTCAAAATCCTAGTACTCAAAAAGAAAACAGGAGAATAAATAGGTAGCCTAAGCAAAGTTTGCAAATCAAAGGAAGAAGAGAAACTGCATTTGATTTGATCTCTCCAAAGAGTGTGTTTGAATCTTTTCTGTTACAGAAAAAATCTGTTACATTGAGGAAGGTGTTTGTGTGCAAGGGGCTTTAAAGTGAAGGTCAGTGAAAGTCAGATCTATGAACAGAGCCTTCTCAACAATGTAATGAGGATGCAGACATAGTTTAGTGGGACCTAAAATGGAAGAGAGCACCAGTTGGTACAAGAAATAAGATTTACCTGGTGTGAAGACTCGATACGTCAGCAGTTTCTGAAATCTGTGTTTGCCAATAACCCTTCTTAAAAATATTTGAAGTAACTTAGGAAATCAGAAAATGCAGGAAATGGCAGTGTATTATTAGAGGAATAAAATAAAAGGGATTGAAAGCACACACATTTGCAGTTTTAGGAAGTTCTTCAAAATGCTCCTTAAATTTAATATTTAGGGGGTATTATGTTCTTGACAGCTATAAACTTTTTCTAATTTCTTGTTGGTATGAAATATCTGAGTGTACAGAAGCAGGTGTAGGAGGCTGGAGAAATGCTTTTTATTTTTTATGTATTATACATCTTAGAAGAGGTTTTTTTCCACTCTGAGGAATTAATAAACAAGCAATTACAGTTTTCAGAGCATTTGCGGTGACAGTTCTAGTTGCAGTTTTCTTTTTCCAGCATTGCCCATGACAGGGAAAATGCAGATATACGACCATGTTGTTTTTTCCTGTTCTTAAAGGGATATATGAGCATCTTTTGGAAGAACATTTGGCAATACCTGATTTTTTTTTTGTCCTCTTTCCTGGACTCCTTCTATCATTAATTTCCCATGGCTGAACCCTACTATCTAGTCTAAAGAGGGGTTGCATGCCCAGTAAGCTGCTTCTTTTCATTATCCCCAAGGGGAAGCTGGTTACTCCTTCTGCAGAGGGAACGCAAGGACTGCGGTGGTGAAAGGTGTTACAGAGGAGGAAACCCTTTTCTTATCGATCCTGAAAAGTTCTTAAAAAGCAGATTGTACAAGCTAGTATACACACGCATTGGTTTGATGAAAGTGAACCTTAGATCATTTTCCTATATGAGGATGTCAGATGTTAAGCCTACTCATTAGTTCTGACTGTATCTTTCCTGTGTACTATGGGCAGAATAAGTATTAGGGATTATTTCCCTTCTTCATATTCATACTATTACTGTTACTATTACTATACTATTTATAGTATTTATACATGCTATTGCTATTTTATTATGCACATTATGGTAGTTTCAACGTACTCCATTGACATTGTTGTATATATTTCTTAGTAAGAGGCAACGTCTACCCCTTTGGGCTTACTATTTGAGTAGGCAAAACATGGGATGAGAAGCAGAGGCAAGAAATCACATAGAGGTTACACAAGAGATCGCTGACACTTTATGCTGGAACCCAGGTGCAGTCAGTCTCATTACAGTGCTTTTCCCATGACCACATTGCTTCTTTTTCACCCCTAAAGTGTTTTAAAAGTAGATTCCTCTAATTTCCCTCTTTTTAACTTTTGGTCTATATGCTGAGTAATGATTTTTTTCTATAAGACTGTATGTACACTGAACAAGTGACATAGCTCTGTGCAGTCCCTGGAGGAGACAGCCTTGTTGACAAAAGATCGTCCACTTCGACTGTTATTTTTTAAAATTGCTGGAAGCTTATCAGAGAATAGAGCTGGTCTGCTTTCTACCCTGGTCTAGCAGGTGCAGCTAACCTGACGTCATTCAAGTGATTACAAGTATATTGTAACCAGACTTTGACAGAGAAGAGAACCAAAAGCATATAGATAAACCAGAGCTCTCAAGAGTTAATTGAATTTGCAGCAGTTTCCTGACGAACTTCTTATGGTTTTCTGTATTCTCCTCTCACTGTGGGCATAAAATAAACATGAACCAACAGTGTATCAAGTGGTTTTTCGTGTTCCTTTACTAGCACAAGCACATGAGGCTAGCTCAAAGGACGTGGTTAGAAGTCACAACAGCGCCTTCATTTCCATTTTTAGTGTTGACTGAAGTTCGAGCAGCTATGTCTGAGGTTTGTTCCCTCAAGTCTTTGCTCGGTTTTTGTAGCAGCAGATTGCCAACTCCGTATCTAAACAGCCTCAAAATCTGTAGAACAAACAGAGCTTGATCCCATGATGTATTTGAGGCAGGCATTGGACTCTTCTCTGGGAACAACTACAGTGAAATCATACCATGTGATCCTCACAAAAATCTGACTTGCCATAATTAAATTCAGCATGAGATGTCTTACCGTAGGTGTTTTTCTCCCTTATCTCTGACTAGTTCTTCTGTTGCAATATATTTCTTTTGTAATTGCATGGAGATGACAGTGCACATTGGCTTACTGTGGTTAGTAATAATGAAGGACAAGAGATAATGAAAAAATCTTGCTTAGAAATTAATTGGCTTTAAGAGCAGCTAGGAATGAACTTTCAAAGCAGACTTCTTGTCCTATAAAATAAGATGTCCAGCGTTAAAGTAAAATAGACATACTGAAACAGTGGCAAAAGTGGGGAGGCGGAGGGGGTGTCTATTCATCTTTCATCATTTCTATGTCAAGCTGAAGTGGAGGTGAATTTTTGTCTCAACTGGAGTCAGTCAGTGAAAGCTGTGACTGTCTTTGGAAATGAAAGGTATTCGTTCTGAGTGAGAGTGCTTCTGCCCATGTTGGTTTATCTTATAATAATCACTTGCTGTTGGTTTATGGTTGTCAAGTCACTTTTAAAGTGCCATCCGATTGAGAAAAATCATCACCTGCATGAAAAATAAAATCAAGTAATAGATTCTTAGTAGTCATCAACTTTACACTCAACTGCTTGAAAGGTTTTTAATTCAATCTGTTTTCTAATTCATCTCCTAGAAGTGCTGTTATAGGAAGCACAATTTTGAGTGTATCTCCTTGAAGTCTGTCTTCTCCAGAAAAACATATTTTTTAAGAAAAAAGGATCAGCTTCTGAACAAGAAACTTTTCATTCATGGCTGCAGATTCACTTTGAACCACTGCTAGATTCAGTTGTCTCTCGACGGTGCTTAGAAGTTCTGGATGGCCTTGCTTGGTGCTCCCATTCTTGTCTGTGGGCAGTTAATGATAGCGAGGAAGACTCTGGGTGAAATTTGGGCATAATGGAGATAAATGGAAGGAAGGAATAACATACAGGGAATAGCAGAAGAGGAGGGAAGGAACTGAGAGAGGACAAAAGAGGCAAAGCGTTAAGGAGAAGTGTTGGTGACTATTCAAAGAATGAAAGAAAGAAGATCTAAAGAGGGAGGGTAGGTAAAATGAGAAAATAATGCCTCTAGCTTCGCTCACATTTTGGCAAGGCTGGTAGTTTAGTTTTTAATGTGGTTCAGTGGTTTTTATGTGGGCTGTTTCTTCCACAAGCTCGAAACATCTGAGTGTTTGTCCTAAAAATGTCCAATGGACTGTAGAAGATGCTGATTTTTACAGCTGGAATGCGCTTGAGGTGTTTATCTTACATGAGACCAGCATGAGGGAAGCTGACCTCTCGTGCCTGGATAATTAGAGGTTTCCTAATGCATCGGTTTTTATCTGAGCAGAGGGTCTCTTTCAGTATAGCACCACCTCTGAGGTGGGCTGTGCAAGCTGCAGCCTTTATAAGAAATCATTACTGTCTGCTCCTTATATACTCCATAAATAACCTGCTGGGACCAACTGTGGCACATTCAGCATGTGTTTAGTCTCTGAAGCCTGGTGATTAATATTCCCCGAGTTACTTTCTGAGCCTTAGTCTCCCACATGGCAGCATGTAGAGCTGCTGCCATATCACAGAACCAGCTAAGGACATTCCCCTTCAATGAGGAGTTGGCTTTAATTAAATTTCCGTGTCTGGAAAGTGAAAATCTAATTTCCTTTTTGACATTTTCTATATTACTACTTAGACAAAATTATGAAAATAATTAATCCCTGTGAAGCAGACATCAGCATTACAAGGGGTACAAAAATATTGCATATAAATAATACTACTAATCACCAATCTGTTATAATTTATTGATGCAAGTTCTTATTAAAACTCTTAAATCAGATTTGTTCTTGATATAGCAGATGTGTCAAATGATTGCACAATGTAGGTGCAAGTGAGGGGTGAGGGTTATATAAAGTAACATGGTTCAAACTGCATGTCAATAAATTATATTTCCCCAGAAATGTATTTTAAGAAAAGAAAGAAATGGGGGGAGGGGAGATAAGGTGCATGATTTAGAAAAGAGATTTTCATTCTGTATCTAGTCAGATACAGTCCAATATAGTGGTGGCTGAAATCGGCGATGGATGAAAGGTCTGTGTGCAATAACTTAGTGTTCTCATTCTGGTCCATGGGGAATCCATGTTCACATTACAAAAGCCATCATGTCACCTACTGTCAGTTGGTAGCCTTGTTTCCTTCCCTAAGAATGCAGAAAAGGATCTTGTAAATGTGGAAATCAAACCACCTCTTTGTAGCTGAAGCACTTTGTGGAAATCAGAAGTGAGGGTGGAACAGCATGGTGTCATTTGCACTGATGAAATGCTTCTAAGATGCAATCTGCAGTGCTTTTATCAAAATCCTTTCATACTAACTAAAAAATAAAAGGTTTATGAAATCTGAACATCTGTACATTGCACTGTGTCAGTCTTGGCATTGACTGAAGTATCATACTTCTGTTTTTTTCCTTAGCATTTGATGCCATAGGCCAATTTCAAGAATTGGTCCTTGGATATTGCAATTGTAATCTGTCTTCTTGAGATTTGTTAGGGTTTTTTTGCTGGATGGTTTGGAACTGCTATTGCAGAGAGAGGGTAGATGGAGCAATGGCACTGAACACAGGCAGGTAGGAGAAGACTATAGAAAGAGATACTGGTCAAAGTATGTTTGGATTTCAGTCACAGCCTCTTACAATAAGAAGTTGGTAAACTGTCAAGCTATTGCTTATGCAGATTTGCCACCTTATTTGGAAATAAGTCTACATTCTTTAAGATAAAAAATACATATGTTTAAGCAGATGTTGAGTTTTAAGAAAGTCTTGTAAAGGAACTTTAAGAGGCTTAAATTCAGAGGCTTACAGGTAGCATTTTTTACTTTGATGCCTGATAAATTTGGGCTAGTTTAGAAATGTATAAGTTTCATTTTCCCATTTTAAAAGCAATGTAGCCTCATTATTACAATGAAAGTAACAGGACAATAGGATCTACCAGAACAATTTAATAGCCCTATATTTATTGCAGTACTTTATGTTTTGACCTTTAAATATCTGCAAGGACATGAACATTGCAATTTGCAGAGTTTCGGTGAATAGCATGGCTGGACAGAATCAGGATCACCACCTAAAAAGGAACTTTCCTAGTACACAATTCAGGGGAGAAAAGACAGAAGAGATACAGTTAGTTGAGAATGACAGTGAAACTTATGTTTTGTGTATGCATTGCTTAAATGGCTTGAAAATGAGGGTAAAGGAGGTTCTCTTATAAGACTTCCCCATTGCTGAAATGATCATGGAAGGGAAACTTGCCAGACCCTCACTAGTGGTGTCCTTCACTAAAAATTTAAGTTTGAACAGTATTCACACATTCCCTGTCAATATCTTTGCATACTTTGCCTGCTGCAAAGGCTCATGGATGAATTTCAACAGCAAATAATATGTTGTAATACAGCAACATTCATAAGATTACATAATATGTGGAATGTTGTGTCTTACGTGCTATGAACAGGCCTAGACTGAAGCACCAAGATGCATCCTACAATCTATTTGTTTGTAACAAAGGTCAGAATGTTGTAGGAACAGTTATATTTGAAACTGAGAGCAACTAGTAGCATCCTGGTGTGCTCGCAGAGACACTATCTGCCTGTCAGTACCTGTTTTCTTCTATTCTCTGTTCCCCTTTGCCCTAGATGTCTCTTTTTAAACCTTGTAAAAAATGAGGCACCTGCTATAAAAGCAATGACCTGGCAAAGTGTGCAGTTGTCGTTGTTTGGTGCACACCTCAGTGACTCCACCTTCAGCTTTGTGACTGACACTGCACGAGACACTCACCAATGCTTCAAGAATGCTTTTACTGATAGACTTTTATTGAAATGGCCAAAACAACCAGGGCAGAATTTTATTGTATTAACATCAAATTAGAATTCTGAAGAAATTCTCAAATATTTGTGACTGTGAATCACTTTATATATGTGTAAAACACAAATAGCTTAGTTGAAGGTGCTATAAAACAGACAAACGAAACATCTTACTGGGAAATACAGTGAAAAAGGTATGCACAGTATAAGTCTCCTGCTTAGTTGTTCTGATTTCTTTCTCTCTGTTCTTTTCCTTCCCCCCCTCCAGGAATAAGCCTATCATGATCCTACATTATTTCTTTTCACGATTCATTTTTTCCTTTTTTTCTTCTTTTTGAGAAGCAAAATATTTTCTGTTCTGTCCTTCACTGCCATTGCCTTTGTTCTCTTCCCATATTTGTTGATCCCTAAATATTAATGGCTCACCCTCTGATTCTTTTCCATCTCTTTTTCTCTTGCTCTTCATTTCTCCTTTCGTCTTTTTTTTCTCTCCCTCACCTTGTCATGCCTTGCTGTCTTCTCCTGTCCTCTTTTTTCCAATTGAGATTCCAGTCACTCTTGATCTCTTCTGTAAGGACCACAAAGCAGTGAAGCCTCTGGGCAGATAAAAGTGTAAGGAAAATTGACTCTGGAGGTGGAGTAACGTAAAGGGGTCACTTCTGAGGGTCAGTTTTATTGTCTGTGATCACTAGGAAAAGGGCATTTGTTATTGTCCCTTGGCTGCATAGGTGAACCAGCAAGGTCTTATTGCTTGACCTTTTCTTTCCTGTGTCTCTGTGCCCAGCTTAGACACCAGCCTGTGAATTGTGAGCAGGAATATTCACATTCACTTGTTGCACGTGTGACACTGTGACTGCACGTCCCCAGGAGAGACGCAATGGGAAGAGTTACAAATGAAGTCTGGTCCTGTGTGATAACTTGGCCCAAGACAGCTCCTTGGGAAAGAAAATCCGCTGTCAAATGGAGTGTGGGGCCTGGGGGCTTGCTTATTTGTTTTGTGACTAACAAATGATGTTTTCTTCATTATCCTTACCAGGTAGAAAACAGTTAATGAGAGTTCTCTCTTTTCTTCTGTAGCCATGCATCCACATAAACACACATAGGCACAGCTCTCAGCAGCAATTCTGGCCAGCTAAAACACAAACTAAAGTACCAAAAGTTGAAAAGTACCAAAAGTACCAAAAAGTTGAAAAGTCCTTTTGTTTGCTTTCTACTGTGTTTGTAATATGAAAGAGTGCAATGCCAGGTACAAAGGAAGCTCAGCTTGTCAGTTAAACAGGCTGCCTGGCACAGTCAGATTTTGCTTTTCATGATCCATTGCCCCAGGTAATATCCTCTCTTTATATCACTGCTGGAGGAAGGCTGGAAATCATGGAGGCGTTTTTGGTAATAACTGCTAGCAGGGAGACAGTATTTACCAGAGAGTCTGCGATGAGACTCTCAGGTAAATAATAAGCATTTTAGAAAAACTACCTAATTATGTATTTAATCGCTTGGAGCCGTTCCAGTCACTTGGGAAAATAATGTGCATTTTGTAAATCTGCCTAATTATTTATTTGTGAATTAAGTCATTCTAGCCTCTGGGGTAAGTAGTGTGAATTTTATGACTTTCATACAGATCTGTTCTGCTTGAGAGTGTTGGTATTTAAAAAAAAACACCACCCCACCCAAAAGTACCAAACCAAGAGAATGCAAAAATGCATTATTAGCAAATGAAGTAGTTTGTCCACTTTTCTAACCAGTGCTCTAGTATTTCTAGAAAGGCTTCAAACTTCATTCTGCTTTAACATAGCTGTCTTCTATTCTCAATGGGAAGATGAGCAGGGAGGTGCAAACAGCTGTATTTGTAGATGACACACCATCTGAATAGGGAGTTTTGAGGCCACTAATCAATCAGGCTAACTCTAGTCAACAGTTATTAAAAGCCAGAGCACAGTTGAGGTCAGAAACTGCAAAACGTCTTTGCACTGGATGTGACAGATTTCTCTTAAAATGATATGAATAATGAATTGCATACTTTGACCATAATTAGTTACTAGCAAGAGAATTGAATATCTGATATATATGTCAGAAGTAAAATAAGTAATTTTTTTCACAATGTATGTCAGTCCACAGAGAGTTATTTATTCTACATGTATACATTCTTCCCTCTCTCAATTTGTGCTTTTTTCACTCTGGGCCTCTTCCTTCATTTGAGAATTTATGGACTAGTTTCCGTAGACTATCATGACAGATATTCTGAATTTACTTGGTGTGACTGTATTCGCTGTGCATTTTTAAGTGCTACAGAAGTCCACTTGAGAAATTAGTTTTTATTTTTGCAAAAAGCTAGAAATAATTTTTGTGAGAAAATACCTCAAGGCAGAAGTATTTGTAGCGAATTGGGGATCAGTCTCTTCTCCCAAGTAATAGGTGATAGGACAAGAGAAAATGGCCTGAAATTGCACCAGGGGAGGTTTAGATTGGATATTAGGAAAAAATTCTTCACTAAAATCGTTGTCAAGCATTGGAACAGGCTGAACAGGGTAGTGGTTGAGTCACCATCCCTGGAGGTGTTTAAAAGACGTGTAGATGTAGTGTTGAGGGACATGGTTTAGTGGTGACTTGGCAGTGCTAGGTTAATGGTTGGACTTGATGATCTTAAAGGTCCCTCCCAACAAAATGATACTATGATTCTATGATTTACAAATGGTATATTAAACCTATTTAATGAAAAGTACAATTTTCATAATAGTAAATCTAGTCAAGAGGAATTATGTGGAAAATCAATTTCCTGACACTTCATTTTCTTACAAAGTAAATTAAGGTTTACTTCTAAAAATGCAAAATACCATCAGCATTTAGAATATTTTCATTATCAAAACAAATGGAGAATATTGATCAAGAAAAAAATCTTAATGTGTTGATTTGGAAAACCATTCGTAGCCTCCTTATCTCCTCCCAACTTCATCTGGATTTATGGGCATGCTACATGAAATTCTTCTGCCATCACAGAAGTAACATCAAAAGCTGAGGACAAAACTGTCAGGTTATGCCTATAATAAATGTTGGCCGTAAAGGACCTGCTCAGTTGGATGACTTCCACAATAAATAAGAAGAAGCATTTCTAACAAAGATTTCTTATGTCATTCTGTCCCTGTATCTCTGTTTCATCCTAGGGTAACCTATAACTCCCCTACCATTTACCCATTGCTCTTATTGCAAGTAACCTATAGTTCATACCTTTATTTCCCTCTTTTCGGAAAATTGTGGGTATACTGCGGCTTAGATTCAGTCCTTTACCAATGGAAAGAATATTGCTCATCTGCAGTGCACAAGAACGCGTACAATTAGCAGCACATGCTTAACCCAGTTGGTTGGTACTCAAATGTTTATGTTTATGCATGAACTTACATACTTCCCTGAATAAAGGAATTTTCATGCATCAGACTCCTTGCTAGATGGCATTAATGGAATCAAGATGGACTGATTCACTGAACTGCTTTATTATTTCTAAATAAACCCATTTTCCTTGCATTTTTACAGCATATTTGGAAATACATCCTATCGTGAAAAGCACACTGCTTCAAAACACATTGTATTCAAAAGTAATTCCAACCCATCATACATTGTATGACTATCCAGGTGCACAGAAAGCATAAGAGTGTATTTTGTGTACTGGATGAAGCTCATGAAAGCGTTTTCCCTCCTTTGTTCTACTGCTTTTAATTCTAAGTTACAGTGAAGCATCATTCTGTAATAGATTTGACATTTAAATGTTGGACATATAAAATCCAGGTTGCTAATGGTAAAAAAACCCACAACAAAGCAACCTCCAATTCATCTGTGTTATCCTAATTTTATTTACAAAATAGTAGTCATTCACAGCTTTTGTAGAACTGAAAGAATATATGACACAGTGCATAGATTTCACACTCTATAACAACATACTGAAGCTGTGCAAAACAGTATGATTTAGGGCAAATAGCAAGGTCTAAAGTTAGAGCAAACCTAAGGGGATTTAACCTGTGCTTTTTTCTTAGCCATACTGGAGCCTGGACATTAGCTAAGATTTGGGAAGGGAACAGTATTTCTCTAGTATGGGCCAGCTCTGCGCTGGGTTTGTTCTCCAGATA
>KZ506077.1:329766-341859 GCA_002844005.1 Limosa lapponica baueri | reverse complement strand
CCAGCAGATTTCTCTCTTTGCTTTTAACTCCTTGCTTTAGTGTTTGGAAAGATGTTTGCTCTTTGGACAGTCATTCAGGGTGAATTTCTCTTTCTTTTTTTTTTTTTTTTTTTGTTTGGGAGAGAATTCTGTCCTCAATCCAGTGAAAAACAGACACACATGGATTTTCATATCTTGGCAGCTTTTACTTCCCCAGCAATCCCTATTCATTCCGGCTTCATTAGAAAGACCTGCAGAAGGTAACAAGCTCTTAATTAGTGCTGAGTTAAAAATGGCAAAATAAACTTGCTTTAATTGGGCCAGGATCATAAGAGCCAGGATTTAACTTCCACAGACATGAGTCACCGTCATGAACTAATGCAAGTAGAGACTGTTATCTTGTTGTCACAAATCAAAAGATATACAGAGGCAGGCAAGATGATACGTTAAAAGGTCATGTATTCAGAATCAGAATAACAAAAAAATATTTGCTGTGATTAAAAGATGGAGCTGAAAAATATTAGGGAAAGTTCTATGTAGAGCATTCTTTTATGTTTTTTCTTTTAATGAATTTTTATGAGTGTATTAAAAAAAGCTTACGAAGTTTATGCATCTCTGTGGTCATTTGCATAAATGTAATAATAGCTATAGAATATGTTTTTTAAATACATGTACCCATATGATTAGGAACGTGCTTTTTGAAATCAAAAAATTAAGTATTAGGTGTTCTTCAGAATTATATAAACTTTCTATTATTCAGCCTGACATACAAACCTGAGAGGTATATTTTACTGACAGAAGAGGATAAGGAAGATTAAATGGCAATATTATCATTCTAATAATGAAGGAGATCTAACCTTGCTATATGCTTAGCTATGAAAGGTGAATTTCACCTTTATACAGAGAGTCCTGTGGAAGACTGTTGCTATAGCATTGCAGAAGACTGGTTCGTCAGATTGAATGTTAGCCCGTGTGAACAAATGAGTTATAATAACTGTCAGGTGAAATGTTAGGAAGACATTTAGACATGGATTCTTCACTACCTTCCACTTTGCCTAGTAATTTACATCTGTAGTGTTGTATATCCACTTCTCAGAGTTGCACAGGGCTGAAGATGGAAAAAGGCTGGAGCCTTGTCTCAGATCCTCCTACTCCCCTTCTCTCCCAGTAGTGGTTTGTACGAATGGCTTGAGAATCGCAAAATCTTGTTTAGAATGCCCCAGCCACATAGAAGACGAACACTAGGGACAATGTTTTTATTTCCTATTTATCAGTGTCAATTTTCAGTAGTGCTACTTAATTCAATTTTAGGTACTCTAAATTTACCCTTTATCTTACTATAATTAAATAACATTCTGCATCTGCATTTTGTGCATACATTTAGATGAAGCTAAAAACCCATCATACTAAATTGCTTCTACTGCATGGAAGGTCACAACAGAATAGTTCAAGTGTCTTGCTGCAGAGCCAGGGGTATATGCTTGAGCCTTGTTCTGAGTATTTGCTTTAACACCACCGTGTAACCGGGGACCTTGTCATTTGAACTAGGAAATCAAAGGCTTCTGGACACAACGTCACCCACATCACTTTATTGTGTGCTGTGAACCATAGAAAGGGACCTAACTTTTTTTGCCAGTGATACACCAATAATGAAATGGACTTTTTGTTTTTCTGAAACACTTTGTGCACAAAATTGAAAAGCATTTTGCATGAAATACTTGATCAAGGTTTTAAAAAAATCTATAAAAATCTTAACATGAGTCATTTTTGTTCACATAAAGATCATGGTGTAGTATATCTCATCTCCCCACACCAACTGCTGAGTCCCTGTTAAGATAATTCCCTCACCTTTTAACTGCATTTGTCATTGGAGATTTCACCAAATTCCATTAAATTCTGGTACTCTGCACAGTAAATAGCCATGAAAACATCATGCTTCTTAGCACAAATCCTCAATCCCCTGCTAACACCTTATATTACAACCGTCTAATTACCATGTTCTGCAGTAACCTTGTGGGACTTCCATAGGTAATTAGAACTCCAGAGCGTTTCTGCAATAATCCGGTAAGGACCTCTTAACTAGAAAGGATTATGTGGTACTAATATTTTTGCACCCACGTGTTCTTCACAGTTAATTGTTTCAATTAATATTTGGCAGCAATGAAGAAATTCATAAAGGTTCATAAACTGAGACAATTCTCAGGAAACTTTTGAGGCAAATGATTTGTAGTTGTGGTCACTTAAAGATACAGGGAACTTTAGAAAAAATTAAATTCCTAGTACATTAAGCTATTGTAGAAGCAGATTTTTATACTTCCTCTAGGAGAGATGCCTTAGCTTGTCCCTTCTCCCCTTTAAGAACATGGTATTTGGGTAAATTCTCTTTTCTTTCCTTGGAAGTTTTAGCAAGTAGTTGTAGATGAAGAATACTGTATTAATAAAAAGCATAGTGAGTATGCTGTCATACTGTTCTACAGATAAGTCTTTGATGACAGAAAATACTAGGAAAAGCTTTTGAGATGTTCCCTTGATTCTGGGTGGTTTTATTTCACTTTAACCTCACTTTTCCTCTTCTTTTTCTTTGAGAGCTAAGGATTCGACACACTATGCAGCTATACGGGCCCTATGTACACTGTACACACTGCACATATTGGCAATTATACAAGTCCTTCAAACCTTGCATTTATATACTACTTACCTTTTTTAATACTGATCCTGATTCTTCACCACTTTACAGCCAGTGTCAGGCCAATGGTATGTCTGTGGAGTTACAACAGCGTAAAATCTGTGCAAGAAAGAGAATTACTCCATCAATTATGAAGTACACAGGGATGCAGAAGGAGCTTTGACCCCAAGAGTGCATGTACCTCCTCCCTGCCTCTTGCTCCCCTCAGCCTTTGGGCTACCCTCCTCCACCCTCACCTTAGTGCTTCCAATGGGATCCTCCACCTCTTTGGTGTGGCCCCAGACCACCACTTATTCCAATGCCAGGACAGAAGCAGCAGCCCTAGGATGACCAACAGAGTGAGCATGTGAGGGGTGGGGATAGGCATGTTACTCCCCATTTGGCCGTGTGCCCAGCATTGGTTTCCATTTCACACTGCCCTTTCTACATTATCAAGTATATCCTCTATCTTGAACTGAAAGGCCTAATGCTTTTCAAATCTGCGTGTCCCATCATAGGTAGCAATCTATTTCGTTATTTAGCTATCGGTAGGGTAATGACTACACTTTATTACTTTGCTATCAGTAAGGTAATGACTACATTTTATGGTTATCTAGCCGTACCATTTTAGTCTTCAAATGTCTCAGATTTTTGTTCATTGTTGTTTTCTGCTTTTAGTATTGCATAATTATAATTATTGGTTAACTGTAATATCCTGTAAAATAAGGAGAGGTCTGGAAGGAGTCATCGGACAGGTTGATTAGAAAGCCACTTATTTTTCTTGCATTAAAAGGCCAGAAGAACAAATGCCATACCAATTTATCATCATATGCAACCTTTGATTAAACAATTTTTTACTAGATCAGTGCGAGTGGCTTTTGGCTTCAGAGCAGATTACTGAAATTAAGAACTTTAGCACAAAATAAAGAGTCATTTGTTTAGATGATTATTAAATTAAAAAGTCCAATCTGGAAGTCACCTTAATTAAATGTAAAATTGAGTCTACTGAACCTCTGTGCATTTTCAAATCAGAGCATGATACTACTCTAAAATATCATAAATTACCCCTATTCTGCCAGTTAGTTCTGCTGTTTTGCAGCCAAGATTATAAGTTAGACTTGATTAAAATAAAACTAGCTGTTTCTTAGAATGTCCTAGTCAATACAGTCTTTCCTTAATGGCCTTCTGTCAAGTTAGGAATTTCATTTAATTTGTGTCATAAAGCTTCCAAAGACAATACATGATAACAGTCTTAAAACTGCATAAATAATAGATTTATGTTTTTACAATTTCTCATTCTTTCTACCACTTTGATAAGGTCTTGTATTTTCCCTCTGATGTATCTAAGAGGGTAAAACAGCAAGTATGTAGGTGTGTAGGTGTGTGCACAAGGAGAACCACATGTAGTTTTCCTATGAGAATAGAGTCACCATGTAAAACTCTCAGTGCAGTCTCAGAAAGATAGTACAAAATGTTCTCAGAGAGAAAATATATCACCAAGAGAATACTTCTATGTGGACAAACATTTGAATAATGTCCATGCAAATTACTATTCTTAGTGAATGGGCTGTGGCTTCTGTTTCTTACTGAACAAAAGAAAATTTACTGGCTGCCACACAGTGTGGGTAAAATTCAGATTTAGTGATGCCAGCAGCAAAGCCAGCAGAATTTACATGTTTCCACAGGGCAGGATTTTGACACAGCTGTTGCAGATTTTTACAGCCCAAACCAAGGACACGGTCACTGTTGCTGTATTGCTGATTAAGTTCTCCTGCATCAGGTGGTTTTTTTTTCCCCTTTTTTAAAATTCTTTAATTTTAAATTTGTTATTTATAGCCTTTGGAGATAAACTATTCCCAGAAAATATTTTTTTAAAACAGATCTTCAAAAGATAAAAATCTGATTCTAGGTATTCTAAGAGTTCTCTAAACCTCCAGCAGATCTTAGCTGAAGATATGTACTGTTTTGCTGTACATGTAGGCTTAATTCTCCTGTGACGGGGAATTTAAATCTCCACAACAAATAACAAAGCAGAGCTTCTTGGCATAGCAAAAAATGAGTGAATGCAATATGTCCACAGAAGGCTTTTGCCTGTCCATGTGGGTTCTCACTTCTTCTCCAGCATTTAACTTTTAAATTGGGTCTTCATTTCCTCATTTTTCTCAGAGCTCTTTTAACAGTAAACATGTACTTTCTTAAAATTGGGAGAGGGTGTGGCGGTGCTGTTGAATAAACACACGCTATTGATCCCCCTAATGAATCCATACTAATTATGATGGACCTGGGCAGCCCATACGTATAACCCATGCCAGCTCGGTCACAAGTCTGAAGAGTAGCCTTCATAGGACCAGAAAATGGGTAGACAAATGCCCGTTTCTTCCCAGGAAAGGCAAACCTCCCTGGATGTATTGACACTCTGCTGTGAAGAAAGTCTGTAGAGTCTCCGTTTTGGAGGCAATCCAATATTTTTGCAAGGGCAAAATGAACTACTCTCTAGACCCAGCTTTGTACAATTTGCTGAGCTCAATGAACTCTTTTCTTTTCTCCTTTCCTCCTCATACTTCTTTGTTACTTTTAACAATGTGTAGTAGAAAATTTGGCAGTTGCTCAATGAAATCACTGTTAAGCTTACGCTAAAAGGAAGATTTTTTTTGTGAATTTGCACTTCCAAGAAGATGTCATAGTTTTCAAATGAGATGGTGAGACTCTTTGAGTTAATGCTTTTTGAATAGCTTGTATAAAAGGTTGTCCCCAAGTCTGTAAAACAGAAGCAGTGAGGCACACTACCTCCTGGAGTTCCCTTTGGCCAGTTTGTCTTTGCACTGCCCTTAACTTGGGTCTTTGTCTGTTGGGTACAATCTTGTGCAAAGTAGTCCTCAATACAGCTTAGAAATATCAATGGAATGGAGGCTCTGACTGATTCGTCCTCCTTTTTGTTTGTCTACATCAAAACAGAGATGGCTCAGAGTAGTTCTTTGCTCCATTATTACTTTTCTTGAGGGCTTATTCATTTAAGCCTCAGGAGGAAAATTTTTTTGTCTATTATTGATGTACATCACTGCTGCTTGTAGCAAGCCATTTCTGTCACAATTGTACGTGGCCACCAGAACAAACCTGCTCCTTGGCTGTAACATGCAAAAAGCTGTACAGAGCTGTACAAAGCATAATTAATGGAGTGAAGCAAAGTGACTCAAATGTGACATTTGTTCTCTAGAAGATTAAATGGACATTGTGAAGACCCTGTTGAGGATTAGAGAGAAAGGAAAGGAAAAAAAATGTAGGTAGGAATTTGCCAATTTTATATGTATGCTAAAAGGAAGATCTTCAGCAATATGCGCCAAGGCCTTGTCTTTTTATTTAGCATCTCCCCGTCCCACCCCTCCTCACCCAACCTAGTCTCTGAAATATGAATGGATGCTTTTTCTTTGCTAGAATGAATAAGGAACATGATGTCCAGTGACTATGATCTTCATTGTAGTTATGGAAACGTTTTTATATAGAAATACCAAAGTTATCGTGTTATTATTTGTATTGCACCATTGATACTGTAATGAAATCTGTAATGTGAGAATCTAATTGATACCCATGAGGACGACACCATTATAAATAACACTAGTGGTCCTTTCCTCAGCAAATCATTAACCAGCAGAGATGAGTTCTGAATGCGTCCTCAATCCATTTTTGGTCCTGATACTGTGAAATTAAAATATGTCAACTGTCCATTCACAGTACTTTTGGCAAGCTCGCTTTATGTCCACTAAAATCTAGGAAACTAAAAGTGATCACAATAACAAATGATCATATCAATGTACTCCCTGGGGATGCTGAACCTTTTGCCTAAAGAATAACCAGGTAATACTAACCCAAAGTAATTGCAAGAATAATTTTCCATAAATGGTTCTATGTTTTATTAAGATCCTCAACAGGATAGCATTCCATCACTTCCCAAGTACAAAAACTTGTGTCCAAGTACAAACTTGTGTTATTTCCTATTGTTAAAAAATAGAGTTGCCATAACAACTTAATGTAAATTTCATGTGTGACATATAGAACATTATTTTTAGAACTTTGGTTGCTTACAAACTGAAAAATATTTCTATGTAGATAGTGGTGTTATGTCTTCAGTTCTTTTGCTTTTCTTGAAAAGAGAATCCAGTGTTTTGTTTCTTTCAATAAGCCGATGAAATGAAAGTGAAAGAAAAAAAGAAAAGAAGAGAAAAGAATTATTCCCAAACCCACAGTTGAAATAAGCAATCATATTTTCAAGATAAAAAACATCATCTCCATAGTCTTCAAAAGGTCTAAATGTTATATTTTGTTACAGTGAATCCAAAATAGTGAATAGTGAAGTTAGGTTGTTCGCTCTCAATTATTTCTAAGTGAGTAGGTTACAGTGTCACTAAACTTACCCACCTAGTACTAACTAGCCATCTTCTTTGTGTGCTTCAGCAGAGGTCTGTAAGTGTAACAGGTATTGAGATATTGAGAACCTCTTAAAGTATTCAAGGAGTTCAGAGTATTAAAGTGTGGAAATATGGGTTGTAGGTGAATTTGGTGTAAATTTTTTGGTTCAGATTTGAAAACAAATAATTAAATGCTTTTGGGAAGAAAGGTTATGTGCTGTGTGTCCTATGTTTATGCATACTAAGATAATTTGGCACTTTCTTATATCCTTAAAATTAAACAAAAAAAAAAACCAAAAGGGTGAAGTGAATGTTTTAGTTCTGTGTAATTATTAACTTGGTTATAATTTTAATTTTAGTTTGGTTGTGAAGCTAAATATTCTGGTACACTAACTACATCAGTCTCCACTGGATGAATCCAGTTGTCACAGCTTTGAATGTTTATGGTTTGGGATTTGTTTACAAGTTCATAATAATTGTGTTTCTGCACTATAACAGGAAATACACCAGAGACTTATCTTTGATCTTCTGATAACTGTCCAAGTGGACAATTTGGAAGTTGGTTGTCAGAAGGTTGGTTGTCAGAAGGTGTATATATAGCATCTGAAATATCCCTTTCAATATTTTCTCATTAAAATTAAAATATTACTTGAGGTTTTGTCATAGCAAAATTCATTCTGTTTTTTTTTTTTCCAGGGGAATTTGTTTTTAATGTGTAATAGTTCTGTGTAAAATTGTGTTTTACTTGCTTAATGCATTGGTGATGCTTTTATCTACTTTGGGCTTTTCAAAGTTGAGATGACTTCATTACCTTTGTTTTCATCTTGTTCTTCTACTACTCATCTTTTATATACCATTTTGCTTTTGCAAAGTAAGAAATGAGATCTGTTTTCTCTGGTTTGATTTTTATTTGACTTCTAAATAGCACATGCTGTAATGCAACAAAATGAATGTTAAAAACCAATTTGTAATTTGTCATAGTTAATGTATTTTGTTGTTTTACAGTAGGAAAAAAATTAATGTCTATCTTTGTGGTGTGTCACACCATTGATTTTTCAAAGCAAACCCCACTGAAATCAATTGGGAGTGCTGCATATAAATCCATGACACGCTATGGTTCTTTACTTATGGGTTTTAGTTAAAGGGAAAGGATACTGGAAATCTCAGTACAACACTATTGAGGTCTTTAGGATTTTTATTTTTTCAAAGTTCCTCCCCTTTTATGATCCCATCAGAATGCCAGAACAAGATGTTTATCTAGTCATGTAAACCGGCCGTGGAAAGTAGATAAATTTAATAAATTGAAGAGCTTACAGCATCATTCAAGCGATTAAATAGATTCTGCACCACCTCTTCCCTCCTCCATATCCCCACTCCACATTATTCTTATCTGCAGGATTAGATTCCCTATTAGGTCTTCTGATAAGAATTCTCATGGTTTCTGAGAGACTCACAATCCTCAGGGCACAAGGGCCAAGTACTGTGCCAGTGGGTTCATATATTGTATCACATATTAAATCAAGAGAGGATTCAGGTTGCAGTAAAGAGTGAGCACAAGTAAACCTTTAAGAAGCAAGGGATGGAACTTCACTCTAAACTCTGTGTCATGCGTAGATATTGAACCGTGTGCACTGTGGTGTGCTAAAAATACCACTTACTGGCTACAAATCAGACCCTTATCTTGGAATACAAACCAGACTATATTTTGAGTTAAATTGGCACATAGAACAGTTGCCTGAGATCCCAACTGAAATTGAGACGTATTGAATAAAATGCTCTCTTAATGTAGTTACATATAGGGTTTTAGTTGTGGGGTTTGGTGTTTTTGTTTTTGTTTCACTGATGAGCAGAGTTTTCCAGTTGAGCACTTGAATCTGTTGCAGCTGTTTAGGTCACCCATTAGGTCAGTCACACTCAGATGGCTAAGGTCAGTCCTTAAAGATAAAAGATCTCCTGACAACCTAGAGGTCTCAAGCTGTGACCAGGGGTCAGCTTGTAGGTGAATGGTGAATATTTAACTTTGAGAAAAATGGATGGGTATTTCCGAATCATACAGCCTGTGTCTCCTGCCTCTTACAGACATAATCCCTAAATAAACCAGAGGACTTTGCAGTATTTCCTGACCAAGGGCTATCAGAGGGTGGCCTGTATCCACACAGTTTAAGCTTTCTTATTGTATGATTACATATTCAAAGATACACATGGGTATCTGTACATTTATATGCACATATGCACACACGTTTCCATACTTGTTTTCAACCATATATGTTGTGTCTATGTAACTTGTTATGTGTCAAATATGTGTAAGTTACAAATAGTGCTGATTTCTGCCATTTTGAATACCACTACATGGGGCATGTGTTCACTAGTCCAGCTGAGCTCTTGAGTCTGTTTGGTGACCTTATATCACCTTCACATATGTATTTGAGTATATTAGTTACAACTAATGTTTTCCTTCGTTTCTTTGTAAAATCTAAGTTTCCACACCATCCATGGATTTCAAACAGCAACTTGTTCTTGTTTGTGTGATTCAACCAATATTTCTAGAGAAATTTAACTCATAGTCCAGGAATAAAAGCACTTAATTTTGTTTTTATGGTGATTAAGTTGCTGTGAGGTTACTGCTACTGTAACTTTAAAGGAAATGAGTGCAAGTTATCTGCAGGCTAGACCAAATTAGTTCCAGTGATTTTTATGTCAACGATGAATTGGGTAATGCATTGTTTTCTATTTCAAAAGGGTAATACTAATTTTATCACAATGGTATATCATGCCAATATGAGTCCAGAAAATAATGTTGATTTGTATCTTTTACATGTTGTGGTTTGCATTACTTTTAGGGGATTCTATTTACCAGAAGAGAGCAAGAGTCTATGGAATTGCTCCTTAAGTCAAACCAAATAATAATAATAATAATAATAATTTACTACCAGAAAAATATTTCTCCCCAGCTGAAATCTATATTCCAAGTTGTAACCTGGAGCTGCATTTTGGTTTTTTGAATGTCAGATTGTACAGAGATTTGTTGACAGAGATTTTGAAAAGTGCAACCAATCCTGAATTGTTCTATCAGAACATCAAAAGTAGTGGGAAACTCTGGTTTTTGAATCCAACTTTGTATAAATATAAAAAAAGATATTCCAGGTACCAAATGACATCTTAGCATCACCAGCAGCAGTTATACAACATCTGAGGTATCACTATTTCCCTACTTAACTGAGTTTAAGTTAACTGGTTTTGCACTTACAACCAAATGGAAACAGGGCAGGTTTTTATATAAATGTAAACTTTTAATTAAAGGAGTAGCAGGCCACAAGAACTGTGAATAAGAAGGAAAGGAAATGAAAAATTTCTCCAGCATTAAAAAATTTAGAAAATGAAAGCAGCAATGCTTGGAAGATTGAAAGTTCAATTTGGATAGCTGTTCAGGAAGAACACATACTTAAATTGGACTGTTATGGAAATTTAATTTCAAAACTCTTTTTTTTTAATCTCAGTTGAAGTACGGTCACATTTACTTACTAAACAGTTGCCTCTCTACCTGTGCTTAAGGCTAGGGAATAGAAAGGAAAAATGAATAAGTAATGTACATTTGTAGGTCAGTGTTCTGTTTGCACTGGATGAGAATCTAAGTCATTTTTTACTTTAAATACTGCACAATTTGTTACTGGAAAACACCCCTAGACTAAAATTCTACCTGGTTTGTGGGTTGAATTCCTATTAATATGTTTGAGTGCTTCTATCAAAACAAAATCTTGACTTTTGAAAAGGAAATGCAGATTTAGGGTTCAGAGAATATGGACCAGTGTGGTTTTGGTCGTCTCTGTGGTAAGGCTGACTTTACAAGAGGATAAGATGGAAACCTGTAGTAGCATCCACAGTTCTAAATCTGTCCCATCATAACTCATAAATGCTGTCATTCAGGGCTTCCTGGCAGCATAGTGTAATGAAAAATGTCCAAGAAGTTATAGTGGAGGAGCTTCTTCCCAAAATTCTGCAGCAAGCTATAATGCATCATTTCCAAGAGGATTTGAGATTAATATGATTTCTCCTTTTACTCTTACACTGATGAGATGTCTCATTATGCTCAGTCTTTTCTAATACATGGGCCATACTACAAGATTTAATTTATTTATTCTGTAGGTGATTTCCATTTCCTTTCATTTAGCCTTCAGGCAAAGTAGCCTACTACACAGCAGCCCCTGCTGTTTGGAAGGGACATGAATGGATCTCTGAAACTTAGTTTATTTGGCATAAGAAATTGAGTAAGTCTGTGCAGCTCCAACGTGACTTCATAAAAGTGAAGTAAATGATAGTAAAGCATTCCTACAGTTCAATAGGATTCATTTCACTGGGACTTTGAATAGTACATTTTTATCAGAATATGATTTTGTAATTTTTTTTTCAATAATTAGCACCCCATCTTCTAATTGGAAAAGAACTTGAATCTATACATTTGTATATTATAATGAATATTTTGCATCTGTAAGTATATTTGAACTGTTATATACAGAATATTTAAAACATTTCAAGGCTTCACAACTTTAACAGAGATTTTTTTAAATAAAAGATTTTCACTATTAAAATATAAGAAAGGATTTTGAACTTTCACAAGAGCAGTTTTCTTTTTAATATTTGAAAAGAGACTCTTCTTGCTATGTCCTTTAAGTTTCTTAATATCTTTAAAAAAGCAGTCGATGAAATGTTCAGTTAAAGTGATATGTTCAGACTTTAAAAAATGTAGTGCAGCAGGGTGCGTTTTCCTGTGAAAAAAATAGTCCTAGGACATATGTAGATTAAATCTTATTGCAATGGGCTAGATCATAACGTGGGGGTTTTATATTTAATTTTGGGGGATTGGGCACTGTCATGGAAAAGTCTGGTAAGGCAGGTCCAATTCACTGCTTTTATATTCAAATTGCTTTTTAAATCCCTAGATAAATACTGAAACACTTTCTACATACTAAGCTCTTTGAAATTACTACTTAATTCAAAAGAAACAGCCTCAAAGACTCATTCAAGTTTCATTTATTTGTTATGGTTTTT
>KZ506077.1:263183-322171 GCA_002844005.1 Limosa lapponica baueri | reverse complement strand
ACAAGGTAGTGACATTTAAGTTTTACCGCATGTATACAGGTGCAGTCAGACAATATCAGTCTGGTGTCAGTATACTATTGTCCTGAGATATTAGATCTTGCTATCTGACCTCTGTTAGACTTCATGAGTCCCAGCTTCCTACAGCTGCATTGTTGAACTCTGCTTCATGTGAGCTTGCGTGTCCTCCCACACAGACCTTCATATTTTTTCTTACCCCCTCTCTTGTCCCTGTATACCCACTGCCTTTCTTTTTATATTTCCACTTCTTACTGTCAAATACAGCATCAAATCTGATGCCTGTTGAATCACTCTTCCTTCTGGTCTTCTCTGCTATGATGACTATTCCTTTTCTGATGCTATAATAAATTCCTTTTTTTTAAAAAACATTTAAACCTTTATTTAAACCTTTATTGTTTGCTTGAGATATAAGTAACTTCTTTTCTTTGACTTTACCATGATCTCTGCTTTACCTTCACATTTCCTTTCTTTTCATGCTGACTGTTATTATGATAGGAACATAAACTCTGAAGGAAAAGAAGCCTTTTTAAAAGCTATGAAAACGGTGTGAAGAGCTATGCTTCTTAAAAATTCCTTTTAGTAATCTAGTGTGCTAGAGCCTGTAAGGGAACACAGTATACTTACAGTCTTCTTGATCATAATGGTTTTCCCATTCCAGACTTGTTGCAGTTCTCCAGTGTAATAACATACCATGTTACTAGCATGAAATTGCATGCTAGAATGAATGACAGCAATTTTTTTGTGGTACGCATTTTTATAGCTCTCTGATATAAATATTCTGAACAATGCTGCTGGTGGTTAATTGAGCATCTTACTCAGCATGCATGATGTTACCTTCACCAGGGATGCCAAGAAAGATAACGCTCAAGGACAACACATCGTATATTTACTTTCAAGAGTGGCCCCTGAAGCTTTAAATTCGGGAGAAAGGAAGCCAACTTAAGCATTAAGCTGCATTCGCTTTGGAATTACTTTTTTTAATGAGACCTACAGTAGTTGTTCTTCAGGTGTGTCTGTCATTTCAGTGGTTATTGATACACTGTTTAGTTTGGCTTCATAGTGGCATAACTTTAAATGCCTTCAGTAATTTTTCTGTTTGTTTGCTTGATGGAACCAAGCCTCGGCTTATTGTCAAGCATATCAAAATGCCATCGCATGTAGCTCTGAGTTTAGCTAAACCTGCTATTAATCAGTTTGTTTCCTTTTGATTTGCTTGCTGTGTCCAGGATCTTTCAGTTATTTTTCAGAAAGTTCACAGAATTAACAGAATTCCCTCATACGCAGAACAGACTAACACCCAACACTGAATGCTTGCAATTTCACTTGCAATTTCAGTATTGGATGAGGTATTTGCTTGAAAGAATGTATTACTAATGCATTTTGGATTTCTGCTATCGCTTTCCCCAAATCAAGCCAGTATTTCAAAACTGAGCTTGCCAGCATCTTTGGCACTTTATTGTCCTGGCACCTGATGTCTATACTGTTAAGTACTTGATACCTTGGCTGCACTTCTAGTATCTATCAAATATCTGGACCGATGATATCGAAACAGCAAATTAATGCTTTGTGGCAGTTATTCTGAGAAGACGAAGAGTAGCATTTCATGAAATCATCTAATTACAAATATTGTTAAAACATCTGTGGTTCCTGCTGTTGAAATCAGGTATAGAATCTAGGTATAGCACGAAGCCCCACGTCATTCATGAGAAATCATATAAGCTTAAATTAAAGCCCATAAAATGTCCAATTTTTGTTTGTGTTTGTGATTGATACACTATGACATTGAAGTGAGCAGATGTAGAACTGCACATGGGAGCAGTACTAGTTTCTGCCTAGATTCAGTTATTAGGTGGCTTTGTGAAAAAACAAAAATTGCTCTGGGAGACAGAGGTTGCTATTTTTAAGAAGTAAATGTTTCAGCCTTGGCATTCAGAGACTCAGCTCTGTGGGAAGCCGAATTCTGTAAATTTAATATCTGGAATAAGAAAAAAGCTCAAGGAGTGTTGCCAGGTGTGTTTAGCTGGCATTGCTCTGAAGTCCTTGGGCAAGTTCGATATCACATGAGCACATGTTCTGTTGTATTGTATCCAGAAATGAAAAGCTATTGTAAGCGATGCCTACATTCTTGCTGAAATTCTCAGCCAGCACTAGACAGCTGTCGTTCTGGTTTTGTATCCGTTATTGTCCTGTCCAAGTTATTCTAGAATAAATAGTTCAAATATTAATTGACATAAATTTGCGCTGTTAAAACGTGTGTTTTAAGAGAGGTTCCTTCTGAGCTGTGTAGTTGTTGCTACTTAGTTTCAGTAAGAAATACTTGGCTGAGTAAAACAGTTAATTTTAGACAAAGGTGGAAACTGTCCTTTATTTTCTTGAACAAGAGGATACATTACACTTTGAGATCCTCTGCTGCTCTCCGTTTTTACACACCTGGCTACAATGTCATTGCTGCTAGCCATTCACTCAGTGCAGAAGGGGTTTGTTTATTTCTCGTCTCAGTTCTTTTGTGCTCATAGGTTTTTCTGCTTCGTTTTATGAGGCATTAGGTGCAGGTTGTATGTGTATTATGTATGCATATTCTGTGTACTTCTGTTTTTGTATTCCCCACGTGATCAGCAGAGATGTGGCAGCACCACGACGCTACTGTTCTGCAACTATGCTGCTGTCAGTCTTACCACATCTTGGCTTATATTCGTTATTCCTGGGACAGGGTGAGTAGGGTAGGGAGTTCCTATGATAAATGTGAATACTTGCATGTACTTCTCAGTGATCTGTAGACATTCAGTGAGGTGGAGTCATGCCTACATTAGGGATACAGGGTTACCTTTTTGTCCTATGAAGTTGGGATCATTGTAATTTTCCTCTGGGGATTCTCAACATATTCCATTATCTTTCTACCACAAAGTATGCAGAATTGCATATTTGAACATGTTTCTTGTGATTTCTATGTATGAGTTTCTATGTACTAAGGTAGAATAAGAGTAGAATTAAAATTAGAGGCTGGAAATATCTGCCCTTTGTCAAAAGGGAAGGATTAGATGAACTGGTGGATCGGTACAGCAATTCTATATGTTTGATTTGTTGGTTCCTTGTATCACTCTTTGTTAGTAAACAAGAGTGTGTAAAAAAGAAGCTAGAAGCACATTGCCCTTATTAGCTTCTTCACTTCATTTATATGCTCATGAGTCTGTCCATGTCTAGGATACATCACAAATGGAATTGTTATTGGTTTATTATGCTACATAAACTCATTTGTTCAGACAAGCTAAGTAAAAACTAGACTCCAGATACATTGCCATAATGACTTTATAGCACATAATTTTTAAGTATTTTTTCCTTATTCTGTTTCTCCACATAGCCATCAGAAAGAATTCTGCCAAAAATGTCAGGTTTGGTGTAATTCATATCTTCCTTGTGGCTGAACACAAATTGCTGCTTTCTTTCACATCCACAGTTCCTGCATTTGAAGTAACAGTAGGGAAAATACCTACCTTTTTGCCTCAAACTTCACAGAAATAGAGATCAATGTTCCTTCATCCCAGACAAACACTTGAATGAGTATGAGGGAGCTCCAAGTACCTACTTAGTAGATATGGTCCAACGATGAGAGATAATTAAGCCACACAAGTAGGCTTATTTCTACCTATTAATAGGTAATAGGAAATAGTGTCTTTTTCCAGGTGCATTTTCTGCTTATTTTATGTACTTCTATTCCTTCCATTACTGCTCTCAAAATGTACTTTATAAAGAAGCAAAATGTTAATATTCCTATTTTACTGATGGGGAACTGAAGCATTGAATCTTTGGCTTGCCCAAGGTCACATAGGAAGCTGATGGCTGAGTAGATGTCCCAAGGAGTATTTTTGTAATTCCCAAATCTGAAATCACAGTTTTATGGCCCCTGAATTATTCATTTCCCATTGGAAATAATTACCACAGAGAACTTACGCATTTCCGAGGATGCGACCAGGTAGAATACAAGCATGTCATAGTCGTGCTATTATGAGGCTTATATAAGTCTTTCTTTAAAAACAGCTAACCCTGTTTTATGTGTTGAATTTATGTATATATTATGCACTAGCCTTTGTTATTTCCATTTATTGCATGTGAAGTATACACACAAACAAGAAATAATGTATGTATATATCTCATCAAAGAGAGATAAAGCATAGCCAGATTTAGAAAAAAGGTCTGAGTGGAAAATTACAATGTTTCAACAGCAGCAGCCCAAACAAGCACTATTCCAAGGGAAATTTGTCCTTCATCTCTAATACTAACATTGCAAACTCTTCACTGAAGTGTGTTGGTAGTAATAGATGAAAATGTAGTTCTGTTACTGAGTGAACAACAATTTTACCACACAAATTACTAGTCAGTGTTTTTCTGATGTATCAGGTTACAAAGAGTGTGAAAATATACATGTTCAAAGTTTTTTGATCTACTGATTATTTTTTTTTACACATTAAAGATTTAAGTTGAATTACACAACTAACTGCCTCATATTTTCTAATTTAGAGTACATTAGATTTGACTTTGGGAAGTGTTTAAGGGATAGCAAAATCATTTAACATGTGTGACTCATTTGGAGTCCTCTATTTCCCAGTCTCCTAACGCAAGTACAAGTGAGAAACTGCTACATGGATAATTATTTATGTGCACGTGTTGTGCTGTAAAGATACTCTGTGTTCCAGACAAAGAGGTGTTGCTCATCAGCACAACACAGTGCATGGTAAGAATAGAAAGAGAGTGAATTCATGAATATACAACAAAATATATAAATTTCAGGGTTGAATATTAATGCTGTAGCTAAGATTGTGGCCAGGAGAGAATCCATGGGCTTCATAATATGGAATTCAAAGGATATTTAAAAGACTAGAGGAAAAAAATGGTCTCCAGAAAGGTACGGCCGGGGTGTGTCACAGGTTTTTCTTGCCTGTACTACTAAGGCTTCAAGTATGTTATTGTGAACACTGAATTTATGTTAATGAAACTATTATTGTTCAAAGCATCACATTTCAAAACACCATTTTAATGTATTTGTTACAAAGAATATGTGAAAATAACGATTCTTTTGTCGAGCACTGGTTAGCCACCCATACGCCCATACGCCTGCATGAGATTATAAATCTAGGAAAGTGTTTAACTCTATTCCAACCTGTAGAAAAAAGAGTTTCATGAACTCCTAGGGGATCACTTACTCTTATTTACCGCTGTGGAACTGGACTAGAGGTGCCGGCTTTGTCTCAGTGTGCTATTATCTAGCAGTAATTTTAACAGCAGCTATTCAAAACCAATTGTAATTGTGTGCCTGATGACTGTGCTGACTTACTGAACTCTTAGTGCCTTTAGCTGAGCAGTTGATACTAAAGCTTGCTGATGGTCGCTAGCCATTTCATCAGACTTTACTGTCTGTGTGGCTTAATAATTCAGTGCAAGTTAGTAGCAGGGAAAAAACATGGTAAAATTTGAAGAATATCAGGTTTACTTTTTGTTCTGTGAATTTCAGAGCCTCACCTGAGCAATGATCAGTGCCCTGTATGTGCTCTTAGCCCAGGGCAGTGAAGACACTTTGCTTAACCTTTTTGAGTGTGTGCAGCACCGCTGTGCTGAGACTGGATGGGCAGGCAGTTATCACAGCTCAGCTCTCACCGCTGATGGTAGTGTGTCTTGATGTGCTAACTTTGTGATATATATGAAGCCTTATATAGTAAGGGACATTTACAGTGCCAAATAAATAAATGTGGAAATATAAGAGGTTGTGAAAGTTTTTGGGTGATCTTTCATTTTGTGGTAGTCTATGCAGGTTCTCACATCATAACACATCTTGTTCTGGTTGCTGGTTCAGGAAATCTGATGTAAACTGAAAGAGGTGCAACATATTGTGAGGGTGAAAGGAGGATGGGAAAGAAGCCAAAAGAATTTGGTCCCTTTAACCTAGAAAAATGAAGATCTGAGAGGGAATGTAACTGCTGCCTAGAACTATTGCGGAGATGATAAATATTAGAGCATAAGAGCTAAAAAGCTATGTTCACATAAAACCAAATGGGTATAAACTGTCCAAAGAGCAGTTTAGGATGGAAAATATAACTTTTCTAACCAATGAGAGCTGCTGTTCTAGAACAAGTTTTGTGGATGTTAACAGCCTGAACGCTTTTACGATAGAGCATGATAAATTTCAGATAGGGATTGTAAGAAGTAGCTGCCTATAGAAGTAAATATCCATACTTGGTGACTTAGAAAGTGCGTTTCTGTGATATGGTTCAACTTTTTTTCTATTTTTATTTTTTTTCTAGTTTCTGTTTTTAACTCCAAGTCAAAGAATACAGGGAAAAGAGATAAAAATGTATGGTGGCCAATCCTGAGATTTGTGAATTCTGTTTTAGAAGAAGCACAGCAGTAGGTTCTTCTGTATGTTTGAAGTTTACTGGAGGTTATTTTTGAAGCTTTTTTTTCTTTGTTGATAAATAAGGTTCCTCCTTTAAATAAAACAATATATCAACACAGTATCGAAACATAAACAAAATATGCAATATAATATTAATAGGCAAATGAATACAATTAGCCAAATGAATACAATATTCAACCATTTTTATATCCTGTATTTGATCATGTTAATTATATTTTCTTCGTCAAAAATATTAGCGAAGATGGGGCAAAGACCAAACTATTTGGATCTGACTATTCAGAATATAGGAAAAATTTGGTCCAGGTTCTGAACTTTGCGCCTCGAGTTCATTTTTAGATAGCAGTTCTCAAGAGCTACTGTGCTATTAAGAGGTCCAATTTTTTTGACTGATAAATGTCATATTATGGTGGTAAATTTAACCATTTTCAATTGCTGTGCAAAGAAATTTGTTTTCTAACATAAATCTTCAAATGTGAATAAAATTTTCTCAAATAACTGCTTTAATGCAACTATGCTATTTTATATTGGGGAGAATCAAACTATTACATATATATTTAGTTCATACTATAAAACTATTATACTATTAACTAGTGTAACTATTTCATTTACACTTACACAACCACACTGAATTTGTAACTAGGTAGAGTAATATTTAGAGTGGTGCTCAGGGACTTCATTGCATAAATCTCATTAATGTTAATTCCTAGGCACAGTGCTGAAAATGTACCCTTAAGTGTCTGGCAGCCCAGCGATTCTTACAAAAACTTATAAGCCAATTTCATTTTTTAAGTGGTGGTCTAACACAGTGAAAATGCAAAGTTATTAAATATTAATACTTTAAGAAATCAGTCTCAGGCTTTTCGTCGAAAAACTAATTGTTGCCAATACATCACCCATTGATTTAGGAATACTCTCTACCTTTTATTTCAGCTGGTTGTTAGTTTTTATCGACCTAAGCTTATCTTTTCTGTTGATTTAACATATCTCTTGTACTTCTTTTCTCAGAACTTTTTTTCTTCATTACTTTTGAAAATGTAGAGAAAAATCTTCTAAAAATGCCATCTCTAATTTGTTTATTCATCTTAAGCTATATTATTAATAAAGCTTTCATTGTTAATATTATTGCAAAGTATTTCTTTTTTATTTCCAAGTTAAACATATTTTTGAGAAATGGGCAGTGTGCCAGAACATACCCCTTTTTTGTGATTTTAGTCAAGGTGCAATTATTCATTGTACTTCAGAGCACATTAGCCCAACAGATATGTAGCAGTAAGATGACTCAAAGCTTAGGTAAGAAAACCTGATTAACTATCACAGTTACTGTATATTTGCTGAAAAAAAAGCAGATCTTACTGATTTATACTGAGAATTTCTAAGGAGGAAACCACAAGTAAATGATATACCGCAGCAAAAAGAGAGTTATAAATTCAGTTTGCAGCTGCAGGAGCATAATTGCATTGAAATTTAGAAAGTGCAGGTAGAAAAACCTTTAGAAGAGAAACAGAACCCTAAGTTTTGTTCAGACAGGTTGCATATGGTGTTATGTTTTATCCCGAACGAGCTTGATCAATGCTAAATCTGATTCAGCCCTAGCATATACTACCTTAATAACCATATGAATGCTGTTTGGTCACACCTAAAGTCTAGTGTGCACCATAACTTGGTACTGTGAAATGGTTTAACAGTGGTTTATCAAATGCATGAGCCCAGGGTCTCAGAGCCCGCTGGTGGCCTACACCCCAGAATGCTGCAGAAGAGGCAGGTGGTCCCACAGCAGTGGTGCCTGAGGGAGAGTGGCCACTCACTGGCCCGTGCTAGGGCTTCCCCCAGCATCTCACTGCTGCTGCTGCGGTGCTTCCCCGAGGGCTGCTGGCTCCAGGGGATAGCTTCAGTTTGAGCAACAAGCATATTTTAAGAGGATGACTACTGGCTTGTCCTCAAAAATACTGGCTTTTCTTCATCTCTTTCTTAAGCCACTATAATTTCCACACTCAAGACTTTGGGGAAAGGAGGCAGTGTTCTTTGTACCGCAGGCTGTGTCTTGAGGATGACACTCCCGACAGAAGTGACTTGACAAGCCCGTAAATAAACAAAGACTTCCTGGCGCATCTGGGTCTCCTGCCAAGACTCCCCATCCAAGCATTTTGAATCTCTTTTTCAGAGAGATTCCCAAGAAGATTAACCAGATTCTGCTAGACAAGTGTTATAATATATTTCTGCTCTTGTTCTGGTTCATTTTCTAATGCAAAGTTGGTTTGCAAGTTTTCTGATATCCTCCACTTCTCAAAACGACAAAAATATTTTTCTTCTTTTTTGACATTATTTTTTTGAAATTACATCAGGTGTTACAGCGAGAGCCCCCTGCTGCACAGCTTTGCTTGACAGGAACCAGCTGAGAAGCTTTGCAGACTCTTAATGTTGATACACAATAGGTTTTAGAGAACAGTTTTGAAGGGAGAAGGAAGTTAATGTGCTAAAATATTTCAGGAAGGAGAAACCAGAAAACTGAAATAACTGAAGGCCTGTCATTTTGCTTTCAGACTTGAGTAATGAAGAAGTAGAGAAGGATAATGTTAAAACAAGTAAAACCATATTGTGGAAAATATGTGTTTTAAAACTAATCTTAATAACTGTCATGAAATGACCAGTTTTGTTAGAAAATGAATAATGTTGAAATAACAGGCTTCTGAAAGCCTTTATAACAGCTTAGTAAGGCGTCAGGTCTTAATGCACTAGAAGAGCACCAAGTAAATGTCATGTTTTTTGGTTATGTGAAAGATCTCAAATGTCATTGTAAATGAAGAACCATAGTTAAACTGCCACATTATATCAGAAACATTAGGTATAAGAGAAATATATTCTTGGTTGTATTTAAATTTTATGAAACAGTTGCAAAAGAAATCAAGATTGTGTGCCTATAAATAGTAGGGAGAAAACATCAGTGATACAGAGCAATCTGGCTAAATTGCCAAATTGGGAAAAGAAAAAGTGGCCATTTCATTAGGGCAGTATATCTGGAAAAAGGAACAGGAATCATATTTACAGAAAAAATTAATCCATCCCTCAAAGCATTTAGTCTGAAAAATATTCGATGGGTCATAGTAAATAATCGGTGATCTCAGTGCAATGCCATGGCATATAGAGCTAAAGTGATCCTGTATAATCAGGTGAATAACACATGAAGAAATACATAAAGGAAAAAAAAATGCTGTTAGTCCCATTTCTGGCATTGTGCTGAGAGCTTCTGCCATGCTTCTGCAGAGATCTGCAGTTCTGGATTCCATGCTTAAAGAAGTTGAATACTGTGAAGGGTTCAGTAGAGAGTCCCATAAGCTGCAACAGGAAGGAGAATAGATGTCACAGGAAAATAGTTTCATGGAGTACAAAGAAATAAGTGGCTGGGCCTTCTTAGTTTAATAGTGAAAAGTTTAGAGCATGACTTAATGAGAACTCTTACATCTCTGGGAGACAGAATTTTGATAGTAGCAGATTTTCACTCTGTTGGGTGGTGGTGATTAAGACAAGCAAATACAATATTTTTAACAGTGAAGGCAGTTAAACATTTGGTCAAGTTATCAAGGATTGTGATGGGTTCTTCATCACAGGCATCTATAAAATAAAAGCTAAATGTTTTCCTAAAGGATAAAATTGTGTTTTACTTGAAAAGGAGTAAGTTGAGAAAAGTTTTTCAGAAGGTATAACAAGCCACATGTACACAGAGGTTTCTTCTCATTTTCAAATATATCAATCAGTTAAACATAATAATCTCCAATTTAAGTACTGCACAATACTAGCATCGTGATCTACTTCACAGGATTTCTACAAGAAGCATATTTATAACCTCATAATTTTGAAAGACTATGCATGATGTTCTAAAATGCTTTTTCTGTCTTTTCTTGAAAGATACAGTGTTTTCTATTCTCAATTTCCACTTAAGCACGGAGAGGTAAAATGACTTGCCCCATAAAGTACAGGCCAGTTTCCTATCCACAGCTGTGTCCCAGAACCCTGATTCCAAAGGATCAGAGTTCATGCTATATTTGTAGGAAGTCATATCCCTCAAAGGAGTCACGCATTTACATATATTCACCAGCATGTTTAATTTAAGAGGAATTATTCACATGAAAGTTGTATACACAACAACATTGGGAGTTAAGTTGAATGAAGACATACTATTTTATGCAATATGTGGCAGAAAATCATGGGCAAGATTAACAAGTGAAACTCTGCTTTATTTTCCTTTCCTTTTCCTCCCCATTGAAATGAAAAAAGATTCATAAAGAGGTAAAATATATGGGCCAATTCAAGAAATGAGTGTAATTGATGGAAACTAAAGGAATGTTTCCAAATTGATCAAGCATTTTTCCCTGCATGCTATTGAATGGTGTAGTAGTTTAGCTCATAGGAATAAATCTTCTATGTACAAAGAAAATTAGATTATCGTTGTATCTTATTTTAGCAACACTATTAGACATAGTCACACTTATTTCTCATTTGATGAGTTCTGCGCCTATCCGTTTACTAGCCTTTTTAATTTCTTCATGCCATTGCCAAAATACTAGCTTTATGCCATACTGCTCATGTAATCCTCCAGCTTTCCATGGAGAACAGTTGGAAGATGCTGGCAATCTTTCACTGTGCTTTTATCCTTTTGCAAAGTAAACTGCACAATTTGTGGAAACAGTATTTACCTGCCAAGGACTCTTTATTGATCCCACTCTGTGCTTGCTACCTTTGGCACAAGTGGTAATCACGCAGACTAAAATAGCACTCCTGAAGCACTTCCTCAGTCTTTATAACGCCCAAAGTAGTACTTGCACAAAAGCAAAACCACTGCCTGTTAATCATTTTGCTCCTTAATATATTTCTCACCTGACAGGCATAAGTTTATCAAAGTTTCTCTGAACTTTCTTGGTTTCAACAAAATAGAAATTTAGTCTATCCAGATACTGATTTCTAAATATTCTAGTTACATACTTTAAGGAACACTTTAGGTGTACCCAACTTTGATTAGTAATATTTAGAAGACACTTAAGCAAAAAAAAAAGTATTTTTTCTAATTGAGAAAAACAAGAAGAGGTGTTTTTTTTTCTTGCAGAGTATTTTATGTTATTACGTGCTGTACAAAAGCTACCAACCTTCCATTTTCACTGGACACTTTGAGTGAGCTATCTGCCATAACAAAAAGAAAAAATTTTTATGAAACCCCCTCATTTTTCACTTTATATATATATACACACAAAGTAACGTGGGATAAGTGATTGAAGAGAAAAAAATAAAATTAAGTATTCTATAATCTTTAGAGTCTTAACTATACTGAGGTCTGAGCTACAGTCTCATTCTAAGGGCAGACTTTGACATTTCTTGATTTAAGCAGAAGGATAAACCACTTCAGAAGTACTCTGTTTATGGAATCTCTCCCTTTCTACCACCATCTCAAAGCTTGGGCCATGCTTGTGTTGTCACTGAAGTTCCCATTATCTCACCATTTCTCCTTTATATCATTAGTATTAGTATATAGCCATATTTCTTATCCACTTAACATCTTTCAAATAAGGTGTGCTGTTTTGTTTCCTTCCAATCCAGTCTATCAATTTCTTCATTGTCTCTCACAAGGAATGCACTTAGTAGTCCTAGTAGGAAAAGGCTTTCTATCCTGCTTTGTACCAAAGAGTTCCTGAGAAGATACTTAGCTGCTAAAGAACAGAAAAACACTGATATGATAAATTACATACAAGGCTTTTTCCAGCCTGTATAAACTTACACTTTACAGTAAATTATATTTCATTATATATTTTTAAATATACTTTCTATACATTAATCTCTGTGAATCTCAAAGAAACCACCCATGCATTCGTCTTGTCAAGATTCTAGTAGGTTTAGCTGTTTCGATTGCTATTTCAGACAGGAAACTGTAATCATGGTGCTTGTAATGGAACCGTGTTTCTCACCAAGATGTTTTAGTGGATTTTCTTGGAGTTTATGTAATTGTCCTTATCCTTGTAGGTAACATCATGGTTCAAACAGTAAAAAAGATGGGGGAGGGGGGATGGGGGGGACGGAGAGAGTAAACTTTGCAAGCACAGTGGAAAACTGTGTTTCAGTTTCAAAACGACAGACATTCACTTAGTTATTGTCCCTAGCTGATATTTAATTAAAGTGTGTATGCAATTTAAATTAAAATGCCTACTCCATTTGAAGTTCACGTCAAATTGAGGGGTTGACAGACAGTAGACTATTGAAATATGTTTTAAAGTAATTGTTACGGTGTGACTGATTAGAGAAGAAAAGAATGATGCAGGCTGAATCTACCATATATATATATCTATATGTTTGGACTCTTTTTGGACTCTTTCTAGGTTTCAGAGGGATGTAAGTGTACCAGAGGTATATACTGAATAGCGCGACCTGTCACAAAAGGGCCTTTTTCTGTAACAAGTGTCTTGACATGTAGGCAGCTTTCTGTCTACAACTTCTATGCAAATGCCAAGTAAATTGTCCAAGCAAGTTAAATATCAGTAGAGTGTCCAGCATAAAATCCCTGCTTTCCAGTTTTCCTGATTGCCTACTGTAAGCTCCTTGGTATGTATACAAAAGCAATTCTTTCAATGAAACCACAAATCCTAGTCAAGTTGGTCTTTATGAAAGAAATCAGACCTAGCCTCTATGGGGAGAGTTTTCTACCGAGTAGAACAGCTCTCCCTGCCTGCTCTTATCAGTTCTTAGTCTTTTCCACTCCACACAGGAAACCCAGATCACACTTCATCATGCTAAATACCATGTGAAATATTGTCAGTGGAATTGCTACTAATTATGAAATGCTCTAGTCTATTAATTCTGAATTCTGTGGTTTCTGGGACATCCTAGCTTGCTTCCAGTTTTCCTTGTCAGGATTGGATTTTCAAAGGTACGTGGCCACCACCGAGTGTTAATAGGAATTGTGTATCTGGCAACCTAAGATGCTTCATAAACTCATTCAGAAGAGGCTTCCACCATTTCCCTGAGAACTGAAGTGCCTTTCTCTAGAAAAGCAATTTAAGTCTGACCATAAGGACAGACTTACAGATTCTATAGATTATTCAAATGCATATTTAGTTCTGAAATATCTAGCTGGTAATGGAGAGGAAAGAAAAAGATGGGAAAGAAATTAAAATGAAACTTGCAGCTAGCTGCTTAAAATTATCAGGGCAAGTGAAAACTCAGCCAGTAGCTGGTTTCCCAGATGCTGTTGCTCATCAAGGCTCCAGGCCAATGAAGAGGGAGCATTATGGAATTTGGTTAATAAAGTTATATTTGATCTATTAAAAAACCCTTGTAATAAACCTTTGCAAAACTGTTTCTTTTTAGTTCATTTGAAGTTGGGTCCATATGTGATAGCTTCCCAAAGTAATTCAGAAGCGGCTCCACTGACACTATCATCACTAAACAATTTGTTCAAATGCTTGCACACAAAAGGGTAGATCTGGACCAAATTTCAAGTTACACGCATTCAGAAATACCTAACTCCCAAATATTTTTGCTAGGTTTACTTCGGCTCTACAGATACTAGAAGGCACATGCAATTCAATCAAACAAGTGTCTGACACTTAGTTGTGAATTTGAGCTGAAAAAAATCTTTTATTTTCTGCAGTTTCTTTGAAGTCATGAATTGGCCAAAGTGCAGTTGAAAAAGTTTGCAAGCCTTAGGATGCCTCTCATTGAACTTGATATCAAGATATAAAAAAGAAAATCAGATGAAGTTCTCTTTTCATTGAGGTTTCCTTGGAAACATTTCCTCAGTACTTCAGCACAGTACATTTTAGAGTTCTACAGAGGAAGAGGGATTTCTCAGTCTTCCTCTAGAATTTCAGGTTTTCATTGCAGCAGCAGTGAAATTGCTGGCGTACACTAGAAGAAGAAAAGAGACTGAGTCCTGATTAGGCAGGTTAGAAAGAAGATAATTGTTGAATCCTGGAGGTTCACTGTTGTCCAGAGGCCCAGTGAAAATGACAAAGGCATTATTTCTCTGATTATCTGAATGTACTTTGTGACATTTTTATTTTGGCCAAATTAAAGAGGAGTGTTGATTCCAGGGACGTAGGGGAAAGGTCTACATATCTAATATTTCTGGGATTTTGGATTCTAAGCAGAGGCAGATGTGATGAGGTCTTCCAAAGGCCTTTTTGTATGCTAGGTGATGTCCTAGACATAGTTGTCAGAAAACAAATTGCTCTTTGCGCTTCTGCTTTCAGCAGGAACAAGGATTTTAATATGTGTATTCTATGACACTGCTGGCTCTCCATCTGTCCAAGGAGCTGGTGGTGGCAGCTAACACAGCTCTTAGTTCATCACTGCATAATGAGGTAATGCTTACGAATCACAAAGTTGCCAATTCCCTCAATATGCAGCTTGTGTGTTGTGCCAGGTGCAGAATTATTGATGTAGGTCCCTCATTCCAAAGTTTGTGTTATGCTTCATTCACATGGAGTCACTAAGGAGTTTGTAGCCCATGTAGTACTGAACCAGGTACCAAAAATGTGGAGTTTGTGCAGCATCCTATACAGCGTGGTTGCACTCTGAATAAATTGAATGAAACAATGGCACTGCATTGCAGTGTTTATTGTGGTTTTGAGTACTACTAAATATACTTCACCTGCACCTAAAAGTAACCTTTTCTCTATCAACCCCAAAAATTCAATAGTTAGCCTACAATATGAAAATGAAGGTAGGTTGGATTTTACTTATCTTTACTTATTGTTGCTCCCCGTATAACAGCCAGTGCAACTAAGAAAAAGCAATGGGTGATAGTAATAGGCAACTCTTCTGAAAGGTACGGAGGCACCCGTTTGCCAACCTGATGCACTCTCTAGAGAGGTGTGCTGCTTGCCATGGGCTCATGTTAGGGATGTCACTGAGCAGACTTTAGCCTCTGCTTGGCAGAGTATGATGGAATAAAGTCGTGGAGGAAAGATCTTCAAGGATCACTTTCTCCAAGCTCAGGGACAGCACATCCCAACAACGAGGAAGTCAGGCAAAAATGCCAGGAGGCCTGCATGGATGAACAAGGAGCTCCTGGACAAACTCAAACAGAAATAGGAAGCCTACAGATGGTGGAAGCAAGGACAGGTAGCCTGGGAGGAATACAGAGAAATTGTCTGGGAAACCAGGGATCAGGTTTGAAAGCTAAAGCCCTGATAGAGTTAAATCTGGTCAGGGATGTCAAGGGCAACAAGAAAAGCTTCTACAGGTATGTCAGTGATCAAGGGAAGACTAGGGAAAATGTGGGCTCTCTCCAGAAGGAAACATCAGACCTGTTTACCTGGTACATTGTCAAGGCTGAGGTACTCCACAACTTTTTTGTCTCGGTCTTCCCGAGCAAGTGCTCTAGCCACACTGCCCAAGTCACAGAAGGCAAAGAACTGGGAGAATGAGGTATCTCCCACTGTAATAGAAGACCAAGTTCAAGACCATTTGAGGAACCTGAAGGTACACAAGTCCATGGGACATGATGAAATACTTTTGTGAGTCCTGACGGAACTGGTGGATGAAGTTGCTAAGCCAAGTATCCATGATATTTGAGAAGCCGTGGCAGTCTGGTGAAGCTACCACCAACTGGAAAAGGGAAAATTTAAAGATGTTCTTTAAGGTCCCTTCCAACCCAACCCATTCTATGATTCTGTGATTCAATAGTACTCCCCCCTTCCCCATTACATTATTCTGATTTTGGAGGGATTTTTTTCTAAGGACACATAAATAAATAATCTTATGACAAAAATTGAGGTTTTTGCTGCTGTTGTGTGATGATACTCTCTCTAAACCTAATTGTTTTGATCAGTGACTAACACAACTGCAGACCTGTAGCAAGGTTTTATTAAATAATTCTGAGAACAAATAACGAACCTAAGGTGGTTCATTTATCCTTGAACTATGCTTCAATAATGAGTTAAGAACTAAAATCTAATAAGGATAGTAGAATCTGACTAAGTTTGTTGTGAAGCAATATAAAATTCATATGGAGTCGCTTTTGGATTACAGAATTACACTTTGCAAGTTTTTTTAATGTCCTTAATTGTGTCTTACAATGGCAAATTCAATTTAATAGACACCTGGTAAAATTAGTTTATTTGAATCCATAAACTGAATTTGTGCATTTTTATGGGCAGAAGCAACTATTACAATTAAAACAGTATAGGGTTTGCATGTGCAATTAGCCATTGATTTCACATGCACATTTCTTTTCACAATGTATTTGGGAATCAACAGATTAGATCCTTTTGTATGAGGTAAATTGAGCATGCAAATATTATTTCTTTTACAATGCAATAACAAACAAATAGCTCATTTACTTGCATAATGTTAATTGGTTATGTTAACCACATTCATGAATGCACATTTTATCTTTGCTGCATGTTCCTCTAATTCTTTATAGTACTGTAAAAATGTATAGTACATAGTCCTAGACAAAGGATCTTATCACCCTGCCTTACAATACAACAATAAATAATATTGGGCCAGGTTTTAAAAATAGCTTCATAACGCTGCAGCTCCAAGTCAGGCATCTAGTACAGAGACAGATTTTTTCAAAAGCACTCAGCACCCAGCGGTTTCCACTGAGAACAGTGAGAACTGACGAGTAGTGAGCATTTTTGAAACTCTAGGCTCTTGTTCGTACCAATTGAATTTAAACTGCATTTAGCAAGAAAATTCTATGCCGTCGTCTTTGCAAAACCTCTCCTTCTTAGAGATACAGTATTCCAAGTATTTCAGCTGCAAAATAACCCAATTCTTTTCTGTTGGAAGAAGTAACTAACTAGTATAATGGATGGGGCAAGAGGAGGTGAAATAACTTTAGTATACCTAGCACAGAAAATGTAAGAAAATTCATTACCTCACTAGAAGCTGATTCCCGTCCTGTTCTGCTTTTGCAGATGTGTGCCAGATCTGTTCTTAATGAAGTTTTGATTGTGCAAATGTCCTTCATTCTAAGTATTTGCATTGCTTTTTTTACAGACATACATAATTTAGTTCAGTGCATGTACATCTACTTTTCAAAACCTTGCAACAATGCTGTAGGTTAGTGAAGTTAGATACCTATCGTGTAAATCTTACATTAGAAAACACGGACAGAAAAACTTGAGGATAAAGACTTATATCCATTTGAAAAGAAAGAAGAGTAATCACCACGGAATCCCAATAATTTCCAACATCAGTCAGTCAATGTCTTCTGCAGTAAAAGAAATTAGTCTATTTACAGTCAGGGTTTGGCTTCTTCACTGAGTTGGCAGCCATCAGCGTTGGAGACATTTTTTTGGCTAATGAAAGATGAAGAAAGCCTTCAGGAAACATAGTGAGTCCAACTCTCATGATCCAGTGATGTGAAATTTTGTTATCTGTGCTCAAAATTCTGGCTTAAAATGACTCTTCCGTTTTATTCTGAAAAATGAAGGGAATGCTCAGTCACATTAGAGTTTGGCAAAAACTGAGCTGGAAAATTGGCATTTCTTGATTTTGTTTTCAACTAAGGCATCAAAACTCTGCTTTTTAAGACTGAATCATAATAATGTGAGGAGCCTTTCTCGCAGTTATTGTTTGTCCTGTATCTTTGCTGAGATGGCAGAAATGTGTCATTTCTGCCCTTGCTGATTTTAGCCTGACATCAAATTCATTAAGAAAGCACTGAAAAAATTCTAAAGAAAAGGAAGAAATATCCCAATTTACTGGAGGTGACAGCAATTCCATTGTATGTGAAATAAGAAATAGTTTATGAAGTAAGAGTTTGAGTTAAATTGAACATAATTCTGTCCTCACCCTGTAAGTTGCAAAAACTTTATTTTCAAAACCACGGTTGAGATCATTTTACTTTACCCTCTTGCACTCTGCTCATTTCTGTTAATGTTATTCAGTACAATCTATTTGCTATTGAAAGAATAGTATTGAATTTGAATTAAATCAAGCTCCAAAGAAAGTACACTTTCCTTTTGTGAAGGATTGCAACATACTCCGTTCAAAAACGCAATTTCTTTTCAAGAAACTGCAAGATGAGTAATTTGTAAAGATTAATTGTTCACAGTTTAGCCATGAACTAATTCAAAAGGAGGGCAAACAATGGGTATTTTATTTTAAATTAGCTCATATTTTAGTGTTTTACCTGCCGATGGTCAGTTATGTGCTATATAACCAGAAAAAAATCAGAGAAGCAAAACAGTGCTCAGAATGCTAAACCCCGTGTGGCAGAAGTTTCGATCACTAGAGTAAAAACAGCAATGGCAAAAACATTTTAACAATACTACTAAGAATATTTTTATAAGATTCATGAATACCATACTTTGTTCCCACGTGTAAGAAAATCTTCACCTTTAATAATAAATGACAAAAGGAAAAACAATAAGCAAATCAAATAGACAGTAAACAGCCTGTAATTTAGAAAATTGTATATTCAGCCCACTTAACATATCCAAGCAATCAGTTCACCCAGTACATTTGAGAAAACAAGAATTAATTTGGCAATTAACAAAAAAAAAATTAAAAAATTAAGATTATTATTTACATGTGACATATTTGCTAAGGGAAATTTTACCTCTTTGCAGTGGAAAAAGCAAGTGTTGTGTAGTTTTCTAACTTTGTATCTAAAGGTACCTGCAGTTCTACCTAAACTTATCATGACTGTAGCACTACTTTTGAAGCAAATAAATTTTTCTCTGGACAGAAAGAATCCCTAAAACATTGACTTCACACCTGCAAAACACAATGTATGTTTTCTTTTTTACTTTATTAAATGGGGATGAAAAAGAAAATCAAACAGCTCAATTTGAATACGGTATTGCAGTTTCTCTACGTTATATAGAAATTATTCCACCTGCCACTCATCTTCAGACTGAGAAGCACTGAAGGTACTCTTTGATTATTATTATTAAAAGTTATGTTGTTTAAGAGCTATGCAATTAGGTCTAATGTATTCATTGTACATCTTGCCAGGCATGACCCCAGCTACAGTGTTAACTTCAGTGGAGGAGGTTTATTTATTAACAACCTACTCCAGAGCTGCTAACTGTCATTTAGATTGAAAAATTCGGTAAACTAAAGAGATGAGAAGCAATTTGTAATCTCTACTGATTTTTCTCTATAGAAAGGTGCATTTTGTGTCTCATGAAGCAAATATTCTGACATGGTTCTAATCCTAAGTACTCTGTTTTATAGGAAGCTCAAGGTAACGGAGCTCACTTCTTCTTTTCTCCCTCTCTGTTGAAGATGTCCTTCACAGAAATGCAAGGACTTTTAAAGTGATTTCCAGGCTTTCAATCCTCCTCTATCAGCTGCTTAGTGCCTCAAGCTAATCTAACTATGATATATGGTAAATATTTTCCCTTGCAGGAAAAGTGCTTAAAGCTATTTCTATGCATTGATTGAGCACATTAGGCTAATATTTATCCATTTGAAACCTGGAGGTTTAGCAGTACATCACTTAATAGCTATGCGCCGATTATAAGAAGTAATTATACATAAGAATATCAAAGAATATTAAGTCCCTTGTGGAGGAACCATCATAAATGGTTTAATGGTGATTAAATCTGGGGAAACTGGAGTAGTTTGGAGCGCTGCTTATTAATTTTAGAAGGTGCTTGCCTCTCTGAGCATTACAAATAAATAGGAGTACTAACATTTATGCATTTAATGACATTTCAAGCTGCAGGAATGTGGCCTCCAGGTTTCTTGCTGCAGGTGGGTGCATTTCTTTGTTGAGGAGGCTGCTCTCTGAGCATTAAATTCACGTTGTTTCAAAACTGTATCAGTATGGCATAAGTTTTTACAGACCCTTTCTTATCTTTCTTATCCTTTTTTTTTTTTGTGTGTGCTTGAAAGAGTTCTTCAGCCAGCACGATCTTCTCTGACTTCTCGAGACCCCTTCTTCCTCTCCTTCTTCTCACTCTCTTCCTTCAAAACCGCTACCTTTTGTCTTCACTGTTGCTGCGCACTGTTTTATCTTGCTTGATCAAGACAAGGACCTAGTACAGGACTAGTTTATGAGAGCCATACTCTTCCAATTTCCTCTCACCGAATTAGAAAAAAAAAATGAAAGAGAAATGCAGACTTCTCAGGGATGATCAGCCAAGCCAGTGTTACGTGTCTGAATAGTCTTTATCAAATGGGCATACATTTATTACACATTATAGCTTTGAAATAGCCTTTTTTTAAGATTAAAGGGGCAAATTGTGTTGTTCTCTATGGAATAAAAATTTGCTCTTGCTATTGTGAGTTTGGCTCAACTGGGGATGACAGGCAATGCCTTCAAGTTTGCCATCGTATATTAAAAAAAAATATTTCATTTTCAAACTTAGCTTTAGTTACTGCCATGGCATTATATTGTGAAACTACATAACCAAAACATGAAGTATTTGTTTGCAGAAATATTGTTCAGTTTGTGGGAGCATGGAGTTAGTGTGATTTCACTGGAGCCACTGTTATAACTATAAATGCTGTTGGGAAAATGAAGACATAGATTAATCCCATTGGCTTTTGAGGTCTGCTTGCACACTGGCCTTAGAATCTGACCTATTTTCTTTGTATGTGCTATTTGGCCAAATGACCCCTTGTCTAATTTCATAGAGTTACATCACAGATAAAATTGGCATATGTGCAATAAATACATGCCTATTTAATTCCCTTATGGAATGGAGGACATATGTTATTTATTATGTACGGTGATGTCAGACAATAACTTAATTTTTTTGCAATTTTATCTTGTTAACCTTTGATGTAGATGGAATGCTAACTTGCAATTACAGTCTTTGGATAGTGTATGATAGAGTGATCTATACTCCCACAATTGATTTTAATACTCTTTAGAGTCTAGACACTCTTCATGTTATTGTTTAAAGTGCAGCTCAGCTTTCCAAAGTGACTCTGAAAATGCTGTAGTTTGATTCTGTGCTTATTCTCTGACAGAAACTGCAAAATAGAGTTTCTGCATTTAAAATTTGGGTTTGGTTGCTATCAGGTTTTTATGTAACTGAAAGTCTCTTTTATGTTGAAGCATGAGTCGTTACCTGCTGTCTGCCACCCAGTCCCCTCCTCAGGATGATAAAGAATGTACCACCATCTCCTATCACCATCTACCACTGTCTTAGAAGCAGGGACGGTGAGTCCACTGATGTAAGGTGTGATTTGCTGTCACTGGTACAGTTCACGTGAGACCAAGGTTAGAGACCTGCCTTTGCTCTGGTCCCTTAGACCAGCTTAAAGGGCTGCAGTGTTGGAAAGGGCTCCCATTTCTGCCAAGAGGGAATTCTGTAGTGACAATGTGGTTGAAGATCGATAAAGTTTAATTCTGAGTAACCTCAGTTCTCAGAACTCAGTTTTAGTTCTGAGTACCACCTCTGCAATCGTGGTATAAGGATGCATGGGAACTGGGAAGGGAACATAGGGAAGAAAATGCTGTAGGGAGTCTGGGAAGCTCTGTAATTTATAGGTTCCCATAATTTAGTGTAAATCTAAATTGATTATTTACGTAAATTAACCTCAAGATTTTTCATTAATGCTACAAGTTATTGTAGTTCAGGTGTGCATTCCAGCTCATAGAGTAGCCAAGAATTAAGGTATTTCAAAATATTATATCAAACTTTCCCTCAGTTTTGTCTGACCTTCTTTCTTGAATGCCTTCACTTTCTCACTCCCCTGTAGTGAAACAGGGAGTGTCACAAGAGGTACATTTGCTTGGACAAAGAGAATGAGAAATAACCTTGGCTCAATACATGAGATTTTTCACCTGTAGCTTTCTTCTTGATTTACTACAAATTAATTTGTGGAAGACAAGGGCAATGAATGTGCAGATGTCTGTTTTATCTCATGGATTAAAAAATGTGTCAGAATATATTGACTACATATAAGAGAAAGTAGAAGTGTATCCTGTGATATACTTGCAGTTTTCCCCTGAAATACTTAATGGTAGGCTTAGAAATCATCTATAAAGCCTGAAAGCTCTATCACAGAGCACAAGGCCATTATAGTGGTGCGGACATGAAGTTCACCTGCTGTGGAATGTCAGGTCTCCAAAAGCCACCATTTGCTATTGCTTCAGGAAAGAATTAAAAACAGACTGATCATGGTATAGCTATTTGCATTTCAGAAAAGATACGATATTGGGTATTCCTGAGCTCCAGCATTCTTTGGAAAAGGTCTCTAACCTCTCTTAGTCCAGTTTGTCCCTTTCTTCGTCTAATATCATAGAATCAAAGAATACCAGGTTGGAAGGGACCTCAAGGATCATCTGGTTTAACCTTTCTTTGCAAAACCATGGTCTAGACAAGATGGCCCAACACCCTGTCCAGTTGAATCTTAAATGTGTCCAATGTTGGGGGTTCCTCCACCTCCCTGGCGAGATTATTCCAATGGCTGATTGTTCTAATTGTGAAAAATGTTCCTCTTGTGTCCAATTGGAATCTCCCCAGGAGTAACTTGTACCCATTACCCCTCATCTTTTCCAAGTGATTTCTTGTAAATAGGTAGTCTCCATCTTCTTTGTAGTCACCCTTTAAATATTCTAGGGCACTGAGTCCCGAGTTGCCTGTACTGTGAGAAAAAGGGATAGAAACAGCCCTAAGTACCAATTTTCAGGGAGTCATACACAGTTAAAGACCATTTCTCAAAGTTACGGGCTATTTTAATTACAGATAGGAGTTTAGAAAACAAGGCAACCAATGTCCTAAACCATCTCCTAAATCACAGCTGCCTAAATAACTTTTAGAAGTCAATAAAATCGAAATTAATAAAAATAAACAAAAAAAAAATCTGTGGGCACAATCAGTAGATGAGCAATTTTATGTAGAAAACGGTGTTTTTCGGAGAATCAAGTATATATTTATGAGATATATGCATATTTATAATCAAAGCTGTTCAGTGTTTATATTATAAATATCACATAAAATCCTATGATACTGCAAAATTCTGAGCACAAGAATGCAATACATTGCTGGATATGAAAATATGTACAATTATTTATGTTGACTCTTGCAGAAATACTGGAAATATGCTCCTGCATATTTGTGATTGGGAGAGGAGTGGAGGGTCTGTCATTTTTCCTAGAAATACAATCCATGTTTTTGAGTTTAGCTCATCATTTCCTAAAGAAAGCTCCATGATAGGTTTTGATTAGAGAAGTTTAGATAGAGGCCAGCTTTTCTTCACCTCTTTAGCACAGGACTTCCACCAAACTGGTAACTGAAAATATTGTCTTTTTTCTACCTGCAGTAATGACAAGTTCAAATCTACCTTTTTCAAATGATAACTTAGGTACTTCTCTGCTACACCTCATCGTTCCTCAGCAACAGAGTTTCTGTCTTACCTGCCTGGTAATAGCAACTCTCAAGTGTCAAGTTTTCTAAAGTACTGTGCATTACAATAAGCTGTGCTGTGTATTTCTGATATACAGCAGAATACCTGCATCATTTATAAATGTGCAGAAGTGTAGCTTTTGGCAGTAGAGACAGCCACGATACTTGGATGCAGATATGAAATTTCATTATCGTTTGCTTATTTAGCATGAGGACTGGTTCAGGTTATTTCTGATTCTCTGTGATATCTTTAAAAGCACATAATTTATTGCAATCTGCTGGTAAGATGGGGTCTGCTTTTTTAATTGCCTTGACTAATAGTCATGCTTAATTACTTAATTTTACATTTTTTACACATCTTCATGTTTACTGTTATTTAACAAATGTTCTTTTGAAAGATTTCTTCAGAGTTTCCCAATATTTGTGAAATATACTGACCACACTCAGAAGAAAAAAACTTTTTCTCATCCTTGATTTACCCTAGATTAAATTCACTGCCTTTTCTGCATTAGTCACTGAAGAAATAGAAATATAATTGTTCTGAGGGACTTTCAACAATGATTGTTCAATTCAGTCTGCAATTCCTAAGCCAGAGTTATAGGAAAAGTCAATATTTTGCTCAACCCTGCAGTCTGAAGATTTGTAAAGTAGTAACGCTATTCACCAGGAGTAAAATGCAAATGTGTCTGAAACTGAAGTTTTAATTACTCTTGTCATCTCCCAGGAAGAAAGCTGTCACCAGCCAGAGGCTTGAAAATTATATCATCTGACACTGACAGGTAGTGATGCTATTGTAAGAGACTGTAAACAAATTTCCAGCCTGTATAATACTGATTTAGAAATCAAGAAGAAAAGTTTAATCTTTAATATTTAAACAATTTGATAAATATTTAAAGCATAGAATATTTTATTTTTCTGTGATTCATCAACTAGTATTAAATCAGGATGGACACTTCTTACAGCAGCTCATCTCTCGCAGCTGTGTAGCTGGTGTCAGAAATTATATTACTTTTCAGGTAGATGGATGTCATCAGAGGGTGACTCAGAAATCCCTGCAGTAGTTACCTTTATTTTCAAATACCTTTCTCAATTTATTCTTGTTATGAACGATGTTTTAGATTTTGCCACTTTCATTTTATAGAAATTTGGGTCTGTTTTCTTTTAATGAGTGTAGCCAATTCTTGCAGTCATTAGTGACAGAAAATACAGGAACACATACACAGTTGTCGCGCTAAAGTTTGATCACATCCCTGCAGTATTATGGATTCATTAGTCATAACTCTACAGTCAGTGATTCAGTGAAAACTAGAGCTAAACAGGGGGCTTATCTGTTCATATAGATCAGGGGATCTATATGAAAATACATGTCCATTTGTACCATTTTGTTTGGCTTTTGTCTCAAGCTTAACTGAAGCCTTGGTGTCTCCTATGCACCTCTACATAGCATGCTGTCCTGTTTGTAATCTGACATTGCAACAGGTGGGATTAACTACAGAAAATGCCCTGCTTTCTGAGAGACCATTTCTGTATCCATCACAGTTTTAGTGAAAATACAGTTTTCCTTTTCAGCCAACCCCTAGATTGTCTTCTCTCCTTCCCTGGTGAGGCAGCAGCAGAGAAGACAACTATTCTTGAAAAGCAGGCTCCAGAAGCAGAGTACACTACTGTTTCTAAGCAAACTAAGCAGTAAATTCTGTTTCTAAGCAGAAACTACTCTGTGGAGAAAAGTGGAATTCATTTTTGGATAGCTGGAAAACTAGGTTTCAGGCCTAGGCTTTTGTTTCCTCATTCCTGAGGGCAGTGGAACCATCTTGGTTTCCTTGCTTTTTTCCTTACACATACCTTGTGACCCTTTTGTGAGATCTAAAATTTGGGGATTTGGGGATATCAAGATCCTTTCGTGCATTACCAGTTAAGTATTCTTATTTCTTAAAGTCTCCTCCAATTAGCGTAGCTTTTCTGCCTACCCTTGGCAATGACTGCTATAGTAGTTTTTTCCCCCTGCAGTATAATGGCAATTTTGCTCTGTGTTTTGGGGGCCTTGGAGTCTGCTTATGACCAAAGTGGGAATCTTCATTAGGTTCTGCATTCAGAGCAATTGCTAAGAAAAATCAGTCTCCCAGTGGAGGGTAGCAAATACGAGATAAAAAACTTAAAATTGCCTTTGTGCAAAAGTTTACCTTAATGAATCTGTCTAATTGAGTTTGAAAACAGAACGAATCAGCCAGGCGGTTGTTTCAGAGTCTGTATTACTATACATTTAGGGAACAGTGAATGATTCTCATTCCCAGAGTGCTCCGATTTCCAGTGAAGAGCTTTATGTTGTATGATTGCTTCTAACTCACTTGTTAACCATCTGAATGCAGATACTAGATATGTGATGGATGGCCCCTCTGCTCAGAAAAAGAGTATGTTTTTCACTATTAGTTATAAAAGACTGACATGTTTTGGGGGTATGAAGTCCATTATATTCTGTATATTTGCAGCTTAGATTGCTAAGAAAAGTGGTTCTATGACCAAAAATACAGCTTTACCTATTGATTGAATATTTGTCAGGTTTTCAATAAGTTCAGTCAGCAGCTTAGTTCAATTAAATTCCAAGGGGGAGAAAAAGGTAGCAGAATTTTAGTGTCTTATCTTCTTGTAGGTTTCAAATGAAGGGGGTTTCTAGAACGCCACAGTTGTAAATTATTTTAAAGTATGAAATATTTTTGCTATACTACAAAATCTTAAAGGGAATCCCTGGAGTAATAAAATGCAAGGAAAGAAATCTAATAATTTGCATACAAGCAAGTTGTGGCTTTAGCTTCATATTATAATAGTCTTTCAATATTTTGAAAGTCTAAAGACAGTTAATTGATCTCTGCTTTTTTCTTGCTCTGTATTTCCCAATCACATGCTTCCTGGGTTATCACATCTTGGATGAGTCCCTTTCGTCAGCTAGCGCTGTCTCTGTTAGAATCACATATTGGCTTGAGTGTATTGTGTTAAGTTTTCATGCTTATAAAACAGGTTCATAAAGTTTACTTTTCTAGCAGATCTTGTGTTGAACTAATTTAGATGTAATTTTCAACAAAAACTGGAAAAGTTTCATGTATCAAAATTTTTAGCATTTTATTCTGATCAAAAGTTTTATCATTACCTTATGTGGGGAGAGGGAGCAAAATTAGTGAAAAAATACTCTTGCTATAAGCAGAAAGAGCTATTTCCCACTTTTTATTCTTTCTCAGTAGATAATGGTTGCTGGTGAAGCATAAAACATATTTGTTGTTTTTTCAGCTTAGGAAATTTACTGAATTGCTGAGATTTGTTTTCCATTGTTCTGTAGATGTATTTCTAGTACCTGGTTGACCTGTGGTTGACTTTTAATACTGATATTAGCCTAAATGTATCTTTGCTTGAGTTTATTCTTGAAAATGAGCTGCAGGTCTTTTGGCTTTAGGCTTGATCCTGTTTGTAGCACATTGCTAAAGTTTTAAAATTCATCCAAGCAGCCTAAAAAGCCCTAAATTAAACAGTCAAAAAGCTTCAAATAGTAAAACCAGACTGTTTTTTTAAACGTTTTTAACACACCTGGAGAATATTGCACAAAAATTTTGTGTGCAACTTCCTTTAACAAGCTGTGATTCCTTACTGTTACATTCTTATCTAATTTTGTAAAGGAGAGAAATATATAATGTGTGGTCTATATTTTTGTTTAATAAGCATTCTACAGCATTTTGTCTACAAAGGAAAAGCAAACCTTTTAAAAGAGTCTGCTTCAAGTAGGACAATTCTGAACTACTTTAACTCATAGCAGGCAAAGGCCTGATCCAGAGCCCACTGATTTCCCTGGGCTTTGAACTGATTCAAGGGACTGTGATGAATAGTCAAAGTCACTTCTGTGGAGAAGAGGAGAGGTGCAGTTCTGTACTGAAGCAACTTTTATCAAGTATGGTCACTAGCAAGAGAGTCCAGAGCTGATGCCATCTACTGCTGTAATGTAAATTCACGTCCTAGTTTTCTGCCTGTTAACTGTGTCGTTAAGTCTGCAGGTAGTGTCATGTCTCTCGTTTCATTGCTAGTCAGAACCCAGTTGTGTAAGCATGATAGGCAATTGATAAAAAGGAAGAAAAATAAGACTTTCTTTTCGTAGTGCAGAAAGGAAAAAGAAAAAATATCCAAATATAGTCCACATTTGTGTATGAAAAGAAGACTGAATCACAAGGGAGTAAAAAAAATGCATGCCATATAAAGCCATTTCAGTGGGGACAGACTCAAGCTGTTCATATTCCAAACCTATATTTGTCATTTTACTTCTTCTTAAACCACTAACAGGATGATACAATGTTTTCAGTAAGTGATATGTGACAGAGTAGGAGTATAAATTATGTAATGTACAGAGCCAGAATGTGGCATAATACCTGTTTCGGAATGTTGTGAAAGTTGGTAGATATGTTGTTAAAAATGGTGAAGTGCCTATTTAGAATATTGTAAGCCTGATACTTAGCAAGTGTGGTATTTTTCAACAAGAAAATACAACAAATCCCACAAGAGAAGTGTATGTATTTAGTGATCTGGATTGCATTAATTAATTGTGAATCACTGGAGTCTGAATGTTGCTCAGATTTAAACCCCAGCATTCCTATCATTTAACACAGCTCAAAATTGATTGCACATCTGGCAAATTTCAAAGTTTAAGTATTGGGAAACAGCTATTTAGGTTAGTTTTAATTTTTTAGGTTTTCAGATTATCCACTGATTATGTTTTTAGTTGAGGAAGCTAAAGACATCTAATAAATCATACTAAAGTACTTACGTTTCTCTGCTTTGAAGTCTGAATTAGTGAATATACATTTTTAAATTGATTTCCATATGCTAAATCCTGAAGTGTACATTGACCCTCCAGGTTTATTGGGAGCTATGAGTCGTTGAAGCTCTCCTGGTGTTTAGTCCATTTCCCTCCCCTGCAACTTGTTTCAACATGAGTTACAGTCGAAGCGCATATTTCTCTGGACTTCTAGACAATAAGAGAGTTGAACTGTTCTGAACTCTACTAAAATCAGTAGAAATATTCTGAAATTTAGATGATGCTCATAATATTCGTTACACTAAGGAAAAAAACCAAACAAACAAAAAAAGCCTTATAAACAAAATGTTACAGTTTTCCTATTTAGTCCCCTTGATTTGATGCCAGTCTTATTTTTCCATTTGCAAGAGCATCAAGATTTTTCCCCCACAGCTTGTGTTGTTTCTCTGTTTTCCAAAGCTGATAAGATTTCCTGTTTATGAATAACACATGGCGATACAAAATTTTTTTGCAGGTTTTTTTTTTTTCCATCAGGAAAGGAAGTATTGTCTTTTAAACATGCCTTCTAATACTTATCCCTGCTAGTTCTGCAAATCATGGTAATCCAGTTTATTGTAAGCCTAAACAAGTATAAAAGGCTATGACTTCTCTTTCCAATGAGCAATGACTTCTCTTTCCCCAATATGGAGTTGTCTCAGAGAGACAGGAGTCTGACTGCTACAGCCATGCAATTTATCAGCACTTTGAGAAACTGGAGTAGTTTCATGGTAGGTTCATAGAGATCTATCTGTTTATTAAAGAGTGTTGGTATTTCCTATAAGTTGAAAATGGAAGACTGAAGGAAATCTGTATTCAGTTGTTTCCTGGGCCACTGTCACAAGTTTTAGTCATTAGAATGAAACAGCAAATAGAGGGCTGCTTTCCATCTGCCTTGCACAGCGGTGCAGCTGGTCCCTTGCTTAGCAGGTTGGAGTTAACTGGTGGCAAATGGTTTGCATTATCTTCCCAGGCACATGAACATAAAAGCATTGATACATCCCTGTGATCTCATTCCTTCCTCTTCTAACCCACAAGAGGTAGTCTGTGTCTTGCAGAACAAAAGGGAAGAGAGTAAAGAGGAGACAAAATGAGGTAGAGTGAATTTAGGAAAGAGTGTGCTGCATACAGGCATAGATGGCATGGGTGAAAAGTCTAAAACCAATTAAAATAATTCATCCTACACCTTAGTTCTGTTCCTCTTGGAAGTTACCAACTGTTTTACCATGAAATTCAGTAATGACATCTTACTTGTACATATAACTATTCTTTGGTGATACAGTTAATTTAACTATGGCATTTTCTTACATACGACCACCTACACAGAACTTCGTTCTGCATCCCTCTGAATTTAAGCCTGTCTTTAACGGCATAAAAAACAAGCCAAAGCTACTATATAAATCTTTCAATTCGCATTCATCGTGTATAAAATCAGCTTGGTATTTTTTTTGTTTTGGAATAACTTATTTAAAAGTGGAAGTGTGTATATACAGATTTAATTTGAGGACATAATGAATGTTGATTGTCATATTGAGACATAAATAAATTCCTGTAATAATACTCCCTTAGACTTACTCATAGATTACTCAGTATATTTTATGAATAACTATGAATTAATTAATGAGAAGATTTGGTCTGAATTGTATGGCTTTTCAGTAATAGCTATACAATGTTTGTCTTTCTTACCCCTGTTTCTGCTACTTTATTACAGTCACTCCCATTGGTGTAAGAATGTCTTCTATGGTCTCTCTCAGCAACTAGTAATACCATCATTATTGAGAAAACATGGTTTATATTCCAGGGTTCTGACAAATTATATTGTCAATGATAATGCCCAGCAGTTGCAATTTAATTGGTTTTCTTGAACCTATGTTCTTTTTATGCATAAGCTGCGGTAGACAAAAGGGAAAGAGCGGGGAAAGTCTGGGGTCAAATTCATGCTGAGTGTGCTTACTTTCTATGGAGAGATTTTAAACTGCTTGGACTGTATGCTTATTATCAGGAGACAAATTAACCATGTTTAAACCAGGTCTTCTATGAAATAAATAGAATGGCAAATACGTGGGAATTCACTTGAAATGGTAGATGAGATCTGAACAGGCAGAACGTGGAAGCCAGTTAAGTAATTTAGCTCTGAGATTTTTCTTTAATAGGCTTCTGTCATATAAAAAAGCCTATGACAAATCTGTACCAGAACACTACCAGGTCACCACTGCATGTTTCAAGATAATGGATAACGGAATAACTTCACATTTTTATGATATTAAAAATCTGTATCTCCCAGATTTTTTTCATGCACAGTTCTCCAAGTTCCACTTCTTCCTCTCCCCTGCTTCCCCATAAGGGGAGAAAGTCATCATCCTAGGGTATAAGTGGTGAGGGAAAAACTTTAGAGGGAGGTATTGGTGTGTCAGAGAAAAGGAAAAGGAAAGATAGATCAATGCAAACCAGAGAGGAGGAAAGAAAGATAAAAAGCAGAAAAAGAGAGGAACTCAACTGCCAGATACATAGTTGATATTTTTTAATTGATAGTGCTGGCATACATTATTCCTTTACCTGTATCCACCTAGTCATTGTGACCTTACCTTCTTCACTCTTTTCTGCTCAGTTGTGGTCTTGTTTTCAAATACAGTTTCATTTTGATATGACATTTTATCAAGCATCTAAAAAGCTCCTAGATATCATTGAATCCTCACTGGAGTAACATGGAAAACACACACTGTAGATAAATGTTTGGAATTTATTATGATATCATTCATTCTGATGTTCTTACTCTGAAATTATGCAATTTTATTTCTTGGCTATTACCTTATCCTTACCTATATATTGCTGAAGAGATGACAAAAACAGTTGGCATGGCCAACAACAGCAGAGTAGTTGTCATCCTGAACTCTCAAGGAGATCTGGAACCCAGGAGTGGGGCTCCTGATTAGAAGTACCCTCTCAGTAGTCTTCACTGACTAAAGAAAGAGCCTCAGAGAACCACCTTCTGTGCCTAAACGTATCCTTATAAACGCTTTTCTTATTTATATTTAAACATAAGACCCAGGTCAACTAATCCACTAAGGTTATTTAATGTTACCTGATGCCTTTAGCATCAATACACATTCAGTAAACTTCAAAAGCTGCTTAGTTGGTTGCAAACAAAAATCTAGATGTTTATTCAGACCTCTTGAGTTTATTAAATGGCATTGGAAACCTCTCTACAAGAGGCTTTTGAGAGAAAGCCATTAATTCTTCAGCTTGTAAGAGCAAAGCAGCATGAAAATAGCCTTTCTCACATGAAAAATGTTTCAGAACATTTTCAAACCTCACTAAAGCTTCAGTTCCCAAAATGGAAATGGACTGGATCATAACATTTTATAAAAGCCTTTAGTAAAAACGGGGGACCAAGAAGAGGTTCTTATAGGCTTTCCCCCCCCAGTCTTAGTATTTTCTGCATCCAAAGATTTTTCCTTAGTGAGCTGATATATATAAGATCTAAGAGCAAGGCGGAGAAAAAAGAACAACTTTGTCTTATTTTTTGGACTTTTTGCATGTACTGTGACAAACCAGATTATTTTCAAAAAGTAATACTCTGGCTTTCCAGTGCATTGTCTTAGTACCGAAAAAATAATTTTCTTCCTCCACCGTTGACATTGTTTTTTTCCTAGTGCTAATTTGTGAAAGTATTCTCCCACAGCAATATAGTGGATACCTACAAAAGATAGTTCTGGCTTTGTGAAGCCAGGTGCCTTGATCTTCCCATATAATCAAGGATAGCAAGTCCTCCAGCAAATGACACAGAACACCAAAAGTAGGTTTGTGTTTTGAACTGGCCTCTGCAGAAATGAAGCTCTCACCCTCAACCACAGAGAAAGACTAAAAAGACTAATCTTCCGTATTTAAAGTTATGAACATATTAAATTATAAACATATTTGTTTGCACCCTCTTTCACATTTAATTATATAATAAGAAAAGTATCTTGAAAGCTTGTGGTTGTGAGGGCAGCTCTAGGTATTTGTTGATAGACAGGATCACTTGGAGAAATCACCATGTTTCCATCCACCCAACTGCAAGGGATACTTTCAGTTATGGAAGTGATTAAAGGGTCCCTCTTACAGACTCCTCATCATTTCTAAATTGATACCTTATCATCCGAGTCAGCAAACAACTATTTTTATGGCATAGTGACAACCAGGAATATCTTTTGATTGCAGTAACATCTCTACTTGGAACTGAACTTCATTTCTACTTGCCATCTCTCCTTAAATCTCCACTTAGTGTAGAGGAGATTTTCCTTTAGAATTGGATTGATTTCTGTTAGGCTGTCTGCCAGATAGTAGTGCATGAGATTTGACATCTTCATTCCTCAGATCTTCCCTGTAGTACAGTGCTTATGATTTAGTAACTCTGAATTTCTTCTTAGCATTTTTATAAAGGGGAACATAAATGTTCCGGTGGTGTTTTGGAGGATATTTCCAATGTTTTTAGATATATATGGCCAAGCAGACTGGTGATGGTCAGTGTAGCCTTTCTTCTGATCAGCATCTGAGACAGAAGAAATTATCTGCCCCTTATTGTCTGTTGAACAATTACAGGTGCTTTCAAATGGGAAATAATCTTTCTTTTAGTCCATATTCCTCTTGATGACTGCAGTTGCTTTGGAGAGGGATTGTCTCATGCAATATTGCCAGCTTAATTTTATGGTGTTTAACTCAGTGAGACATCTCTCTAAATCAGTCCTCACACTTTACCAAATACAAAATAAATGTAATTATTCCCCTTTTGTGGTAAGGAGCAAAAGTAAATCCTCTATTCGCCAAGGCTGTAAAAAGTGATGCAGAAAAATGACTTGCTATAAAAACATTTGTCAATGTAATTTTCTGTTGTATTTCAAGATAAGGATATTTTTCTTTGGCTGCTACGGTTTGGATGTTTCTACAGAAATGTATTCCTCTGATTGTTAAAAAACATCATCCAATTTCCAATCTAAGTGTATTCATAACCAGCTTATTTCCACTGTTTTTACGGGAAACTTTTTTTCGTTAACGTTAACTTTTTTTTTCTTTTTTTTTTCTGCCTGGCATTTACCTGTATCATGTTGTATCACATATCCTGCACAAATTGCCAATTTTCCTATCTACTTGCATGTTGACACGACTCCGTGTTGATATACAACCATTTTGGTTATTCCTCCTTGACCCCACCCAACTTACTAGTTTTATTCAGTGAAGTCCTAGTATACCTCCTGTTATAGATATTTCTTTCTAAATTCACGTGTAGTACAACTTTTAGGTTAGCATTTTTCTCAGGAATTGTTAGAGACTTTACCTTTAGAAGGTGCTTCTGCAGTTCTGTGGAGCCATTTTAGTGAGACAGTACAAGAAGCGGGTCGTGAGATAGATAAAAGAGAAAATAAACAGGATGGGATGAATGATAACTGTAATGCAGTACGAAGGGAGAAAGAGCAGCACACAGCGTGAGATCACATAACAGTCACTAGCAGATGAGGAAGATTCGTGCTTGCTGCTCTGCACCATTGCCTGTAAACCTCGCTCACCAGCACAGTGCAACAAATTAGATGGCACCCTTGTCTATGTTTTTTTGCCAGGTAGAGTTATTAAATTATAGATTTTAAAACATAAATTACTCTCCTATTTGCAAATATTATAACTTCTTATTGTGTTATAAGACATATTTGTTATTCCAGTGTGAAGGCTGATGTTGAAGTAACTTCTTTGTTTCCTTGGTGACTGGGCCTGCTGTCTGATCATACCACAAAATGCAGACTTGCAGGCAGGATGAGCAACTTGTGTGTAATATTTGAACCTCTTTGTTGTAAGTGGTCTGCTCCTTACAGACAGATTCTGATAAATCCACATTACAGGGACAAATTTTCTAATTAACTGTGTGTTGATTTGGAAAGTTGTTAAGGATACACATTAGCAATTTGCATTCAAAAGGTAGTGAATAAGACACTATTTGATAAGAATATCAATAATCAGAGTGCCTGTTCTTTGGGTGTTTTCAAGGAAAGAATTACAAATCAAATCATATTAGCGCTCTTCATCTTGTTTAAGTCTCTTTCATTAGCAAGTAGATAAAGAAACATGCATTGTGATAACAGGGTAATATGTTATAGTTCCATAACCCAATTAAACTGCAATGATTACATGGAAATGAATCCATAAAGTATTCAGATTATATCATCTCAGTGTTGTTTACATTTGGTTTTTAATCTCTTTTGTTCATTGTATGCCATTAACATCGTTGACATAGTGAGATGACTTAGTTTTGTTTTTTCCTCGTAGAATGCTGTATAGGCAAAGCAATGGATTTTTTTTTGTGTCACCTGCTCCTACTACTATTTACTCACTAGTGGAGGAGTGCAAATGAGTCATGTAAACAAAAGTCATGTAAAATTGCCTCTATGTTGCTAGACTCACCCAATGTCTATGAAGCACAAAGAAAATGAAAACTTCTGCATAGTGCCAAGTCAGAAATCTTGGTGGTTGTTGACAAAAGTTTTGTGGTATGCATTCAGAATTCTGCAGAATCAGAAGCATCTATCCCTGCAGTTTCCAAAAGTGGAACACATACTGGAAAATCATGAGTTTGTATTAAAGATATCAAACGAAAGTTGAATTTGATTTAATTTCAATGCTAGGAAAGAGCTAGTTATTTGAGGAAATGTGTAACAGTCTAAACCAAGAATGTATGAGTAGTATAAATTGTGTTATTTGGTTTAGTGATATCACCCTTTGCTGCACTAGTGTCTCCACTTTTATAGTATCTAGAGTTGCAGGGGAAAATGTTATCTTTTTATAGTGTGATATGAAAATTTTAATGCCTAATATATTCTGTGAAAGACTATAGTATGTTTTACTACTTTGATCTTTTCAGTGTTCAGTATTTTGATTGGCTGGGCATTTTGCTTCTTCCCCACAGGTTTCTGAGACTGTAAACAGGGGGAAAATTAGAGTAGCCAGTCAGTCAAATTATGGAATATTGAAAAGGTCAAAGCCATACAGAACTGTACTTAACTTATAGAATATATGAAGCATTAAAATTCTGATAGCTCATTCTTGTGCCATGGATTGCAACAAGAGAGAATAATGCTGCAGTTTGAATCTGTACCTATGATGGTAGTTATAATGAGAGTGGAAAATGGTACAAACATAACCTGCTGTCAATCTGACAGTCTTTTAAATGTACGTACAAAAGCCTTTCAAAAAAGTGTTCTACATGTCGATGTAGAAATGTATTTGTAAGTTCATTGACACTAAGGTCTCATACAGGCCCAAACTGTAACTTTCTTCATAATCAAAGAGAGACTGGCTGTAAAAACAAAGTGACAGAACAGAAGCAAAAAAGTGCTATCTCTCATTTTATAGAGCTTTGCATATTGTAATGGGCACAAATGGTTAGAGAAATGAGATTCAGAAAAATGTCTGTTCTGATAGTTTGGTGTAGTACCTTTAGCAAAAACGGATGTTCCAGGGGAAGTTAAAATATGTCCAAAATGCTGCACATGTTTGCCTTTGTGATGCAGGTATTATTTTCCAAAGCAATGGCAAGGGAAATGAGTGGTGGAAACACTTTATTTAAGAACTAAATTTAAAATTCTAATTCCGTTGTTTGTTTTGTGGCAGAAAGAACAAGACTGTTTTCCAATTCGAAAACTAGTCCTTTTTAAAATCCACCTACACTACGTTTTTTCTCCTAGTTTCTTTGTAAGTGTGAATAGTATAATTCTCTAATGTCTCCATGTGGGTCTGAGCCGCAGTGGAAAGATCAGGATACAGAGTTAAACTCTACCAGGCATGTTAAGTATTTTAAAACTACTGAAACTTTTAGAAACTTGCAAATTCAATTGCCAGTATAGCCCAGCTCAAGGACAATACTTCAGCAGAACCCAAAGCAGTTAGTTACTAATCGCCTTCCCACTTGTTAATAAGGAGAAGGGTGAAGGCAATTTGTAGCCATATCAGGTAGTCTTTTACACCAGTTCTTCTGCCTTGTCGTGAGACTTACTTTTTAAAGAGTAGCAAGAGTTGATGTTTCATCACTTTTTAGCTATTTCTTCTATTACAGCCCGAATGCTTCTGGACTAAATAGATTACTCACATATTTGAATATGTTACTTTATGCTGTAGTATTACTTGGTGGAGTGTATAACGATTGAAAAGAAGTAACTGATCTGTCCTGGTTCTGATCTTGTTAATTAAGGTGCAGAAAGGTTTTCCACATTATTTGCTTGTCTACCTATTTCAGTTACATTACCACTCCAAAGTGAAGTATTTAAGCTGAAGTATCAAATAGTGTTGTTTACGTTGGCTGGCTAAATTCATGAGCTGTGTGAGTGATAGGGACAAAATCTTTTGTTCATTAAAAGTTTATACACCCAGAGGAGCCATGGATTGAATGACATCTCAGTAGGCATTATATTTGTGTGGTTGTGATGTCCTTTTGCTTGTCCCGGCTTTTTATTAGAAGTATATAGGGACATTGTCTCAGTTTAGGAAATAGGAATATATAGGAACTTTTGCCAAGTGTCTGCCCAGTGAAATTGATAACTGATGTCTCTTAAGTAAGATGTATCTGACTTTTCCTATTCCCTCTTAAAATATGTATTGATAGTACGAGAATAAAAATTTGGTACAACAGGAAACTTTTCTTCATATGGGTGTTTGTGAAAACCTACTGCCTCCTACTGACTGTTCAAACACACCCTGTTGTGTTTCCCTTTTAGTAGTCCCCTTTTAGCATTTCCTTACTAAAGGATTCTTATTAACAACAATCCCTGTCCATTCCCTGCCTCCCCTCTCAAGAATTAACTTGACAGTTGTTGCAACTGCATTGTTTCTGCACCTCTAACAGAATGGAGCCTCTTGTCATGTGGCTGAGGGGCACTACTCTAAAAAAACTGATGAATATGCATATATGAAACCTTTAAAGAATTCACAGCCTTATATGGGGAGTTGGAGACTATAGCCTGAAAGAACTTCAGGAGGTCCCTGACCACCCACCTTCCCAAAGGCAAGTCAGTAATGCCATACCATGCCAAAAAGACAGTAATCAGGTTTATTCTCAACAAAATTCCAGTGACATAGGTTTCACCTGTTCTCCAGTGTTCATCTGTCCCTTACATCAGCAAGCTTCCCAGAACAGATGAACTGAATCTCTTTTGCTGTGATTCATCTGCATTGTTCCTCTGTTGGTTGCAGTCACGGAGAACACTATCTTCTTGCCTCCCTGGGGTTCTGTTATCCGTATTTGAAAGCTCCTACCTTCCATTTCTTCAATCTTCTCTTGTCAAGACAAAAGAAAACCAAGTAAAACCGGAATAAACAAATAATCCTTTGTTGCTTCCTACACTACCCCAGTCTGCTATCTCGGACTGCATTACACAAAACACAATATAGTCCATTTGAGTCAATCTTATCCAGGCCAGGTAGACAGGGAGAACTACTTTGCATGCTGTGTGCATGACATTTTTCTTCCACATAAACTTAATCTGCATTAATTTTTTCTGGCTGCAGTGTGGTATCAGATATTGCAGAGTTGGTCTTCACAAATGCAGAACATCTATAATTCCATTACTAAAATCGCAAGGCACTGTAGATACTCAAATACTCTGAATATTGGTTCATTTTATTTAAATTTTAAAATGAAGTTAAAAAATTCAGGCCAGAGAAAATAATGAGGAACTCTGCTGACTGCTAATAAGGGTGGAGGACGAGGCAGCATGAAGACAAATTAAATGCAACATGCCACGTACAAAGTTATACATACTGGAAGTAGGCTGAATCATACATGCAGCAGAGTTCTGAATAGCTTGTTTATGTTTAATACTGCTCTTAATGTGCAGCAAGTATAGATACTGTAAACCTAGATATAGCCGTGTTAGAAAGAAATATGTAGATAAACTTGCTTGATAATTGGTGGTTCTTTTACCTTTGTTAGTTTCTTCCTCTTTCAGTCTTTTAAAACATCAGATTCATCTAGGTTTTCAACTCAAATTTAAAATACAGAAGTATTATCAGCACTCTTTTAGGAATCACAGACAAGCCCATAATTTAACATCTTTCCTTCACAATAATATGCAAGTATGACAAATATCAGTGTACTGTACTTAAGTATTATTCTCAAGTGAAAGCACAAGTTTTACAGTAGAGAGATGACTGGATATGTTGGACTGATGAGTTAGCTACGTTGAAATTAGAAAAATATATAATATTTGCAAAAGACTTCCACTAGTTTCAGTTCTCTGTAATTCTTACAGCAGAAGGCAGTGGATTTTCAGTAGTGGAAAAAGATACAGCTTTAGCATATTCTTTAAAGTCATGTGTGTCAGAGGGAAAAAGGCAGAAGAAACTAACCAATAGAGTGAGAGTTAATAGTATTCAGAAAAAGAACCTTGTAATTCAGAAAACACAAATAATCTCCAAATTGGTAAACTAGGATGCAGTTCCAAATTACATTTATGGAAGTATTTGAAAGAAAAAATAATATAACTCCTGAGGTACGTATTGCAGGTAGTTTCTGGCTGAGAGGCAATAATGTCCTCTAATTCAACTGCAAGGAAGATTCTGTTCCAATACCTCTCTGTTTGTACAGACCTACATTTTTAATGCTAAAATGAAATGTGCTGTTTACTAATATGCCTTAATGTTGCTGTTTGTAACAGACGGTTTCACTGGACCTTCATAGTATTGGCTTGGAGGCTGATGGGTTAACTGGGTCTTTTGCAAAGTTAGGCATCTAGTCTCAGCAGATTTATGCTACACTCCTCATGTGTCAGTCACCTTGTTCTGTAAATGTAATGAGATATTTTTCTGTAAGATTAGTTGGAATTATTTATGTAATCTGTTTACTGCATATTATTCTAGAAAACATAATAGCTGGTTTTGTTTTTTATGACGCAAAAAATACTAGATAAAACATGCAGATTATCAAAATTCCCAGTAGAAGAAACTAGAAAAAACAATCTTTGGGTGTTAGTGGCCTAACTCTTAAGATGTTTGTAATTTCTACAAATCAGTCTTTTTTTCCCCCGTTCATTTTAATATTAAGTATGAAGCAGTCACTTTACGTTCAACTTTGCTCTTATGATACAAAGGCCTTGTTTAATATAATGATGATTTGAAGAGACTTTCACTATTAAAAATCAAAGTACAATACAATATATTAATCCTACCTGCAGATGCAATAGCACAAAGGGAAGATTCTTTTAGATCACATTTTCTCAGGTCTTCTTCATTTTATCGAATGCTTACAGGCTGAATTGTTTAGCCTTCCTTTCTAAGCTTAATTAGATTGACCCTAGATTAACCCCTGGAAAAATATTAGAATAGCTGCAACTAATTGATTGTAAAGTTATTACTGATATATACTGCAAAAATATTATGCAATAAATATAATTAATGTCAATGTTATTGCATGTTTGGATGTAATTTTCCCTTAATGTTTCGCTGAATTGTTTTACATATCTGCAATTACGAACTTAATATTCTCTTATTTAGTTAATTTTTATACAGTTAAATAGAAGGGAATAGCCTCTTCTGAGACAGATAAAATATTATGCCCACTGTCACTTGAAAATTAAGCAGTTTTACTGCATCCTGGTGATTTAAACTTAGAAATTATGTTCCTTGTTCTTAGTATACAGTTAAAACTGATTAGTGGTGTTCCGTAACAAAAGTTAATCCCGATGCTAAAAACCAACGACGCAGTGTGCAAGTTTCTTCAGCAATAAGAAAGCAGCAGTTTGTGGTTTCAGAAAGAAGCTGAGAGTTTGTTTCCCCAGGTGCAGTGATGGAACTTCTCAAGTGATAATAGATGTGAACGCTTCAGAGGAGATAGCAAGTTAGCTGTTGATAAAGCAAATAATTGTGAATAGTACAAAATGATCCAGAGGGATTTAGATGAGAGAAGTTTCTTGGCTGGTGTATGGTAAACGCAATTAAATTTAGTGTGTGTGAGGCTGAGGCTTATAAACAAAAAGAGGGAAAATACCATGAAAACAAAGTATTCTGAACTTCTTCCTCCAGAGAGCAATCTGTACCTCTTCAAAGAGGAGGGAGAACACTGAGCCCTGTGGCATTGACACAGCTCCTGTCCTGCTGCAGATACTTGCCCTCTCTGGATGTTTCTCCTAGCACCCTCTCATGCTAATACACTGGGTGCTGTGACTGGGACTTTTATGATGAATAATTTCAGGGAGTCTCTGCAATACAACTAAGAGTTCTGTGGCTGTCATTGGAAAGAAAGTGGACAAGTGAAGTTTGTTCCAGATGGTAGCCTCTGCCTCTGCATCTAGGGTTTCCCTTTATTGAAGACATTCTGGACCTCCCAGTTCATTTTATCATAGAATCATAGAACGGTTTGGGTTGGAAGGGACCTTGAAGATCATCTAGTTCTAATCCCCCTGACATGGGCAGGGACACCTCCCACTAGACCAGGTTGCTCAAAGCCCCGTCCAGCCTGGCCTTGAACACTTCCAGAGATGGGGCATCCACAACTTCTCTGGGCAACCTGTTCTGGTGTCTCATCACCCTCACAGTAAAGAATTTCTTTCTGATATCTAATCTAAATCTCTCCTCTGTCAGGTTACAACCATAACCCCTAATCCCATCACTACACTCCCTGATAGAGTCCCTCCCCATCTTTCCTGTAGGCCCCCTTTATGCCACATTGAAGTTCTGTGACTAAGAAGAATGAGGAGTTCACACAATAACATATTCTCTCATTTCTTGGAAATGAAAGTACTGTCTTGGAAAAAAAGAATGTAGATAAAGTCAGGCCAGCAACAGCTGTAAAGTCTATTTGCAGAGTGGAAATTTTAGAGAGGCTGAGTCTATTCCTACAATACGTAGCCTGGGTTGCCTTCCATGAGGAGGTTCTGTACTGTGAACACGGAAACAAATGGTATGAACAATGCTTTTTGAAACCAAAGTGTTAAGAACAGCAAAAAGTTCTGTTTTAACTAAGGGGTAGAGGAGTTACACCATGGGGTTAGAAGGTGAAGAGCAGGGAGAGCATAGTCACTTGGAGAAGAGGGTATCATCTCTCCTTTCCTTGAAAACTCCTGTATTTCTTTTGTCAATATATAGGCTTGACATTGTGCCTAGGAATCATCACTTCCCTTTCTCTTCCTCTGTCTTCCACAAAATGGCCTTGGTTCCATTTTACTGGTTTACGTATCATTTATGAGACAGACAGCAACATTTTATACATTGACAGCTATGACAGTAAAGTAAACTGATGTCAAATGTTACATGAAAATTTCGATTTTTTGCATGCATAATTTAGGTCTCCTGAAACACGAATGTCTGGCAGGTTTTAAATTGAAATACTGGTGCATATGTGCAGCTAATTTTTGTATTCTCAACATCTTCATTGCACCAATAGCAACTGCATCAATATCCTCGATACTGAAGCTATTTAGGAGGCACTTTAATGTGCCTGTGCATAATATAGTAAAGTTCACTGCATTTTGATGCAGTAAATTTCTTTTTAAGTTAAAAATCAAAGATGTGATTACAGCTTTCTCAGATTTGTTTTCTATCTCAGTATGAGAGAGATTTTTTGGTGTTGACTGGAATTTTCCCAAGCATTTTAGAGTGCTTGGCCAGGAATCAAAGGAATATCCTAACAGTGTATTCAAGTCAATGGTTATTTAAGAGCCTACATAGGCATTAGACACCTTAAGGTTCACTGGATCTATGGGATGCCTCTGCTTGGATATCAGTGCCTGTCTACCCTGTTTATTTCCAATTAAGGATTCCAGACCTATTTAGGTAAAAAAGAAATTTAGATCTTATGATCATGAATCTGACAGTGTCATAGTATCAGTTAGTTGTAGCAGCTCAGTTATGTGTCCTTTCCTTGTTCTGGACAAGGACATGCTGTAGCCCTGATGCAAATCTCATCCTGGAGAGGCACGTCCATAATTTTTTTCCCATGAAATAAATGCTAGCAGATTTATTACAGGATGTTTTCTCAGGAAACTAATCAGTAATTAAGATGTAACTATGAGGGTTGAAACAAGTTTTTTTTAAGTGCTTCTCAAAAATATTCTCATTACTTTATCCTACCGAGTTAACAAACAGATCTATAAATCGGATCAGTTGACAGACAAATGTTATCTTTCAGAAACAACAAGGTTTAGGAAAGGATTTGAACCTGAAAAATCAAAGTAACACCTAATCCTACTGCCATGATCTATATAAATGATTAGAAGTGGTAATAGAAAATACGTTCTATATTGTGCTGATATCAGGTCTGATGTATGTGAAAGCTAAGTTGCAAATACTGCCTGTCTGCCAACTATAATGGTCGATAGCATAATACATTTTCTTATGCTAAAACACTCTGCTTGTTCTATATGGATGCATGTATTCAGTACACCTGATTTTCTAAAATGGAAGAGTCAGTGACTGAAAAGAAAAATATTTTATAAAGAATTTATATTATATTTTTGACTGGTTTGCTTACCAGGTAGATCAATGTTAATATAAGACATCCTTAGAATAACAACAAACACAGTCACAAAAATCTCCATTTCAGTTTCATCCATAGTGTATCCTCAATATACTGAGTTGCAATATTTGACAATTTCGTTTCTTTTATCATTTCAGTCTCGTTATTTTTGAAAAAATTATGTATTTCTAAAGTTTTGCAAGTGAAACCTAATCAGTTATCTGAGTATATGACAAAGAAGCTGTTGTAACAAAACATAGTAAGGATGTTTTTTTACCCACTGAGATCTACTCAATCTTTTAAATGCTTGGATGTGAACTGCAACATAATACCAACTTGCTGAATGGTATTTTGCATTTTTATAAAGTGCTATGTAAATACAAAAATTTCTGACAAGGAAAACTAGTACTTTTCTTCCTGTTTTGCCAGTGATGGAAACTGATGCGCAGAGGAGTATGTTCATGTCCAAGGGCAGCAGCAGCAGCAACAGGGGCCAAGCTGCTGAGAGAAAGTTCAGTAGCTTGCTTCTTAGTCCTTATCTGCCCTGGGTAGCTTGAAGCGCGCTGCTGACCTAGCACTGGGCTGTTGGAGGTTTCCTTGTTACTGTAACTAGAACACAGTAGTTTTTGTAAGCTTTGTTGCCCGTTCTGCTAAATACATGCTTCTGTCATACTGCTATTTCCTAGCAAGTTTTTTGCTCAGGCTCCATTCATTTAAACACATGAAACGTCATGTTTCCTCTGCTTCTGAATAGCTGTTTTTCCCATATGATTATTGTCGCAAAAGTCATTTCAGTGAAATTCCTTCATTCATATGGGAAAGTCCTTTCGTTTTCTACTCGGTGCTTACCAGGTGTACTGAGTTTTGCTGGGACTAAGTTAATTTTCTTGCCACACCCACAACACCAGGCTGTGTTAAGGTTTACCTTCCAATACTTCCTCCAGGAAATGGCTGGGCTGAAAATATGCATTTCAGTTTTGCAAGGGTGTGATCTCTGATTGTTGGTGTTCCTTGTGGCATACGTTGTGTTAATCTGATCTACACGGACACAGTACTGCTCTGACAGTACTGTGAAAACAGGGCTGTCATCAGCCAGAATAACAACATCCTCTGCACATTCACAGAAAGCTGAGTGAACTGGAATTGGAAGGAAGTTCACGGAACTTAAACAATAATAAATATGGTTTTAATTGTTGGATATAGTTTTTAAACCTATATGTCAATATTTGATCTTGCCTCCTCCTGGTCCTGCCGTGAAGCATTCGAAGAGAGGTGGCTGTGTAAAGTGGTTCTCTCTTGGATTCTAACCTCTATTCTGCTTTCTGACTTGTTATGGTTCAAACACAAGAAACTTCTGTATTGAGAAGTACCATGTGCCACTGCTTTTCTTTTTACTCCCTTTCAAGTTGTTTTTTGTTGTTGTGTTGAGGTTGGGTTGATGAAAGCAGAGAATGGGGAAGAAATTAACTGACCAAACAAGAGAAGTATTCCCTCCTACAGACACTAAGGCAGTTAGAAGTGCATGATTATATGACACCCAGAAAGGAAAGACTTCACTTTGCAGACATTCAGGTAAAATACTTTTGTCTATCAGAAAAGCTGTTATAAAGCTATTACATTAACAGGTGCCAGAATGCCATCTCTTATATCTCAGTTTTTAGGAGAAGTCTTTCTGATTATTTTTGTTTGCCCACCATCATGGTATTTTATTTCATACAATTCCATTTTTATTTTACTGATGGCTGCTTTTTAGCCACCTAATCTTTTTATTATTGCTAGTGGACAGTCTTTCTGGCTCATACTCTAACATTCACTATGAACACTTGACTCCCAGAGGTAGTTGAGTTCTGGAAGACACAGACTGCCCTCAAGCTGCTTCTTTCTGAGTTCTGCCCATGTGACAGAAGATAGTAAAGCTTTAAGTTTCATTCTCAGAGTTGACACTGAGAGCACTCCAGCAAAATGATTAGCCTTTGAGGTAATCATTGTTATGCATTGCACACCAAATGAGTCAATTAATCAGATTTTACTCTGCTACTAGATTTCAAAACCTTAATAACATTAGAGGTCCAGAACAATGCAAAACCCACTGGGTTAGCTCATTCTCTATATTAATTCTAATAACAAAGGGAATCTGTGATTTGTACAAATGCCTAACTACTATAATAAAAAATCTGACCTTTATCTAAATTCTTCTGCATGCACAGTTAGAATTTCCTCTAAAGAGCAAATTCTCCAGCTGTTATTGTTATTAAGGACATGTCCATAATTAACTTTTCAAGTATATTTTCCATTTTAAAAGACTAACTTGGTTACATCACTATAAGCAAATTGGTTGGGGTTTATAGTAATTTCAGTTGAAGCAAAGATCAAAAATATCCCCGAAGTCTTCCTTTTATTGAGATATGAAGCTGTAATATACAGTAACTGGCCAAAGTTGCCAGTTAATGTGATGGCCATCATTCATTCTGAATTCATTTCTTCTTCATTTCCCATTATAACAGGAAGGAGTATTTTTAAGGAATATGATTTCTACCATCTGGTATGTCTTAAGTTCTGCATAGCTTGTTTTCATGGCGGACCAACTGACTCAAGGTGAAGGGAGGAGTAATTAGTTTTTCTGTAAGCTAATATTTTAAATCAGACATTTGACCAAACAGAACATCCTTCTTGGTCAGGAAGGAGTTCTGAGACTTCCTTCACTTGCAAGGTATTTCTCCTCGTTTAAGCTTCTTGTCTCATCTTGGGATGTTGGGGCTGTAGCTCTTTAAACCCTTTTGTTGCAATAACTACTAAGACTTTTCATCTTTAAGAACATATTCAAGATGAAGCAAAGAAAATCTAATAGCTGGAATCAGGGACGTTGCAGCTATCTTTATATTTAACTCTTTCTTTACACCTTTTTAAATGTTTTGTAAGTGACTGTGACTCTGTATCCCTGTTCTCTCCTGAAGAAGCTAATGTCTTAGGTCATCAGCCTTATTAATTTCAGGAAGAAGCTGCACATCAATATAATTTGACTCTCATTACTCCAAATAGTCCACAACTGCATCCAGACCAAAGTCTGATACAGAAGAACTGTTTAGCCGGAACAGCTCTGAACTCCCGCTAGTTGAATGAATAAAAAGCAAACTCGTTTTTTCTAGTAATTAAATACAGGTTTCCACCCTGTCTTTCAAGATTGATTTATATTAAACTGCAGGTTGACATTTTAGTTAGGTCTAGAATTCTTGACCAGACCAGTTTAGTGCTGCTTTTATTATGAGCAATTTAAGAAGGACACGAAGAGAGTGAAGGGAAAATGCAAGGACTCTTATCTCATATTACCATTCTACAGAGCCCCAGCTGACTAAGAATCACTTATGTGAATAACAGCATATCTGTTCCTGAATTTTAAGTTGCTCATGAAACCGTTAAAAGTTGTATTCCTGGAAAAAAATCATCCTGTAGAAATGTTAGCCAAACCCTCCAAAATGCATCGAGAAGTACATACATATTAACTGAGAGAAAACCTTATAATGCTAAGGACTAGCTTTTCTCTAGTTCATAATAGCTCTAAATGACCTCCTGTAAAGCCATTATTTTATGTTAATAAATTACCAGAAGGACTGTTTAGCAGTAATTTATTAAATTGAGATTAAATAAAGGATGAATTTAACTTACCATTATGAATTAAACCAGAGCTCAAGGCCATAGAGTCTTGACAAACAGGAGAAAGGATGATGGATGCAGGCAGATAGGATCTATTTTAAAATGGCTCTTTCTCTGGTTTTGAGTTGCAAGCAGTTTTCTTCCTAAGGAGATTTTAGGAGAGCAGAATGATTTATTTTTTTTTATTCAGTGCAATTTTCTTATTTTAGTGGTTGAAATATTGCCTACCATATTTGTAAATTGATTTTGCAGTAGCAAAGAGCTTGAAAGAATCAAAAAATGAAAAGTTTGGTTTAAATAATGCCTTCTATTTATTTGTATTCTGGTGTCAAAAGATGATATATTGATTTGAACAGAAAAAGAATAGGATAATAGATTTAAGGGAAATCACAAGTGTGCTACACACACTTGTGTTACATGGAAAGCATCATCTTTACTGTGTATGTAAATGTCAAAATTCCAATGCCATTTGCTACTGACTATGGAGAATCTGTAGCTGCAAGTGCTTTCTGAGGAGGAGTCAACAGTGAGAGTGCAGTGAAAACATCATTGTTGGCATGTGATGAGCCCAGGTTACATCAAGTTTTATGAGGGATTTCCTTTACATTTAGTAATTGAGTTATGCAATAGATATCTGCTGAGGACTTCAGGCAGAATGAGGAGTCCTGAAGTCATTTGACTCACACCCAGCAAAAGTGTCATGTCTCAGAAACTGCACAGAGAGGCAAGACACACAAAATCTCAGTAGCAGAGGTCTCATTTGGGGGGACTTGGAAGGGGGAGTACATTATTCTTGTTGATATGCATGTCCTTATGTAACTCACGGGTTTGTTCTGTGTGCTAGTGGCCAAATTTTTTCTCCTGGGCTGACCTCCTTCTTAGTAAGGACTGAAGATATTGGTCAGATTTATCACTCTGCTGGTTTTGGTAGGTTTTAGAACTCAGTTCTTTGCTGTATTTAGTCTTTATGCAGTCTTTCATCAACTCTCCTCTTTAACAAATAAATATAACAGATTTCTCAATATGACGGATACATCTCATCAATATATGGTCCTTACATGCAGAAAAAATTCAACATGCTTTATATTAGTCTTGTTTTCATTTCAGTAGTCTTTGACGTAGTGAATCCTTAACAAGTTGCAATGGGTTATGGCAAGTGAGTAATTTAATTTTCTGAGCAGACAGAAATGGAAGGGAGGAGGAAGCAGCTGTAGCAACCATTACCAAAAAAATGACATTGAAGATGGCACTGGAGCAGGTCCTGGAAGTGAATACACCTTGTAGCACTGTTTAGGTAGTCTGTACAAGTGTTCTGCAAACGGGATAAAATTACTGGCTATCATGCTAGTCCATTTGTCTTACTGACACTGTTTATTCTCTTGTCCTCTTGTTCTTTTTTTTTTTGTGGGTTTGTGTCTGTGGGTTTTTTTAAATTTGACTGCAAATCCTGTAAGACATAGACTGTCTTTTTATTCAGTGTTTATACAGCATGAATTCCTTGGTCTGTAGTTAAATGTTATGATGACGGCACTAGTAATAATCTCAAGAAAAATAATACCATAAATAATTGTTAGCAATGATCAGTCAATGCTTGGCAGAGAAAAAAAGCTATTCAGCTTCCAGTTTTTATGGCTAGAGTAGCTGAACAAATATGTTTGATAGCACTAGTATGTTTGTGTGCATTGGATGGCACTTTTTGTCTGTAGATTTTCAAGTACTTTATAAATGCTGATACCACCAATTTGCAATTAAGGAGATTGAAATCTAAAGACAATAAAATGAAAGGTCATTCAACAAGTCAGGGCTAGGGTAAGGAATAGGTCTCCCAGTGTCTTGACTGTGAGATCTTTTGCCCCATCTTCAACATCTTGCTGTAATTACATGGAACCTAGCAGGTGTCTCATTATTCTCATCTTCTAAGGAACTCTGCAGGGCAAGTGCTATTTTATTATATAGGAATGGGAAACTTTTATTCATTTTGTCCCTTTAATTACTTCTGTTCCTGATAAGGATCCAGCACAAATCTGGTAAAATTTCATCTTCGTGAAGTATCAGATACATTTCTGATTATCAGGATACCCCACAATGTGCCTTAATGTTTAACTCCGTAAATATTTACCTTTCTGCTGATGTGAAATCCAATATCATAGACCCTACATGTAAGTGAACTGAAACTATGGCATATTGCTTATGTCATATGATTGAATAATACCTTCACATATCTGAAAGTATTCTAATCCTCATATGGTATGCATATCCCTTCGGTCAGTTTGGGTCAGCTGTGCTGGCTGTGCCTCCTCCCAACTTTTTGCCCACCCCCAGCCTGCTCCTTGGGCTGCAGAATGAGAAAAAGAGAAACCCTTGATGCCATGCCAAAAGAGTGGTGTGCTTTAGTCATAAATCCAAAACCCAGGACTATATGGGCTGCTCTGAAGAAAATTAACTCCATGCCACCCAGACACTTTAAAATAACATCTATATCCCAATACGGACACTTTAAAATCCCAGTACAAACACTTAAAAATAATAGCTATATTTGGTGGCACTGCAGTGGCAGAAGAACATTTTTCTTTCAAATGAAAACGTGGATTTATATAATAGTTTTTCAGAGTCTCTGCTTTTTTTAATATTACTGTTACAGATGTGCTTTATGCATATGTTAAGCAAAATCATATCATACTGTATTTTTCATGGAAAATAAGGAGGAAATCTGTTTCTTCAATATATTTCCACATTCCTGGATTCTGATGCATGGCCTTGACTATTATGGATGATTTGTCAAAGAGCCATATATTGCATGGTAGCTTTGATTTTTTGCTTGAGGCCATAATGTTACACTGCAAACTGTGCCGAAATAGTCCATGGCAGAGAATTGAAATTAAATATAAAGGATTATGCCTTGTAACTAATGTAGACATCTGAATCAAAGCTTGAAATGTAAATTATACCTTACGAGATCTGTGTAAGACCAGTGTTTGTTCATTTGTATAGGCCTTTATTATCTCTTCATGAGCATTTTCTCATCCACTGTTTTCCCTTAGGAGGTACTGGAAATACTGATTCCCAGTACCTGACTGTGCAGGTTTGGAAGCTCTTATTCAAATCCTTCTGAGGTGTCTGAAGATTGGTTGTTGGTACGTTGGCAAGAGCATTATAGAACCATCACGCATGGTTTGGCACAGTTAGAAGTCTACATGAGGGTAAAAAATTGAGTGAACATGAAATCTGATTGGCCACTTTGCTTTAGAAGAGTTGGCACTGTTAGGTCAGATGTGAAGTGGATCTGCACTGGTGGAATAACTTTGCATTGCTTCCACTTGAACTATTCCTTGCTGGTGCGTATGTAGAGGACTCGAGGCCTCTGTGCTGTCATTTCTTCACCCATCATGAGCACCACACTGGTAATAAAAGCTTAAGTAAACAATGAGGGGGAAAAAGCAAAACCTTATTGAATTGATTTTATTTCAGTGAGCTGCAGAGCATATTAAATTTCTTAGATGCATGAAAATATTAGGATCTTTATTGCTGAATTAAATTACACTTTTTGCATGCTAACTCTGCTTTAAAAAAAAAAAAGGATACCAAAAGGCTAAAAGCACAAGACAGAAAATAAGCTAAAAAATACACAAAATGTGCAAGACACATTTCCAGGATAAAATGTACTTAACACTCGAGTAATAAACAAAACCAACTTGTTTGCCCAGGTTGAAATATTAAAAGCATTAAGCAAACCCCTCATCTAGAGTCTGTTCCTGGAAATGATGCAAAGGTGCCTGCATCAGCATTTCAAATATTTTTAAACCTTTAATATTTATACTGATTTAAGGAAAAAACTATTTGCTGTTGGCACTTCTTGTATCAACCTACTCCCTACTCCTCCCGCACCCTTATTCAGCATTATAAACTGAAGTGGTTAGTTCTTAAGGGAGGGAGGGATTTAATTGCCTGGATTGTCTTTTTAGCTTTCATTGTCATCTCTATTCACTTTCTTTTTTTTCCAAATATTTATTGATTTTTTTCACTGCTAACAGATGAATGATAAAATGTTACAGAACTAATTGATAAAATGGTGCTTTCAATAACAAATAGAAAACAGCAGCTACTAGTTACCTCATATTAGCTAATTTACAGTATTCTCACTAATACAAAAAAAAAAAGAATTAATTAAGTCCATAGGCCTTAATGTTTAGAAAAGATTTTCAAGTGTGAACAAGTGGACCAGGCATAGACCATTTGAAACTACTAAACCACTGTAAATTTCTTTTTTATCAAAAAAACTCAAAAAACACAAGAAAGTAACAAAATAATTAGTAAGCATGAGCTCTTTGAAATGAGTTCTTAACTTTTGATTTCAAATTTATGATCCTATTCCTTTATTGGACTTTATGAGGTGATGTTTGAATCATGTTGCAGGCTTTGTGTGAATCCATGTTACGATCTACATCATTTGTGCAAGGAGTACCTGTTTAGTTATCTTATGATTAAGGTATTTTTAATTTGCAATGTTTCAGCCAGACAGTACAGTTTCATGTTTTTAATAAACATTTGTCATTTGCATCAGGAATGCTATGGTGCTCTGCCTCTGTGCTGCATGAGATATTATACTATGCTTTGTGGTCCCACTGCCAAAAGTCAGTATAATCATGGGGCATAGGTGTTAAATGTAGCAATTCTTATAATTTATTTTCTTCCATCCCATCATCTTTTTTTTTTCTTTTCTTTTTTTTTTTGGCGGTGGGGAGGGGTAGGCTAAGTCTATTTTCAACATACTTTTAGACAGAAGGAAAGACATCAGCAAGTGCTGTGCTTTTCAGATGATGCATCTAAGCAGGCTTCTTTGAGCATATCTAAATTCACTCCCTGGCTTTAGAAACACAGCACAAAAAATTCCTTTAAGGCAGAGAAAGAGAATATAATAGAGTTTCTCCGAGTGTTTATCCATGGGCATCTTCACACTGCGGACTGCGCATATGCAAGCGCTGTTAGCCAGTGTTACTAGGGTCATGCTCTAGACCCCTTGCCTCTGCATGTTCTTCTGTAGTTTTAAAAAGAGTGTGGCAAACCATTTCCTCTCTCTTTCTCCCAGTGTTCTGCTGAGTGTAAATAGTCCTTCTGTGCCTGCCTAAAGTAGAGTACCCTCAACTTTTCATTATTGTTGAAATCCTCTTGTAGCTTCCTTGAGGACCTATCTGTATTCCCCATAGACCAGCACAACCATTAAAGTGGCCCATCTTTTACAGTACTACAGACAAAGTTCTAAATACACCTTTTTACTGTGTACCATGACCCCATTTTATTCAGATTGTTCTGTGATTTTTTATTCTGATGAGAAGTCCTTTTCTGTCACACTACGGCTTTCATGCTCCATGGCACCTCCTCTCAGCGTAACAATACTAGAAATGGATTTCTCTACTACATTGTCACTGCCCTCAAAGCCATCAGATTCTTTTTTTCGGGAAAGCCTACTTTAATTACGAGTAGGAACTGCAGTAATTCATACGGTGGCAAATGATACCTATTAGTCATTCCTGGAGCTTTTAAATAGATTAGTTTCCTCTTTGACTATCGTCCTTGAATAATTTTCTGGATAACACATGGTCTTGAACCTCCACCATTATTCAGCTTCTAAATTTTTCTCGGCTGTCGGGGCAGGGATTTTAGATTCAGCGTGTTTAATTTGACACAATGCAGTTTTTGGGGAAGATAGACAGGGGAAGAATGTCTAGGTGAAAGGCAAGAAGGTCCTGCATTCCAGGATAAGATATTAAATTTCTTGTAGTACTTCTCTCTGGAAGCTGCTGCATCTGCTGAGAAGAACAAGGAAATTAAGACTTCACTTATGTGTTCCTTTGGCAGGGGGGAAAGTTTTCAGCAGCTGTGCTGCAATTTTGAGCTGCAGATTATGAGATGCTCTTGGATTGTTTTTCCATAAAGACCTTGCTCACTTTTTGTCTTTTGCAGGGTTTCTACTACAGGAATTTAGGAAAGGACTCTGATCTTCTTTTTACAATTGCACTTGCAATTGCAGCTGTTTTCCAAAATCCCTAAGTATCTGTGACTGGTCATCACAGCTGTGGTTCTTAGAAGACATTTCTAGAAACAAATGCAAGGGATTCCAGAAGGTATTATCTTTGATTCCAGATTTTCAGGTTTAGAACAAAGACTTATTCATTTCTTGCATGCTGAGGCACTCCATTCACATGGAGATTTTTGAGCACTCCAGGGACTGTTAGCTATTTAAAACCAGCTAAAAAGAGCAGATTTAACTGTCAGCAGTCCATTTGTTTCAGATGCCATTATTCTGCTGTATCATTTTTCTTGCAATTGAGGCACCAAGATTCTGCTAAATTTGCAAATGAGTGAACCTGTGGTCATTTTGGAGCCCAAAGTCATGGTCTAAATGGATATTTTGTGGACATTTGTGGCCATTTTTGGACATTTCACAGGGGTGGTCCATGGACTAAGGGAATAATATTTATGTATTATATCAAAGGATGGGAATGGTGGTGGTGGTTAATGAGGCTGACGTACATGGCATGGAATACGGTGTGGAGAATGTCGTGGTTTCGGTTGGGAAAGAGTTAACTTTTTTACTAGCAGCTGGTGTAGTGCTGTGTTTTGGATTTGGGATGAGAAATACTTTCCATAGCACACTGGTGGTTTTAGTTGTTGCTAAGCTCTTAAGACCTTTTCTGCTCCTCATATCGCCCTGCCAGCGAATATGCTGGGGATGCACAAGAAGTTGGGAGGGGACACAGCTGGGACAGCTGCCTCCAACTGACCAAAGCGATATTGCATACTGTGTTACATCATGCTCAGTATATAAAGCTGGAGGGAGAAGAAGTAAGGGGGACACATTCAGAGTGATGGCATTTGTCTTCCCGTGTAACTGTTACATATGATGGACCCCTTCTCTCCTGGAGATGGCTGAACATCTGCCTGCCAATGGGAAGCAGTGAATGAATTCCTTGTTTTGCTTTGCTTCTGTGCGCAGCTTTTGCTCTACCTATTAAACTGTCTTTATCTCAACCCACAACATTTTTCTCACTTTTACTCTTCCAGTTCTGTCCCCCATCCAAACTGAGGGGAGTGAGCAAGCAGCTGCCTAGTTCTAGTTGTCAGCTGGGATGAAACCACAACGCTGTTTTAGTTGCTGCTGCTCAATAGGAATGGATACAGCAGTAAAGCAGCCCTTAGTGACAGACACACCTTCTGAAGTTATCAAATAAGCACAAAGTAATGTTCCCTTCTATAATAAAATCCCTGTGTACCTTAAGCCAGTAACATCTGCTGAGCAGACTGCCATATTTTTTAACTAAATTAGGTTATCTGTCATGTGAAACATGGAAATTTGTGGATTTTTTTGGCATTGCCACCTTCTGAACCGTCTTCCCTTCTTCAGTGGCCACTCAGGAGTGTCAGTCATGTTTGCATCTCCAATGTAAAAGAACTAAGGAAAGGGCTCCACAGCAAATTTTTCTGGTTGCAGAAAAGAACAGAGGGTGGAAAGCAGCCTTAGAAACTGAAAATTTAAGTCTTTTTATTAGAAAACTAACATGCAGAAGATGACCTTGATGATAGTTATTCCATTGCTCCAGAAGGGAGATAGGTTTGCGTCTTTTGATCGGCAAGATGCTATCAAGTTTCTGCATCGGATTATGTCTAATATTGCAAGCAAAGTGGGATTGTTACCACATCAGGGTCTTCCTTTAGGTCTTCTCATGGCAACCAGTATCTTCACAAAGGCTTTGGCTTTGATTTTTCATAGAAGGCTATAGTTACCCTTTACACTTGGCTTATAAAGAATAGCTCTTTTCATTAACTGATGAACTCTGTCAACCTCATTCTAAATGTCTTAGATTTGCCGAGCTAAAGTGTGAAATACCAGTTTGTTCACTGCCAGTGCTTGACATTTACAATAGCAAAACTGGACTTGATAGTAGCCTCTCTTTAGTAGCTGGAACCTCTTCAGTAGAAGGAGCTTTGTTTCTCTGTTTTCAATGTCTGTTGGATCTTTTAACACTAACTAGCATTAAAGTCCTGCCTTACTTGGATGGTTCAGTACAAGTGTATACCAGATTTTGAATATGATATTTGTAATTCTGTTCCAGAAACAAACTTCCTCTCGGGTGTCCAGGATACATTCTTGATTTTGTTGTTGGGAGAGGTGATGTACATGTTTCCTTCAGTGCCCTTCCTTGCTGAATTAGTGCACATGGCAATACAGAACAGACTACCCAAGCTGTAGATGACTTCAACTACAAGCCCAGGAAATAACATTTTCAAGACGATTTGTGGCCTTTGTTCCATTGACACAAACGCCCTAGAAACTCTTTTCTAGAAATTCCTGATTGTTCTCTGGAGCTACAAAACTTTGGTCTTTTCCTGGTTTCCCCAAATTTCATTAAGGTGCTGTTTCAGTTCTGCATCCTGAAATTAAACTCTCTTATATTTTATTGATTTTTCTACTGGTAGTTTTTGAGGTCTTTAATTAGACTTATTTTGCCTGTCAGAAACTCTCATTCAGTGAGGTCTTGAGCTTGTACTGTTTTCTCTAATTAAACAGCCTTTTGATCTACTGGTGACATGTTCCTTTTAGGATGGGAAAGTCTTGATCAACAAACACACTGGTGGCCAGAAAATCTGCCCTGAGAGCAGACATACATCCTCTGTATGTCTTCATGTATTGTTTTCATTAAGGATAAAGTTTTTCCTTCAAGTGGTCTCAGACATGTTTTTTTAAGGAGGAAGTAACTTTATCATTGTTTTTCTCAAAATCACATGCCACCACTGCTGAGATAGCATTGTTTACTGTGGTAGTTAGACATGTCTTATCTTTTTATATGTGGTAGAAGATTCCTTATCTTCTGTGTAAGTTTTTTTTTTTACAAAGTTATCCATGGTCAAATACTATCAATTGTGAGTTGTCAATATTTTCATGTCAATTGGCTTACCTAGTTTGTCACAGAGACTTGCAGATAAATGATTGTGTAAAGATGCAACACAAAATGCAACTTTAATTCTTACAAAATTATCTACAGAAATTGATGTTCATTTCCTCCATTTGTCCTGGGAGATGCAGACTTTCTTGAAGTCTCTGAGGTTATATCTTTCTTTTCAATTACTGGGTTGATAAAGTGCATGTTTCCATGATCCCTCTCCTCATGTCTGTATCCTAGAGAGTACTAACAAGGGGCATTGTCAGGGGAGTCCATTAAATGTGTTGCGTGAGCAGTGAGATCTTTTGCAAACATATGGCTTGGCTAATCATAGTAGCTATTCAGCATACAGGCTTTTCCCTCAAGTCCAATAGTTGTGTTTATATTCATAGGTTGTCCACAGCTCCTTTCTCTTCGCTGCTGGACTGAATCTCGCCCTCTTTCAATTAGTATAAAAACACTGGTAAGTTTGAGGTTTGCTACACAATTAAAAAGCTTTTACAGGAGCAGTGATGTAATTGCCACATTACACTGAACATGGAATATGGTTTTGTCAGCTGGAGTTACATCCTAAATGGGCTGAATTCTAAGGTCCTGCATGAGAACATAACACTTTTGCACTGGGCAACAGCACTACAGGGAATGTCTCCAGAGAGAAAGATGCTGTCTTCCACAAAATGATTCGAGGTATTCCTCAGCCTGAAGGCCCTATGCCTGAGCTACTTAGAAAGGCACTAAGCAGTCACATGTTTTAGCCTGTTTCACGCTGAACTGAGTTCTTAGTGGTTGGAAGAGTCTTGTCCAAAACAGAGCCTATTATAGTTTATAAGAACTTCATGACTACATGCCTTAGTGGCTAAAATTTTCTCATATATGTGTCCCTCTAAAATCAATTTCCCTTGAGCTCCTAAAATAATCTTCAGATTTATTCAGAATAGAAGAACTGGGCATAAGAGAATCCATATTAGTCTCTGTATAAAATACAAATATATATTTAAACAAAAAGATACAAATATGTATTTATGCAAGAAAAGACACAGATAATAGGTCTTGTGCAATCTTATTTTACTGTGCATCCCAGTATCGTATTTTCACAGCAGGGCTTTGCTAAAATATGGATTACTAATGAGAAAGTACAGTTGTCACTTAATACTGAACATTTGGCTCCTCGTTTTGAACTCGGGGATGAAACATCTGGATAATCATGACAGTTGTTTAATCTATCACAAGAAAGCTGCTGTATTGCTGAAAGGTCAGGTTTTTTTATAAGATTTAAAATGAAGACCCTTGAAAGTGCTTAATTCACATAGATGTTAGAATCTGTGGTTTTTATTCAACAACTGAAATAGTGATATTTTTAGACAGGCCAACACTTGCTCTTTCATTTCAAACCAGTATCGTCTAATTGGCACTAATAATTATATCTAGTTTTTTCAGCATTCCTGAGTATTAAAGGACTTCTGCATCATCTGCATATGTCTTTATGGCCATTCCAATATATTCCTTCATAATCATATGCAATTAGAATGCTCCATAAAGTCTTCAGACTTTTATGTCAAATTTTTTGAGTGTTTTTTTTTCTTGATTTTTTCTTGAGAAGCAGAAAAAGGGCTAAAGCGGTTAAAATGCAGGTTGTTCAAAGTACAATGGTTTTTCTTACTTTCTTTGCTAACTTTCCATTGCCAAAAACTTAGAAAGCTGAATAAGTAGCGTACTGATTTTGTAAGCACAAAGCTTGCTGGAAAAACTATCCTTGAGTCATATTTTCTGTTTTTCCTTTTTTAATCAATCTTTTCAGGAACATTAGGGTTTGTAATCAGTAGGGGGTTTTTAACCTACTTTCATTCCTTCCCCAGGTCTCTGATGTATGGCTTATGCAGATAGCTATGGCATTATGAAATTAGCTTTCAGAAACTAAATAGGTTGCACCATTTTCAGCCATATTAGCAATCTTCTATGTTAATTTCTTGACAATAAAAAAAAGTGATGCGATCTCATGTTTGCAGCATCTATTCTTGCTATTTATTTTTTACTTGTCATAAATTCCACGTGTAGGGAATGTGTAATAACTTGCCCTGAGGATATTTAAACTAATCTTCATGAGACAAATGTGTTCTCAGCACTTACTAGTGGCATGTAAAGTCCATCCCAGTCCTTCGAGTTAGCACATATTTTGTGCTATGTTTTTATCTGTCTTATAAATTGCAACTCAATTTTCTAATCCACTTTAAGTTTTAGCTACTGATACCATTCATTTTTTTGCTAGGATTATGTTGGGTTTTGCCTTGATGGAACTTTTTTAGCAAAATATGGCATTAGCAATGGTCAATGGCAATAATAGTGACTGTGATTATTAGTTGATTAGTTAAGGGAAAGGGCGGTTAACCTTTTTATTGCTCTGAAAGGGATTTTGGAAAAGGCTTAGTTCCCAGTTATTTCTTTAAGAAATTCCTTTGTGCTATATAAAATTCAACTTTTTGTTTCGTATTTGTAAAATGAGCACAACAATCTTTCTAAAAATATTCTCCATTCTGTAATAATTTTGAAAAGATGGGTCATAATCCATAATAATTTATAGACTATTGTCTTTTCAGGATGTACCACAAGGATGAGAAAATATAAGCTTATGGGATTGCATGGAGATTTTCTTTCATTGTACAGTTAGCCTTCTAGTAACGGAGGCACTAGACAATTAGAGTGTCCTAAATATTGGATGTATGGCAAGAGAAGATGCAGACTACAGCAGAGATATCTGCATTTATCTTCACAGAGTCGATCAATATCCAGTAGGACTTACAAGTTCAGATTCAATGCCACACTTGACCAAGCTATTAACTGTTTGACCAACAGCCAAATTCTCACACAACTGCTCGCACCCCTCCCCCTGTCGAACAGTCTGTCCAGGACAGAGGAGAAAATAGGATGAGAAACCTCGAGTTGCCATAGAGAGATTGCTTACCATTTGCCATTGTGGGTAAAACAGACTCAACTTCAGGAAAAATAATTTAATTTATTGCCAATTAAAATAGATTAGGGTAGTGAAAAACAAAGACAAACATTAAAATACCTTTCGTCCCCACTTTCTGATGCTCAACTTCACTCCTTCACTTTTGACTCCTCTCCCCTCACACACACATCCCCCGGCAGCAGTATGGAGTATGGGGTTGATTACAGTTATAGGGATAGTCTGGTCCAGTGGGAGGTGTCGCTGCGCATGGCAGGGGGGTTGGAACTTGATGATCTTTAAGGTCCCTTCCAACTCTAACCATTCTATGATTCTGTGATTCTGTAGTCACTCATAAAGATTGTCCAAGACTGAGTCAGTGGGATCAGACAAGCGATGCTGAGCCAATGGCCAAGCTGCAGTTTTCTCTGA